>CM014274.1:71550305-71565584 GCA_004135705.1 Alloteropsis semialata
GCCCCGTGCCCGCGCCCGAGCCGTCGTCGCCGGCGAATTACTCCCGCTTCAGTTGGATTCGCCGTGTGATCGACGTAGCACCGCGGAAACTAGTGATTTCGTTAAATGTGGTTCTTCCATAGCCAGTTCTTGGCACCGCACTCGTGATATTATCTATGCTGTCGGTTGATAGTGATCGGATGCTAGCACCAATGTCCTGGTTGCGTGTGCTTAATGTTATTCATTCCTTTCATGTTTTGTTGTTGATGTCTGCTATGCCGTTTCTGTTCCTCAGTTTGTCTTTATTGGATCCTTCCAGTTTTACTAGTTTGTAATAAATGCATATACTGAAAGGCCATCGCCCAGCCCTGTTTTTTTCCACTTTAGATGTTGCCATAGTGATCAGTGATGACATCAAAAGTTACTTCCAATTTGGTAGTTATCTAAGGGCCTGTTTAGTTTGGAAAGAAAGTTTGCGAAAGAAAGTTTCCAATTCTAAATCGAAGATTAGGAGGACTAAACATGATCTAATTATAAAACTAAATACACGGATGGACGGAAAATCGCGAGACGAATCTATTAAGCCTAATTAATCCGTCATTAGAGATTGTTTACTGTAGCACGACGTTGTCTAATCATGGCCAAATTAGGCTCATTAGATTCGTCTTGCAAAGTTACCGGGGGTTATGGAATGGGTTTTGTCATTAACACACGTTTAATACTCCATGCATGTAAGATTCCCTTTGATGAATAGTGAAGTTTCAAAGTTTCAAAAGTTTTCTACCTCAAACGTGAAGGAACAAAATCAGTGACTGCCATCTTTGTATTTCAACTTTTTACTAACAGTGCTGATGGTTGGTGCCTGGTAGCTTGAAGTTACCTTTTTTTTATCCTTGGTTTTCACGGATTAGGTGCTTTACGACCTGCTATACTTGCAACAATCACAACTTTGAGTATTGCTATTACTGCAACAATCAAATCTGACTCTCATTCTGTGGCGGTAATCCTGAATGATTTAGGCTATCTGACATCTGCTGCAAATAAATCCCTAGTTGCCAAGAACGTATGTTTTCCAATAGAATTCTAGGGATCAATTTGCAAATTATACTGAAGCGCCAAACCTTTAAATAATTCCTTTCAATGTTATTTCAAAATTTTAGTTTGGTGGAGGTGCCAAGAATGGAGCAGCAGCAGACTTTCCCGAGAGACAGGGTCAACCTGTATGCGAGGTACATTGACGCTTTCAAACTCAAGTTTCACCATCTTCCATAAAAATGTTAAGCATCGGTCACACATTCAAGCATGTATCCGGCAACTCCTGCACACTATTTGCACACCCCCAGTGTATCATGTATCTGCTGCTTGTCTACGGGCATGCAGGGCGCACGATGTAAAACAAAGTAATGATTCACTTCTGTTATTATATTTTGTCGATGACTTGTTAATTGTTAATGCTTTACTGCTTGTTGTTTTTTTACAGTATTATTTGAAGACTGGTACTTGTAAATTTGGTTCCAATTGCAAATACCACCATCCTAAGCAAGATGGATCTGTGCAGTCTGTTATATTGAACAACAATGGATTCCCTCTACGCCCGGTATGAAAATTCCTATGGTTCTGCTTCTTGGAAATGTTTTTTTAAAGTATTTAGGAAAAAATAATTGGCATGAATGAAGTGCAGGGTGAGAAAGAATGTTCCTACTATATGAAGACAGGGCAGTGCAAGTTTGGTTCTACCTGTAAATTTCATCACCCAGAATTTGGTGGTATTCCAGTGACCCCTGGAATATATCCACCATTACAATCAGCATCTGTGCCCTCCCCCCATACATATGCTCCTCTCGCAAATTGGCAAATGGGAAGGTCACCTGTAGTTCCTGGATCATATATGCCAGGCTCATACACACCGATGATGCTCTCATCTGGAATGGTTCCATTGCAAGGATGGAGCCCTTATCCGGTAAATAATTTGGACACAATGCTTCATTTTTTTTTTACAGAAGAAAGGATTCATAGCAACAAACTTGTACCAAGATATAAAGAAAATGAGCAAGCCCTTTTGTAACCTAGTATAAGATTCTCATATGATCTTTGTCAAGATCTGAAAGACATTCAATTATGTATGACCTAAACTTGGCAATGTCAAGAAAAAATAAATAATGTACAGGGCAATACAGTTAACTAATTTTGATAAATACTAAAAAGCAGCAGCAACAACAGCAACAAAGCCTGTCAATCCCAAGCAAGTTAAATTTTTGTCTTAGTTTGCTTTTTAGTTTTTTTATTTGATAAATACTAAAAAGCAAACAAAGAAAAACATTACCTGAAAGGGTGATTCAATTTTCCCAAGTTTTAACTCTTTCGTTGATGCAGGCATCAGTAAATCCTGTAGCATCAGGTGGAGCACAACAAACTGTTCAAGCTGGACCATTATATGGTTTAGGACACCATGGATCTTCTGCTACAATTGCTTATGGTGGTCCATACATGTCATATTCTTCCTCAACTGGACAATCGAGCAATAACCATTCAGAGCATGGATTCCCTGAACGGCCAGGGCAGCCTGAGTGTCAGTATTACATGAGAACCGGAGATTGCAAATTTGGAGCTACATGTAAATATAATCATCCTCGAGATTGGAGCCCTCCGAAGTCCAATTATGTGTTCAGCCCTCTCTGCCTTCCGCTTCGTCCGGTGAGCATCCAGAACGGACTAGTTCTATAATTGTACTTGTAAATTCACTTTTTTTTTTCTTCAGTAAGTAGTGGGTTTGCTTCCATAGTATTAGCAAATTTGAACAAATGAAACCTGTAAAACCACCTCACCACTAGTGCCCCATGAAGACACACTCAGAGCATGACGACGTAGCTCGTGTGCTGGTGGCATGGTGCGTGGCATGCACACCCAGCAAATGATACCTTGGATTTCAAAACCACCTCACCACTATATAAACAAAAGAAAAGCATATGTTTTTGTAAAAAATTCTTGAAGATAATTGCTTCAATAGTGTACAAGAGCCATTGTATCCCATGATAGTATTCTATCCAAATGAGCCACTATCGAGTTTAACATCTCTATTAGTTATTTTTCTTTTAATAATCTTTGTTTAAATGAGGTCACAGACCATAGGTCTCTAGCAGTCTGTTAGAAAATGTGCTGCAAGTAGATGAAAATGATACATGATTTTTACGAGAAAAAATCTTGCTGGAAAAACCATGGATAATAATCACAACATTGGAGAAATACAAGCAGGGCTATTACAATATGGCTTCTCATGTTATTTCATCACCACATATAAAGAAGGGTGGAGTTGAACGGATGGAGTAAGACCTCTCTTTAGAGTAGGAAGCAACTCTGTATCAACCAATATGTGGATCATATTATTACAGTCTAGTTAGTGACAAATGTAATGACCATATGAACTAGCAAACTCTAACCTATTTAGTATGCTGACTTCCTTAGTAGTTGGGAGATTGAATGAAAACCATTTGTGACCTATATAGGGAACTTGTGGAGGTATTTTTAAGCTGAGTTTTATTGAAAGGCCGTGTTCTTAGAGTATCTCTGGTATTTATAAGCTCTATCATGCATACAGATGGCTTGCAGTAATATTGATACCTCGTCTCGCTATACCTGTCATGGATTTGCATATACTAGGACACATTTTTGCTTTATGTAAAGCACAAAATGGTTTTTGTTTGTTTCTAATAAATCTCTTTTGGTGAGCCAATATAAAACAAAGTATTGCAATTCTCCTCTCTCACCTGGTAATCAGCTCTCGCCAGGTAGATATTTTTTTTTTCTCGACCACGCAGGAGAGCTGCGTATCAATATATTAAGAAGAAAAAAGGGTATCAGAAAACCCCAAGTTACAAACAGCCAAACAGGTTTTAATTTTGGAAAAAAAACTGCCAGAACGATAGTTAATATAACTGAAATGCTATAAGATTGACTTGCTGTGGTGGGTAGTCATAAACTTATGTAAAGGTGGTAGTGTAACAATGTGTTGTCAGAACGAGAATTAATCAATCATCTACTTTGTCATCTGCTCAGAACCATGATACTTTTTTTCATGAGAACTAATAAAGATGTGGAATTTTGATACAGAAATAACAAGTGCATCCATGTTGCATTCACTCATGATTACTGTTTCCCTGTCTAATTAAGGTGCTCAGTTCAATAAAGCAAAGGAGTTTAAGTTTCTTTAAAAATTATTTGACTGAAATTCATTGTACCCTGCAAAATGTCCCCTGTACTGTGAACACCTGAAAGATATCCAGTTGTGACAATTTTATTTCTTTCATTTAGCTTGCTCTTGTAATATCTTGACATTTAGTTGCATATTCCAATTCCTCACTGATTGTGCTTATTAGTGTGAAATCCTGTATTAGTTTGTAACAGCCTATTGATTTGTACCTCTTACTAAAGTGTCTTGGATACGTTCTCGTCCTTTTCTTTTCCTTCACATTTGCCTACTGTAGCTAATAAGTACAGTTGAGTACAAACATATAGGGTGTTAGTTTCTTTTTTATATGCTGTGCAGAACTTAGCAATTAGCATGTAGCTTTTTGTCATGTTTTTGAGAAAGTGATATGCATTTCCTTACCAATCTTTCTCTGTTACCTAAATGTACAGGGTGCTCAGCCTTGTGCATATTATGCCCAAAACGGATATTGCAGATATGGAGTTGCATGCAAGTATGATCACCCAATGGGTACACTAGGCTACAGTTCATCTGCTTTACCCCTATCTGACATGCCAATTGCTCCCTATCCTCTCGGCTTCTCTGTTGCCACGCTGGCACCATCTTCATCTTCCCCAGACTATATTTCAACCAAAGACCCATCTATCAATCAAGTAGCATCACCAGTGGCAGTGCCTGAGCCTGTTGGAGCAGTCTTGCAGAAAGGGCTTTTCCCTCCAGACACCATTATGCGAACTCAGACTTCTACTACAGGTGTCAGCAGTTCAAGCCCTGGTGGTGGTCGCTGATTTTTCTGAGCTGAGTGGTGTGATCCTCTCAGCACAATTTTTCTATCACTTGACACAGGTAGGTTAGCCTTCTATTGAATTATCATTATCGCTTAAAACATACTGCTGCTGATAATGCATATTATCTGTTATTTTGACATCAGTTCCGGTAGGCCTCTCCAATGTGAATAAGAAGCTGTGGCCTCTGTAGAGAAGCCGCGGTGAGGGTGGTTTTGTCTACCATCCCAATAAGAGCATTGATAGGTTACAAGCAAGCTCGATTCACTTGCAATTTTTGCGTTCTTCGGTTCATGTCCAAAACGGGAAAAAGGAAGGTTTTTGAATGTCAGGTTCGATAGCACATTGGACTCGGTGGTGAGACTCAGGTCCATTCCCTCGGTAAATAATTCTCAAGCAAGAAAATTTTCGATGTTATCAGGAAAATTTTCACATGCAGAGTTACTGGGTTTTCTCCCCCACTTTCCAAATTTCTTTTTTATTTTTCTTTTCTGTATATTGTCATATATATAATACATATATATATCATCAACAGACTTGAGACTTGTAACTACATATATATATGTCCATACTGGGAGCAAGGCGCATTGTAATGGACAAAGAATGCTTAATTGAAGAGATCTTGCTGTCATACTGAAACTGAAACGGTCCATCGATGAGGTCAACCTCACCTTTTTAGCATTGTTCTGTTTTATATTAGCGGCAACACAACCAGTTATACTTTTCCAAAAAGATGAATCCGCGCATTAAAAACTCATAGCTTTAGTACATGTTAAAATACTGTTTCGCAAAAAGAAGTTGCCCATGTTGATCACCCTCCTAGGTGATCAGACTTTACCTATTTTAATTTCAGAGCGTATGATATTACATATTTGCACGTGTATGCTTCAACATACAACTACACAAATTTTGTTAAGACAAGATAAAAAAAAAACAGCAAACCTAAAACAAAACACTAGAGATAAAAATCCAATATCCTATTCACTAACTACGGCGACATAAGGTAATTCTACCGAGCCCATGTACAATTTCCCGCCTTCCCTCTCCATCACCTCGGTTGGCCTCACACTCTTGGGTCCTTTCATCACTTGGATCACTTGTCCGTCTGCATTGATTCTTACAGCGAGCAAGTGGGTGTCAGTACCAAATGGCAATTCCATCTTCTCCCTGTGTAGCGCCACCCAAAACCCACCTTTCTTGTCTGCTCTTACATTGTCAGGATAGCCTGGCAGGTCCGCGAGCGGTTCCGATGTCCCCGCCTTAGGACCTTTGATCCAATATCTAAGCAACTTGCACGGACCAGTCAGCGCAACCACAAGGTGTGTCCGATCGGCACTAATGGCGAGGCCATTGGGATAAGTGGTGCCGGATTGCAAAACGGTGACACGGTTGGTTTTCGGGTCATACTTCATAAGGCGGCCCGTTGAGTCTCCGGTGGCTGTAACTCTCTCATGCTGCGATCTTTGATAGTTCATACTACTATCCGTAAAGAACACCTCTCCGGTGACTTGGTCGACGTCGACGCCGTTGGTGAAGCGGAGCGGCACGCCATCGGCCTTCGTGACCAACACCGTCGCCTTGCCGCCGCCTGGCCCGACTTGCATCAGCCCCTTGTGCGCGTCGGCGATGTAGAGGTTCCCGGAACCATAGTGGAAGCGTAGGCCCAACGGCCGGCCACATCGGCTCTCCGTGGCTTCCGATGGCCGAATCCTAGACGCGGTGCAAGCCTTGACGTCGTAGCCGGGGCTATACGCGTAGGTGGACCAGCCCCGCGCCGGCCCGTTCCACTTCAAGACGCGGCCGTCGGAGACGCCGCTGTATGGGCCCACGCCATTGCCGTCGAACGCGACGCTCTCCGGGCCACGCAGCAGCGATCCGCTGAGCGGCAGATGCAGGCTGCGGCTGCCGTCGATGGCCGGCGGCGTTTGGGAGATGGGGCGTGCAGCGGCGCACGGCAGGAGCAGCAGGACGGCGATCAATGTGATCGCCAGCGTCAGAAGCTTCTTCCACATGAGGTTCCCCATGATTGCTTTGTTTACATGCGCTCCGCCTTGCAGAAGGGTCGTCTGTCTGTGGACTTGGATCATTGCTTTGGTTGCCTGAACGTTTGGCCTGTAGCGAACGGTAGCTCTGGTTTGGTTGAGGGAAGCTCAGGGTGCCTCTGCCTTTATACGGCGGCCTTGCTGCTAGCTTTCCGATTCCGTCGTAGTGGGATCAGCATTGGACTCGGACAAGGTTGTCTCAGACCTTCAGACTTTCCGAGTTCCGATTCAGATACGGTCTAGAACAGCCAACAGCCCACACGCCCGCACCGTGCCAAGGCAAAATCCAAATTTGTGTTGTATGTAATATTACAATTTGCAAAGAATGAGAAAAGCACTGGTGTATAATGAGTTATATTCGTAATGGCGGTGGTGGAACTTCGTGGCTTACACTTTCAATCTGAATATTAAGAAATGTCCTTCAAAAGTATATCAAAAAGTTAATTGTGAAATGTTCAGCGAAATAGGTTAACCTGAAACAATGATGAATTGCGAATTGGCTATATTACAATACACAAAATAGCGTCGTCGCATCGATAACCAAATAAAAAATACATAATCAATAAAATAAACCATAAAAATGAACTATAATTTAAAGTTAAATTGATCGCACCATATTAGATTCAAACATTTTTACTAGTACTGTATATTTTTTTTAAAGAACTCACTGACTTTTGAGCATCAGTAGATATGCCTAACGGATTGACGTGCCATATTACACTGATTATGGTTTTGACAAAAAGAATAGCAACTAATGATTAATTCAATAATATTTTGTGAGTTTATAATTTAAAAGCAAATCCAAAAAGTAGTAGTGCTACCACATATGAGCATAGTATACAAAGTTTATTATTGTTTTTACATAAGGAAAATTAAATAATTTATACTTCCATACAATTTAGCAGCAATAATAGAAAAAAACTGCTATGGATAGTCTTTTTAAAAACCACTAGCATAAATGCCCGTGCGCTGCTACGGGTTCTTGCCAGATCTCAAGTCAAACCGCTGATGCACAACCCATAGAAGAGAATGAGTCACTGGGGTTTGATTTTCTCGACTCCTCGACCATTGGATAAGGGTCATGAAAACCGGGTTATGACACTCACGAGCACATATATACGTCCAGTGCCACGTAATGTCCTTCGTTGATCACCCTTTTCCATTATTGGACAGTGTCCATGCACTACCGGAAGTTAAAAATGTTTTCTTAGAATTGTTCTTTTTTCTAGAAAATAATTAAAGTACCATGCCAGAGGTACATTGAAAAAAGAGTTCATGATTTTTGAAGTTCAAATAACATGTTATTGTATGCATATGCACTCAAAAATAAAGTTGTAACATGGAAAATGTTAGATCACCTAGCATTGCACAGTGACGATGTTAAGCAACTCGATGGCAATATATACAGATATGAAATGAGCTAAGGGACACAGGATAAATTTTAAAGTAAATCCCATATAAGTAATTATTGAATTTTTGGGCTTGTACCACATCACAATAGGATCACATAAGTGCAGAAAACATACTGAGTACTCGTATTGATAAGAACATAGTCAATGATGGCCTATTTAATTAACATGGGCTCAGTAGCAGTGATTGTCTAGATGTGAATGTTTTGTTGGTAGTAGCAGGTACACGGAAAAAGAAAACAAAAAGAAGAAAAACTCCATCGTAGCTCTCGACCTCTGCTGTCCTGTCTCTTTTCACCTCTACTTTCTTCCTCAGGCGGTCAGGCCTCAGCTCATCTGCACGATACTTGGTAGATGGGGGCTTCTGTAGCAAATGGCAAGTGGCCAAGAACGAAAGCGGTAAGAGGGGCCAGCGAGACGTGCTCTTGGTAGTGTCGCAGAGGGGCTTGCTCAGCCCGGACGTACGGAGCCCAGGTGCTGGGCTGCCTGCGACGGCCGAGTGCGCGAGGCGAAGCTGCTGATATGCCCATGCCCTCGTCCGGATACAACCACAAGTAGGTGCTCTCGCTGGCGCGCAGTCGTTGTGATGATGGTGATGTCAGGGCGTGCGCCGTAGCTTGCCACACTTTCAGCGCCACACTTTTGGGCAGTGTTTGTTTGCTTTCCAGACTTCCAGCACGCCACGGAGCACTCCATAACATCTGGTTCATGTTTCTTGCCAAACTACGCCAGAGTTGCGGCGGCCGTTTTCAGTGCCCAACTTTTGGCATCGCCGGATTTCTGGTGTGGCTGGTTCTGGACATCATCCAAACAGACCCTCACGCGACCTCCATCGAGGGGAGTCACAGTCACCACGCCAAGGCCTGGTCTGACACCATGGCTGGAGATCGCCGATGCATGCGACCACATCCGTGATGGGGCCATCTCTGTTGACATTGTAAGGCCGTAGGCATGGAAGAATGGCGCCGAGCTCAGCCTCCCTCGAGCGCTCATCGGCTGATTGGCGTCGCCGCGCCCGTGGAACTATGCGAACTCGCCAAAGTCAACAAAGCCATCACCGATTGAAGTTGGAGTTACCTAGCAGTCATTGAATCCGCACGTGGAGGAGGTTCCCGATAGGCCACGAGATCCTCCTCGAGTCTCCTTTCCAGGCACGGCGTGGAGTAAGACTCTGCTTGTTCATGTATGTTATTCACGATTGTTGGAATTCTCTTTCTCTTATTTTCATTATATATCCTATCTGATCTTGTTCTAGTCAAGTTGGGATCCTCCTCTTCTTCTTTTTATATTCTACTATTTGATCATGTCCTAATCGGTGCAATCTCTGTTTCCTATTTTAATTGAGGCTGGCCGATGCTTTGGTATACATGCTTTTCGGTGCATTTCGAATCCGACTGGTTCTCTGACATGTTGCATTGAGTAGAGATCAGACTCTCCATAGGTTTAGACAGGCCCACATGTCATGACGGATCAAAAATAAGGAATAAACAATCCTCTCTTTAAAAATATGTATAGATATAGATGTGACGCCATTGTAGGTCCCACCAAATTGTGGGTGGGTCCCATTAAAGAGTGTGGATCCCACTGAAGAGTACATGGGTCCCACCTGAACAGGGTGGGTCCCACATGGGTGCAGTACATGGGTCCCACTAAAACAATAAACAATACATGGGTCTCATGTGGAGTCAGGATGTGTGAGGGACCCACGTGGGTCCCATCTGAGCAGTACATGGGTCCCACTTAAATAATCGCGGTGTTTAGAAGGAATGTGAAAAAATTTGCAAGCAAAGTTTTCCATATGTTTCACAAAGTTGTCCATATGTTTCACAAAGTTTTCCATGGCAAAGTCAATAAATGCAGCATGCACCCAACCATGTGTACACATATAATGAAATTTGCTAAGTACACACAATCTACACACATAAATTCCACCACAATACAACCCTTTTTTCAATGCAAACAATGACAAGTTGTCCTCAACTTATATTGTCCTCAAACACAAAATCTACTCAAACATCAAATGGCATTGCACCACTTATTACAACAGGTTGCCGAAACAACAGTGTACCACAAATCATCTTTGAGAAAGGTACCAACAACCATCAATTTCCGCCTACACACAAATCATCTTGAAAGGACCTTGATGTCGCCTAGAGGGAGGGGTGAATAGGCGTTTCTGCAAATTTCTGCAAATTACAAAAACTAAACCACAGCTGTCAGCACTGGAACCGGTCAGACCGGTTTCCTGTCACAGACAGGGAACAAATATGCCAAACCCCTTATATCAAATCTAGCACAAACCACTTTGGACAACAAGCTTCACCAGGTGTTTACAAGTATATTTGTGAAGCTCCTGCACACAGCACAAGTATACCAAAATAGATAGATGCGGAATTATAAGTAAATGCTAGAAATGACAAATGTAAGTAAATGGAGACAAGACACAAGATTTGTTTACCGAAGTTCAGATTCACCACATGCACTAAGCAGCCACCAAGGCAAGGTGAATCCTAGTCTCCGTTGAGGTGCTCACGAAGAGCCGGGTTGTCACACCTAACCCTTTCCTCACCCAAACCACCACCAAGGTGAAATGAGTATACTTACTGATTTCCTCAACAAGAGGATGGGTGATACAAACTTTCAGGGCACAACCACACAAGGAATGTGTGCTCCACGGCGACGCCTAGCCGTAGGAGCAAAGCTCCAAGAGTAACAAATGCTTCACGAGTTGCTGGACGCCACCACAAGTGCTCAAGGTCAGATTGCTCACACTTAGCTCACACACAAGTTCCTCTCTCAACCCAACTCAAGAATCTCACAAGGATTGCTCAAATCTCACAAAGAGAGGTTGGGGAGAGCTCAGCTGGCCTCAAGAAGGTATGAAACACGCACAGAACCAGCAGCCCCTCAAAGAGGAGCTCTTGGGTATAAATACCCAACTCCAACAAAACTAGCCGTTATTCTGTCAGACAAAACCGGTCAGACCGGTTTTCAAACTCAACTAGCCGTTAGACACTCAGAGACCAGGAATCGGTCAGACCGGTCCCCAAAACCGGTCAGACCGGTTTTGGCCAGACAACCCCACTAAGTTAGATTTCACTCGGTTAGGCTCTCATGGGTTTGACTTGAGCACTTTCAGTGAATGTCTATCAACCAATGTTGCATCCCTCTTGATAGTACGGCATACCTATACTCAAGACATATAAATAAATCATATTTCAATCACTTGAGCTTGTATGTTGAGAATCATACCAATACTTGAATATTCTTCACTTGAGGGCTTTCAACATTGTCCATCATCTGAGCATATCAACCTTGAGCTAGTGACTTAGGATTTTCCATAGCTTTCATTTGAATTCACTTTAATCCTTAGGCCACCTCCTTTATCAACCATAACATATATGCATTGCAATGCCTCTCATGACAATACTTGGATATGATACTTCGAAACCCCCGGATACTAGATACTTCACCTTAGCATTACGCACATGGTCATAAGTCGTCACTTAGCCAAACCTTGCTTAGTCCCTCGCTCTAGTCATCTCGATTTGTTTCTTCACCACTTACCCTTGCATCATCAAGTTTAGCTTTGCATTGCCATTGAATGAATTCCATTTGAAAGATTCTTCAAATGCTTGTTCTTGATCAATAAAGAATATCTATAATGCAAGCTTCCAATTGAAGACCAATATGTAACACATATGCTCATGTCCTTTTATCATATATACATGAAGTCTTGCATATCATTCTTCTTTGTCAAATAAATCATCTCATATTCTTGGAGACCCACATAACATATCTCCAAGACATTGCTTCATCATTGCTTGTTTTGACTTGACACCTGGGTCACCTGGGTTGGACCTGGCTGAGCCGGGTCAGCCTCTCTGTGCTGAATTTAATTCTACCTGGCTGACCTGAGTGCCACCTGGCTGAGCCGACCTAGCTTCACTTTATCTTTTGCAATGAGCATTATTTCTTCACACACTTGCTTGCTTGTATCAATGAATAACCATATATCTTGATGAGCACATTAAACATAATGAATCATAAGAATAATTCCTGCTCATCATCTCAAGCAAACAAGTTAGACCTTTAATCGTTTTGTCATTAAACTCACCAAAACCCACATGGGGCCTAGATGCACTTTCAATCTCCCCCTTTTTGGTGATTGATGACAACCCGATTAAAGCTTACAAATATAGCAATAAAATTATTTTGAATTCTCAGATATATGATGAGCTCCCCCTAAATATGTGCTTGGATTTGAAATTTCCAAATTTGGCCTCATATGCCAAAAGCACATATAAAAAGATGAAACCATGGGAGCTCCCCCTATATCTCAGAATCCGTGGGGTGCAACAAGTGTGTGTAACATATATCAAAAAACAACGTGATGCGTATGACAGGAATTTTCACATCAATAAACAAAGGTGTATATGTGCTGGCTGGGGTGGGACCGGTCAGACCGGTTCCTGGAACCGGTCAGACCGGTTCCCCCAGTCAGTACATATACAAAAACAATCATCACATCAAAACATGCATATCAAACCAACACAAAGTTACTTAATAAGCATTAAAGGGTACATCACACACATTAGCACACATTACAAGTTCTCAAGCCCACAAATAGATAAAGTTTGACAATTATTACAAAGTTCATCTTTCCAAACTGATAAAACATACAGAAACCGGTCAGACCGGTTCCCGAAACCGGTCAGACCGGTTCCCGAAACCGGTCAGATCGGTTTCACCTGGACAGCACACCCAAGTTTAGCTTTAATCCATCTCTTCTCCCCCTTTGTCATCGATCATCCAAAAAGAAATGTTGGAGAAGAATCTTGCTGCTGCTGACATCTATTGTCCAGGCCAAGGAGCCCATCCGGAGGGAAGAGTGGGATCGGCGAAGATACCCGTAATGAACCTCTCAAATGGTTTAGGCTGAGCTGGTGGAGGATCTGCTGGTGCTGCATATGGAATGCCAAAGTCACCCTGAACAGGAGCGCCATACTGAGGTGGTGGAACTGAAGATGAAGGAGCTCCATAAGCGGGATCCAAGATATGTGCGAACACATCATAGCAAGCCCCCGAGCTGTATTGACCCACCATATCCTCAACAGATGGAATCTCTTCCTCAACAGGCTCTAGAGAGGGTGGAGATCTTGCTGGCTGCAAGTTCATAGCATTATGCATCAATTTGATCGAATCCCGATCCTTCTTGCTAGCCACTCTCACTCTCTGCTGTTCAACCATAATGTCCCGCTGATTCTTGCATATCCCAGTGAGAAAACTAAGGAGCTTCTTGATTGGAGAGGATGGCTTCCCACTGAACCGAGACGAAGAACCCCGCTGCTGCTGCCCAGGCCCAAACCGGTCAGACCGGTCTGGGGAACCGGTCAGACCGGTTGGCCCCAGGCCAGCAGCCGCCGGCTGAAACTGCTGCCCCTGCTGTCTCTCCTCATCTTCTTCAACCTGAATTTCTTCCTCTTCTTCTTCTTCTTCTTCTTCTTCTTCTTCTTCTTCTTCTTCTTCTCCTTCTGCTGGCATAAGGATTGGATACTTGGGAACCTTGACAGTGAGGGGTAAGTGTACACCATCCATAGGCCAAGTCCTACCCGCCACTTTTTCAATCATTCTCATAATGTAAGGAGCATACCCACAGCACTTTAAAGTGCTCTCAGATACAGCCCTTATCTCCTCCCAAATAAAATCAGCAACACAAAATCCTGGACTGCCGGGCCTCATTCTAGCAAGGAGATTTTTGGCAAAAAGAGATATCTCCGATGGGTTTCCATCCTTGGGGCAAATGGTCTTCCTAAACATTCTGTTTAGGATGGAGTAGTAGGTGTACAAGCCCTTTACCCTGCCAAAGTTGTGCTGCTCCTCTCTTGGATACATGAATTTAGTAGCTTCCGGTGCCAACATGGTCTCAAAGTGGATCTTTCCACGCTTAGCATCCTTCCTCCTAAAGCTAAGAAACTCCGCAAACTGAGTGTAGGTGATTTGATAGTCAACACCTTCAGTTCTCCAATGCATCACCCTATCTCCCTGAACAGTACCAAAGTAAAGTGTGGCATAGAATTGGGCAATGATCTCACTATTCCAATTATGTGAGTAACCCATGATACTCTTGATTTTCTTTTCCTCACATACCTTGATAACCTGATTTAGCAAAGGGTTATTCTTTTTCTCCAAGGCTCTCCAATCAATCCATTGTGCCTTAGATACCACCTTGGGTTTAGTGAGAAGTATGGTGTGGTAGTAGTCCTGCTGGAAAGAAGTAAGAAACCTGTAATCAGTAGCAGTCCTAGGTGCATTGATTGGATTCTGTCTTCTCAACTTCTTCACAACATCCGTTGTCCCTGTCCCACGATAATCAACAATAGTGCGATCAGCTGGACCTGTGGGAGCAACAAGAACAGGCATAGCTGAAGAAGAGCTACTGCCCTGACCCACTGTAGGCCCTCTGCCACTAGGGACCTCTTCCTCCTCTTCATCCTCATCATCATCATTACTGCTGCTGCTCTCTCTAGCTGGCCCTTTACCACGATTTGGCTGCACAATATAATCTTCATCCTTAATGTCAACATCATCACTGCTGGCACTAGAAAGGGTCTCCTCACTGTCCTCCGCATCCCTAGATGCTGCCCTTTTCTGCCCTTTAGGCCTTAGACCAGGCCTAGTAACCCCCGGGAGCTGACTGGATCCACCGGCAATGTCCTCATCAACACTTTGCCCTTTCTTAGTTCTCTTTGCCACTCTCTTTTGTGGAGCCATTTGTACTGATTCCTGGACAAAACATGATATGGAAATGAAGGATCAGGTCACAGGAATAATAAAAAGAGTGGATAGATTTGATTTCT
>CM014274.1:71566584-71631721 GCA_004135705.1 Alloteropsis semialata
CAAGAGTATTCTCCACTTCATCTTCAACACCCCAAAGGATTGCTCTATGACGGACCTCAGCGATGAATGAGCTTTGTTAAATAGCTCTCTTTCACCGGATGGTGCTAGTCCACGTCGCCACTGTTGTTGATGGTACTTGCACCCCTTGTACGGTGATAGGTAGCCCGGGCGGTTCGGATACCCCGCATCAACCAGATAAAACTTCCCTGCATGTATATTGGACCAACCACATCAAGCAGTCTACAAATGACACAACTGATAATTAAAAAAAATTCCAGAAACAACAAATTTGTAGTTAACAGGTGACAAAACATGCAACTGTTCTCCACAAACATGATACTGTTGTTAGCTAGGCATGTGTATATGTATCTCAACCAGTTTGCATTGCAAAGGCAGCCCATTTGCCACATTTCAGAGTGTTCTGCAGCAGCTCCGTGTGTGTGCTTGTGTGCTCACCTTCTTCTTCTTCCTTGGGAAATTCAAGTGGGGTTCTAGGTCATCTAGGGTCTAACCTTGGTGCTGCAGTTGGTGTTTGTGGCAACAAAATATAATTAATTTGGGGCTGTCAAATGAATAATCAGTTCACAATGACATCAGAATATGCAGTATTCAGTTTAGATGACAGGATGAAGCTATAAGTTGTAGATATATACAGCATAAGGCATGAGACAAAAGGATATCATAGTAGAGCAGACTGAATTAAGACTTTATTCATGCTTGCAACTATGGGAACCAAGAGCAACATGCATCTAAATTGTCACAAAACAACTGTGATATGAACTGGCACTAAGGCACCGAATCAAGCTCATAAAGCCAATATTATGCAACATGCTAGTGGTGTTCTAGGTGATCTGTGCTTGTGTGCCTACCATGTCATACATTTGAATTAGGAAAGGTGAAGAGCATATGAAGCACTGTTTTACCTGTTGGTGGATGGGGGAACTCTGTCCCATACTTCCGAATGGCCTCCTGAAGGACGGTCCAATCATGGGCCGATCCAGGAACCCCCGCAGCAACAAAAGTGAAGCGACGATCAAAGTCACAAATGGCCAGTACATTCTGAGTTTTATCATTCTTCCTATTGATATACTGCCCGACTTTTTCAAAAAGAACCACCACTTTGACTTGTGTGCCGTCTATTGCCCCAATTGCATTGTTGAAGAAAGGTGCGGACGTATGGTTGGCGACCTTGGGGTGCACTGATCTGAATGTGGGGTCCTTTGGTGCAATTATGTCTTTGGCAAGCTTGGTCACACAAGAATAGGTCAAACCTATTCTCAGCTTGCCGAACTGGTTGTGGAGGGCCAACCATGTACAAGAACATTCCTAAAGCCTCTCTAGAAGAGCACTTTGTTGTGAACTTCAACCCATATTTGTTAACCAGGACCTCATGTAACGACTCAAAGACATGAGCATGCATCCTAAACATGTTGTAGCAATGTGTTGGATGACGCAATGTCCTCTCCACCCATTCAATTCCCCTCTCCTTGATTTCCCTTCTATGTTTGGTGCAGGAGACAGATTCTTCGTACATACCTTGCAGGATGGCCTTCTTCAAAAGTTTAGTTGTATTCCTCGAACTATTCATGACAAGCTGCATTCCCTTGAAGACAGGATTGTCTTTGCCAAACAAATCCTCCCAGCCCTTGTACACCTCTTCATACTCTTCATCACTTGAGTCATCACCACTTGACCAAACTAAATCTCCTTCGCTGTTGCTGCCCTCCCCTGGGAAACCCATGGTGTCCTCGTTGCCTTCATCTTGTTCTAGGGGTATAGCGTTTCCAACAATTTCAGCATTGTCCGCACTACTAGAGGCCTGCAAAAAAAGATTTGGAATCAGTAAGCAACAACGAGTGTATCATATTGAACAAAATGTGCATAATATGTTACTTAACATAGACAGTAAATGTGACAGACAAGATCAATGCAATGTAGCGGAGGAATAATACAATCACATAGTTCAGACATCATGCATACAACAATTAATTAAGGTTCATGGAAAAACAAACATTACACATGAGTGCATGAATCAATAGCCTAGGTTCTACAGCAAGCATTACGTCCATCATTATTTAGTGCCCCCAGTACTTAACTATGGCAACCTATGCACAGTACACTGCCTAATCACTCCCGTGGTAATGCTGGAAAGCTCTACTGATCCACCCCCTTCTAGCTTCAGGTGTGTCACATTCAAGGAACGCCTCTCTGCGAGACTCATGCTCCAAATGCCCGCTGATGAAGTAGTACTCATCACTGTCGGCGCTGATCCCAGCTTCTTTTGCTAATTTCAAGCAGTGTCGGTATGCCTTGCGCTCCTCTTCTTTTTTCCTTGCTTGTTCAGCAGCCAGTTCACGCAGAGCCTTCCTATTTTGCTCTTGTTCAGAGTTAACCCTGCCAAGGAGCTTATCCCAAAAACCTCTCTTATTTTTTGGCGCAACGGTACTTGGAAGTGACACAGGTTCCGTTGCCTTCTTCGAAGGGCTTTCAGCAGTCGATTTGGTAGTGAAAGTGCATCTAGGCCCTCAAGTGGATTTTGGTGAATTGAGTGACAAAACGATTAAAGGACTAACTTATTTGTTTAAGTGCATGAGCAGGGATCTATTCTTATAGTTCATTTACAGTTAACATGCTCATGATATATACATGGTTATTAATCAAAGCAAGCAAGTATGATCCCAAAATTCTAGATTGTTGAAGATGGCATGTCTTTGGTATTCATCATGGAGACATGGTTTTATGATTGACATATGGTCTATAATTGCTTAAGAAGGACTGTCATTGAAATATTGGGATGATAGTTTCAATGAAGTATGTTTGGATCATTATTGGTCTCATGATATGGATGCTCTTTGAATAAGACATGAGACAATATCACTATGATGAAGATAAAGATTTATGGATCAGCTAAGAAAAGAAGAAAAATGCATAAGATTGGATATTGCAAGATTTCATGTATGTGGGATATTCTTTATTAATCAAGAACAAGCATTTGAAGAATCTTTCAAATGGAATTTATTCAATGGCAAAGCAAAGCTAACTTGATGATGCAAGGGTAAGTGGTGAAGAAACAAATCGAGATGACTAGAGTGAGGGACTAAGCAAGCTTTGGTTAAGTGACGACTTATGACCATGTGCGAATTGCTAAGGTGAAGTATCTGGTATCCGGGGGGTTTCGAAGTATCATATCCAAGTCTTGTCAAGAGAAGCAATGCAATGCATATATGTTATGATTGATGAAGGGAGTGGCCTAAGGATTAAAGTGAACTCAAATATAAGTTATGGAAAATCCTAAGTCACTAGCTCAAGGTGGATATGCTCAGTTGAAGATACAATGTTGAGAAGCCCTCAAAGAAGTGATTGATCAAGTATTGGCATGATCATTGACGTACAAGCTCAAGTGGTTGAATTATGATTTATCTTATGTCTTGAGTATAGGTATGCCGTACTATCAAGAGGGATGCAACATTGGTTGAATGACAATCTCCAAAAGTGCTCAAGTGAACCCATGTGAGTCTAACCATGAGAGTTTCTAACTTAGTGTGGGTTCTCTGGCAAAACCGGTGAAACCGGTTTTGGGAACCGGTTAAACCGGTTTTGGTGGCCTCGAGCGTCTAACGGCTAGTTTCTTTGAAATCCGGTAAAGCCGGTTTTGTAACCGGTGGAACCGGTTTTTCTCTGACAGAAAAACGGCTAGTTTTTGGAGTGGTGGGTATTTATACCCATGAGCTCCTTTTTGAGGGGCTGCTGGCTCAGCTCGACTTTAACACCTCCTAAAAGCCAGCAGAGCTCTCCCCAACCACTCTTTGTGAGATTTGAGCAATCCTTGTGAGATTCTTGAGTTGGGTTGAGAGAGTGACTTGTGTGTGAGCATTGGAGAGCAATCCATTCCTTGAGCACTTGTGGTTTCGTCGATCAGCTGTTGAAGCATTTGTTACTCTTGGAGGTTCTTCCTCCTAGACGGCTAGGCGTTGCCCGGTGAGCTACCGAAGTGTGTGGTGAGCCACGGGATCGTTTGTGAAGGTTTCACCTCGCCTCCGCAAGGGAAGATGTAACTTAGTGGAAAGAGGAAATAGCTTTACCTAGTGTGGTCGCATAAGCTTCCTCAACGGAGAGTAGGATTCACCGTGCCTTGGTGGCTGCTGTGTGCAAGTGGTGAATCCGAATTTCGGGAAAAAAATCTCTTTGTCTCTTGGTTTGAGCTCTTTCCTCATATTGTCATTTCTAGCATTTTACTTGTGCTTCCACTTCGATCTATTTTGGTGTGTTGAGCTGTGTGCAGGGACTTCATTGGAACACTTGGAAACATCCCTGGAAGCTTCACACCATTTGTGGTTTGTGCTAGAATTCGTAGAGGGGAAATATACTTGTTAGTGCAATCTGTGCAAGAACCGGTTTTACGGGTTTGGGAAACCGGTAATACCGGTTTTGGTGCTGACTGTTGGAATTAGTTTTTGTAAACTGCAGATTCGCCTATTCACCCCCCCTCTAGTCGACATCAAGGTCCTTTCAGGTAGCCCCACTCCTTCCCCTCTTGCGGCTACCAGATGTTGTACCAGTCCGAGTGGTGTCACCAGCAGGGGTGTCCTGGGACTCCACGGTGTTAGTGATTGGTTCATTGGCAGATGCTTTCATCATGGAGTCGAAATCGATGTGCACGTCCTTGAACATGTCATGCAACAGGTCCAGCCAAGGGGGCTCTTCCCACTTCAATCGCTCCACCTCCGCATTGCCCTGTTCATCAAAAAAAGTACAACAAACAGCAAACATGAGTAACAATGTATGACAATGCAATGTAGGAAGCACCAAAATGACAAAGTGGCATGCAAGAGTTTACCCTTTTTAATTGGGCCCATGTAGTCTCGCTGGCCACGAACCCACCTTTCCTTGTTCGCCCCCCCTGTGCCACGTTGCAATATTTTCAATGCTGCATACCACTTCCGTAGCTGGCGCCACCGTGCTTCTAGCTGCGACTTACTATAGGGCCTGC
The DNA here is from genome assembly GCA_004135705.1 of Alloteropsis semialata. NCBI lineage: Eukaryota > Viridiplantae > Streptophyta > Magnoliopsida > Poales > Poaceae > Alloteropsis > Alloteropsis semialata. Next base: position 71,571,575 of record CM014274.1, read on the forward strand.
CCGTGCGTGCTTTGAATGCAGCAACTAACTTTGACCAACCTATGGTAGTCATTTTACCCCGGTCACAATGGCCTAGCTGTTGTTGGTCATGCCACAACTCACATAACGCGTGCGTCACGGAATCGTCCCATTTCGCTCTAATGGATCCCTACTCACACAAAACAGATGAGTAACAAATGGACACATGAGTACTAGAATTATAATCATAGTCTATGGCACTAGAGCTGACAAGTGCTGCTGCTGTCTAAAACATTGGTAGGCATGGAATGGGTGTACTGTGTACTGCAATTATAGACTGGAATTATAATATAGTGAAATTGGCTAATGGAATTATAATCATAGCCTGGAATTATAAGCTAATGATCTTGCTTGTGCTTGGCAATACAAATGAACTTGGCTGGTAGAGTGGAACTAACTGAACTAGGTTAGTGATTGTTACAAACAGAAAAGGGGAAATAGTAAGCTAGCTCTTTGAGATGACCAGGTGTTTGTGTGCAGCAGCACCAAGGTAAATTGTCGACATGATTATATCCCTAACTGAATATTGCTACCAATTGTACAATGAATATCAGTACACATGACAAGTGCAGTGAATTTGAATTAGGGAATGTTTCCTCACCGAGGCCAAGTCGTCGTCAGCACCAACAGAGGGCATTGAGTGGTCGTTGCTTGTAACATCAGTATCGGGGAACGCTGTTTGCTGGCAAAACCGGCTTCGGTTGAGCTGACGGTGGGGCTCAGCAGAAGACATCTCTTCATCGCCCAGTGTCGCTGGATGCCATGAGGGGGAGGCATGTGACAAGTGCACATGGCCACCATGGCTACTGCCCGCGCCATAAGCTCCTGCAAGGTATGAATTTAACAAAAGGAAGTTACATTCATGACAGATGGTAGCTGAATCGGCGTAAACCTGCTAAACAAGAGCCAAACAGAACACTTCTTGGTCTCCAAACACCTTATGGCAGTTCAAATAAAATGCAGGTGATGAAAATATGCTTGTTCAAAAAAATTGAAATGAAATTGAGGGCCTATGGATTAGCACCTGAGCAAAATAACATTGAACAAAACTTCTATCCACCAGACAGAAAGTTATTTATCACTCAACAGTATTCTATATTTCTTCACAAGGTAAACGGAGATTCATTAGATTTTATTTGGACCACGAGCACATGCCTTCAATTTATTACTTATGTAGCAACTCAATTTCAAAGTTCAGCAGTTTAAGATTCAACAAGTTACTCAGTTCTTCCAGGAATTATAAAGCGATATTCAGCAACCAAGGATTTCATTAATTAGATACTACAGAAGCTAGGCCTCATATCGTTCATGCTTGTGTATTTCTTTAGATACATAAGATAGGGCTCATAGTGTTCACGCTTATCTTCCATTACCAGATATAATTGACAACATTTCAGATAGGGTGACAACAGTGGCAGTATATATAGTAACGCAGAGATAGTAATCCTAAGACAAGTGTATGGAATCAAAGGCAGTGCAACAGTAATGAAAGCTAGAGATAGAAATAATTATCACATTAATGATTCACAATAAAACATTGTAACTTATATGCACTGTTTTTGGCTCAAATGTAGACAGTTTCTATCTTTAGTGAAGGACCTAAGGTAACACAAAACCAGAGACAGATACCCACAACAGTGTGCTGTCTTCAAAATGCTAAAAACTAGAGGTTTCAACCTTAGAATCCAACCTATCTCGCTTCACTAGACCACACACGACAACAACCCACAAGAGAGTCAAAACTTGGAGGCTGTTAAGTCTGAACGATGAAAAAGCCACTGTTTGACTTGATCCAGGATGCTGAATATAAAGATGCAACGACCAAGCTATCAAGATAACGTGAGATGTCATTCAAAGAGACAGAAGCTAATTATTTAGGGCTTAGGAAACAAGATTAGTTATATTGCTTTACATCTAAGCAAGATTCCTGTCTGCCTAGGGCTTATTATTGTATCAAGACAACGATCCGTCTTTTTCTGACTTGAATATGGCTATAATGAGAAACGTGATTGTCATGGGCTCCATCAGTTTTTAACTAGTACTCTGCACTTGTCCACTTGCCCAAGCAGTTCCAACCTTACAACCTACTTGTAACTGATTAATACAGCTAATATTTGAAGAGCACACATTGCAGTTACTGAGAAAATGCAAAAACCTACATCAGGAGCATTGACAGGCACTATGATTATTGAATACTGATTCAACATATTATTATTCTACCTGACCCAAATATTTCTTTGTAATGTCGGGAGGAATCAAGACTCAAGAGCTGCCACTTAATACCGAGTGAAGGAAAACCTCCGAAATGGAACCAATATGCTATTATATACTACTTGATTGCAATTGAAGCAATACTGCAAGATTGTGAGGCACTCACCGTAGTTGGGAGGCAGTGAAGGCAGCTGATCCGGTGAAGGGGATGCGTAGGGGCCCCCTGCGAAGCCTGACATCGAAGAGGTAGAATGCCTTGCGGTTTGAGGCATGTGGAGTCCGCCGGTGTGATAAGGCATTTGGTAGTAACCCGATGGTCCGCCGTAACCGGAGTAGCCATGCGACGCTCCGGCCATGCCTCCGTGTTGCGACGCTACGCTGGAGGATCCGAAGGGGTTGTTCATGTCGAACCCGGGTAACCCATGGCCTGGCCCTTGGCTGCCGGTGGTGTCCAGCCGAGGGGGTGAAAGCGGCGGCGGCGCGGGGTAGTAGCCGGAGGAAAAACGACGGTCGGGCTGGGAGTACAGGCCGAAGGGGTCTTCACCTCCTCCTGACATGTTGCGCCCGGTGCGCAGTTGTGGTGCAGGAGGAGGACGGACGGAAAGCGGGGAAGGGGCCCAGAAGCTAGAGAAGAAACATCCTGGGCGACTGTACGACGATGGTGGGGGAAGGTAGGGCCAAAGCGAGCGCGCCGAAGGTGCGGGTGGATGGGCGGATGGGTGGCGGATGAGGAGGAGGGGAGGACGCCACTGCAGAGTGGAAGGGGCCCGTAACGGAGCACGATGGTGGTGGACGGAGGCGCGGATCGGAGACGACGGAGGAGGGGGAAGGAATGATGTGCGATGGCTCACCGGCCGGTCCAACCACGCTGCGCCGGCTGCCGCCCTCGGGGAGGTTGATGACGGGAGGCGAAGAGCGGCGCCGGATGGTCCTGCGCCCGGAACGCAGTCCCAAGGTGGGGCGACGGCTCGAGATCTGGCGGCCGTGGCGCCGACCTCACCGCCGAACCCCTGGCGCAGCTCGCCGGAGAGCTCCCTAGCTCGACGCCACCCAATGCGAGCCCTGCCGATCTCCACGCCGCGGCTAGAGGACGCCCCAACTGGCACAGATCTGCGGTGCTCGGAGGTGGATCTACGCCCCCGCGGCCGTGGGGGTGTGGAGCTTCGGATTGGGGCGGCGGCGCGGCGGAGAGCGGTGCGGCGGCGGGGGGAACGGGGGACCCGAGAGGGATCACGAGGAGGGGGAGGGCGCATGGGTCACGAGTTGCGGCCGGGGCGGTGTCACGGGGACACTTAACGCGCTCCCCCATGGGCCCCACCCGTGGACCGCCAGTTGGTCCCACACTTGGGCCCACCAGTTGCACAACTTATTCTAAACATGTGACATTTTTTTCATGCAAATTTTTCCCCCTTCCAAAGAAACACGGCCAATACATGATTCCCACGTGGACCAGGATGTATGAGAAACCTCCAAAACTTGGAGCTTTAGTAGATGTATATAGAAATAGATGCACCAATATGGAACAAACATTGACGTGCATAATACAAGCGCTTATGCAACAGTGTGCATGGCGGGGCGACGTGGGTTGCGTGCGGGTTGGGCGGTCAGCGGCGCTAGGGCATCGCCTCCCTGTCAAGGCCCCTAGGGCGCTTGCGGCCCGAAGGCTCTCAGCTGGAGGCGGCAGTGTCTGCATGGAGGGCTTTTTGCCATCACCGCGGAGGTGCGTAGGGGTCACCCTAGCGGTGCGCTTGGTGGCGGCATGCTTGGGTGCATGCCAACAACGATATGGTGCTGTGGCACAATGGCAGGTGGCTCTTGCATCACAGGTTTGCTCTAGTTGAGACTTGTTATAGCCATGCTCTGGTCACTTTGTTGTGGGTGCGCAATTGTGGCTAGGGCAAAAGTATGGACGGTATAGATGGCCAAACGTGTCGTCCGGCATGATCCGACGCGGACACGATGTGGCCCAGCATGACGCGGCACGGCTACAGTTTTGTGACGTGCCGTGCTATACCATGGGCCTGGCCCCGCGCCCGAAGGCCCTTTTCCGTCCCATGCCAGCCTGTTGGCCCGTGGTATCAGGCGTGCCCGTGCCAGCCCATGATCCCGGCATATAAACACCTTCACATATACATATTTTCATGCACATACAAATTTTCATACACATATACATACATGTTTTCATACACATACAGATGATCACATGTTTTCATACACATACAGAGCGGGAGAGGCGAGGAGGCGGAGAGCAAATGGGGGCTAGTGTTTGGGGGGAGGGGGAGCGCCGGACGGCCGTGTCCTGGCTATATATGCCAGGGCGTCGGGCCACCATGCCTTGGGCCCCCACCATGCCTCGAGCTAGCCCATCTTGCCTGCTTGGGTCCAATAGTTTCGCACCGGGCCAGACCAGCACGCCGTGCCAAGGGGTGCGTCCAAACCCGACCCGCGGCACGTGCCGGGCGTGCTCGGACCGGACCAAAAAAAAGGGCTACGAGACGGCGACGTCCACAAACGCCATTATTTTTCTTAGAGGCGTCTGCCCTACCCTATTGTGGATGATTAGGGTGAAAATTCAACCCTTCGTGGGCTGACGTCGCCACCGCCAATTGGCGTCACTTCCTTCCTGAAGATGACATCAAGCATCCAGCATAGTGATTCGACTTCGTCGGCTTGGTGCTGGCAAGGTATATTTCGGTGAAAAGAAAAAATGGTTGAGAGAGAGAGAGAGCGCGCGCACGCTGCTGGTGCTTGTGGCCTTGTGGGTTTGGTGTCGGCGTCAAGTGATAGTGTTCCGGTGGAACAGCGATGCAGTGGATTGCGGTAAAGCCATGATATTGTGCGGAAATTCCAATCCAATTAGTTAAGAAGGAAAAAGTATAAATAACCCCCTCAACTAGTGTGTCTAGTTAACCCTCTAAACTATATTTTGGTTCAATTTACTCCCATAACTTTGCTGATTGGTACAATTTACTCCTTAGTAAGATTTGTCTTTTTTTGTTTCTCCACGCACAAATAGAGTTTTAAGTTCAAATTTTGTGGGATGATAGAGAACATCGTGTATTATGTTAAAAAATATCAAATGATTTTTTTACTTAAATTTATACAGTTTATGATTAATTTATAATGATGTGCTAGCCTATTAAAATAATATTGAAAAAATCATAATATATTTTTCTAACATAAGTTATGATGTCGACTATCACACCATAAAATTTGAACTTAAAACTCTACGTGTACGTGGAGATAAAAAAAAGACAAATTCAATTGAGGGGTAAGTTGAACCAATTGACATAGTTTAGGGGATTATTTAAAAAAATAGCTCAGGGGTTATCTAGACTTTGGTTATAGTTGAGGGGGTAATTTAGACTTTTTTCATTAGTTGAATGTTGTTTGTTGAGTTTGAGCAGAGTTGATTAATGCGAAACGTGGTGCGACATAGGATGTTTCGATTCTACTAGACGATGTTTCTATTATCTCAACTTGAGATTGGATGATCTATTGAGCCCATTTAAGATTGGGTGGTGCAATGTGTGACAATGTTGTGCAGGGTGTGTTGACGTTCCTTCCGGCCGATCCAAATTGCTGTTTGTGTTATACTCTCTTATTCGTTTTTTTAAAATATAAGCAACAGCGATCCGCAGGCACTACGATCTAGAATGGGGGTGTTTAATTCCAGTGAATTGATGAAAAGTGTTGAAAAATTTTATATTGAGAAACGTGTTCTGCGAGAGAGGACATGGTCGTCAGTGTGAAAACTTTTTGGTGATTTTGGACGGTTGAACGAATTAAACGGGGCCATAGCCGGGACAGAGATGCTCCTAGTCCTCGGATGCGCCTATGGGGAGGGCGGTCTACTGTGGCAGCGGCACGTGACCCTGCGGGTCTACCCGCGCCCGGCGCCCAGGCCGCGTCACAAAGCAACGAACCACCCACCGTCGTCCCGCCGCGGGCCCACCACGACGACCGCGCATTTACTGCGACACGCGGCTTCCCCTGCCTGCCCCCCTAGCCCCTTTTCCGTTTCCGTTTCCGTTCCCCCTCTTCCATTGGCGCCGCGCCGCGCCTCGCCTCCTCCAGCCTACGGCGGCGAGCACGCAGAGGCCAGAGGGGCAGCAGCAACCGGCCTAGTACGCGCCACGCCGTAACCGTCCGTGCCCCGTTGCGGTTGCGCCGCGGGCCAATCCACGCGTCCGCCCGTTTCGCTCGCTGTCCCTCACCCCGGCCCCCGCGGCACGGGCTCCAGCGCCCAACCGGAGGAAACCCACACCGCCACCACCAATCCCCGATCGAACCCCACCCCGCCCCATCCCTCTCCCCGCAAAAGGCCACCGCGACGCGACCGCGCGTACGGAGGCCGAGCCGCGACTGTGCAGAAGAGCGCCAGGAGAGGAGTCGCCAGGAAGCAACCGCGGGGAAGCAGGAGAGCAGCAAGCAGAGAGAGGGAGAGCACCGCATCAGTGCGGAAAAAAATTCGGGTTTTTTTTTGGGTCTGTTGCTGTGAGCTTTTGGTGTTCGCTTGCCTGAGAGCTTCGATCGAGCCCGCTCGGCGAGGCAGGCGCCCGATCGCCGCGCTCCGGGTGGCGTCGGATGGAGCCGTACGCGGCGGCGAAGGGCGGCGGCGGGGCCGACGCCAGCACCGGCTTGGAAGGTACGCGTGCCGGCCGGCCGAACCGAGCTCGTTCCCCGCAATTGGGGTTTTTCCGCTGGGGTTTGGGGTTTCGCTGCTTGCTTTTTTGCTCGCCCGCTCGCTAGGGTTTTTGGATCTCCGATGCGGCGTTTGCTACGCCCAGGCTTGGTGCTGAAAGACACGCTGCCGCGGATGCTCTTGCAGAGTCGATGCGGAGGATGGGGCTCGGCGGCGGGGACGGGGAGGCGGGGGACGCGAAGCTGCCGGAGCGGCCGGGCGAGGAGAACTGCGCCTACTACATCCGCACGGGCGCCTGCGGCTACGGGGAGCGCTGCCGCTACAACCATCCCCGCGATCGGGCCGCCCCGGTGAGCGCTCCGCTCCATCCATGCCGCTCCCCCCTGTTCTGCTCTGTTTTGTTCTGCTTTCGGCTCGTGCTCAGCGTTTACTGGGGGGTGCCAGGCGCTTCGGCTATCCTGACAACGACCGACGCGTTGGATTACAGTACAGCTGGTTGGTGGGTGACGAGTGTGTTGCTTAAAGTTGAAGTTTTTTTCGGCGAGTGGTGATCAATTGTATGGACATGGAACTGAAAGCTACGAGTTTGATGTGTTGTGGTTGATGTCGGGAATTCAGAGTTCCCAACTTTGGCTCCGAATTGTGAATACTACCATACTGCTTAGGCGCTTGCTAGCTTGTATTGTGGGCCTGGTCCGGAACAGCAGTTCTACTCCTATTAGGATTGTATTGCCTGTCCTTTTCTTATGGATTGAGTCTTTACTACATGACTGTGTTCACATCTGCAGTGATTAGGTGGTGCGAGCTAGAACCTTCATTGAACATGTTATAGCTATGAATTTGTGACACCAAATCGAATGGATTCGAGTCAAATGCATATATTTATAGGATACTTTGGAAACAGTTTTAGCTTGCATTTGATTTAAGCCTGTATATCTACTTGATTCCGATGTGGTTTTCAGGTTAATGGAGTTGGAAAGACCACAGGTACAGTAGTGGGTACAGTTGATTACCCAGAGCGACCGGGGCAGCCACTTTGTGAGGTAATTAAACCGATTACAGATCTATTTCTAATTGATAGTTTAGGTCAAAATATCAGATTTTTTTTTATTATGATCTGTTGGGAACTCTATTTATGAATTCTTGTCTTCTTCAGTACTATGCGAAGAATGGGACCTGTAAGTTTGGTTCCAATTGCAAGTTTGATCATCCCAGGGAAGGTGGTTTTGTACCTGTGGCATTAAACAGCAGTGGATTCCCTCTACGTCAGGTATGAGTTCTCATTCATTCCAAGTTTCTGTTTGATTGAGGATCTTGTTTGCTCATTCTATGAAACTTTCCATGGTTTGTGCAGGGTGAAAAGGAATGTTCCTATTACATGAAAACTGGGCATTGCAAGTTTGGAGGTACATGTAAGTTCCATCACCCGGAACTTGGTTTTCTTTCAGAGACACCTACCATGTATCCACCAGTACAACCATCACCTATTTCCTCCCCGCATCCATATCCACATCTTGCCAATTGGCAAATGGGGAGGCCTCCTGTTGTGCCAGGGTCATTTGTACCAGGCTCGTATCCACCGATGATGCTTCCACCTACACTTATGCCTATGCAGGGATGGAGCCCATATATTGTAAGTTTCTATACTTGTCATTTTGTTTATTTCTTTACAAATGGCACCCTGGTATATAAATTATGAAGAATGTTTTCATTCTAAACTGACTTGTCCAATATAGACAAAAATAATGAGAAATAAGTTCATAACACCCCCTTGTTACCGATATAGCATTTATTGCCTATCACAGTAAAATAAAAGCAATGGCCTAGAAATGATGAATTCCAGGGACCACGAACTAATTGGATGCAAGTAGTGATTTCTTCATATTATGAAAACGCAACCATAGTTACAAAAATAAAACACTCCTGACTGTCTTTGATGAATTTGTTAACTCTATTTTGTTCTTAGTCACCTATGAACCAAGTTACACCAGCTGGGGGACAGCAAACTGTTCAAGCAGGGCCACCGTATGGCATGTCACACCAGGGGCCTACCTCTGCAGTCGCTTATGGCAGTCATTATGCACAATTGTATCCTTCAGCTGGGACTTCAAGCAGCAACATACAAGAATATGCCTTTCCAGAGCGGCCAGGGCAGCCTGAATGTGAACATTACATGAAGACAGGAACCTGCAAATATGGAGCAGTCTGCAAATACCATCATCCTCAATACTTCAGTGGACCTAAATCTAACTGCACACTGAGTCCTCTGGGTCTTCCACTTCGGCCTGTGAGTATATCTCATGCATCAACCTGTTATCATTCAAGAAACATCTATGTTGTCTCCATCTAATATACTCCAGAATTAATTTGCATCCTTGTTTATCAGTATGCATTTTATTGCCTGATACAATTTAATTGGCAAGGGACTTTTAATTCGCACTCTAGGTGTCCTTTTTTGTCCAATTTCACATGCATTTTAGTTGGCCTATTGAGGCTTGGTAATCACTCAAACACATTTTTCATCTTTTAGAATGTTTAGAACTCCAGAATTTTCTGCCATACTAGTTAAACATTGTTGCATTTAGGTGAGATTCTGTTGAAACCTGCTGAGCTACCACACTTTTAACAGTTGTCCACTCAACCCAAGTCTGTTCGCGTGATTTGTTCATTCGGAGCACTGGTCCTAGTTGTCCAGGCCATGCATCTTCAATCCATGAATCATATATAATTAAACTATATAATATGAATCACAGTTGTGCATGTTATAATGTTTATGTGTCCAATTTACTCGGTAATCTGAAGCGGAACATACGTGGAAACACAAACTTGACTTATTTAGGAGTGCCGTATTTTCAGTTTTCGTTGTACCCATGTGTTGTTCTTAAAATGTGGATAATATATTAATATAGTGCTTTTCGAGCCATCCTAAGCAACGCAGAAAGAACCTGACTAACTACCTATGGTTTTATTTGGGAGATTTCTGATCGTTTCTGACTTATTTGTTGATTTTGCTCCATAGTATTTCATCCTTGATTATAAATGCATCAGTGCAGATTTTACCTTTTCACTGCATCCACACGGAAATGCAAGACTAAGATATGATCAACTATATGCTTTTGAACCATTCTTGGCTGCGAAATTCTGTTCGTTCACATTTCTCACTTGTGTAGCTTAGGTGCTTTTTCTTCTTATAGCTCTGGAATTATAATATAAACATATCATTAATGCGCATCATCTCATTCCATTCTATTGATGTTTTTGTGGGCTAAAATCTTTTTTTACAAGGTCCGAACCTTTTTATACCTGAAAAAGTGATACTGATACCCCTGCACTTAGTTACAAAGATTTTGATTCTCGAGTCTTGACCGAGTTAGAAATTGATGGTTACCTTTGCTTGCTTGCACATTAAAAGGTTCAAAAATCCTCTGGCTCTGTAATATCAGTTCTGGAAAGCTTAGTAGTGGATGGCTAATTGTAGAATCTGACTGATGCAAGGTCATGAGTTAGGCACTTAGGTGGTGTACATATGGATGAGGCAGCCATCCTTATGACACAAGTTTGATAAAAAAATCTTTCCATTATGATAATCACAGATTCTGGGAGGGAGAAGGTTAATTCATTTGATATTAACATTTGTTTTGTTGTGGCATCTGCCATGAATTCGGTTTCTTTTACTTGTGACTTGAACCTTGCGACAGTTATGTAGTCGTGTGCCCCATCCTTACCTTGAAACTAGCAATTTTGAGTTAATGTTCCTCTAGGCATGGTAGTCACGTTGAGAACATTAATGTAAACACATTAGGTTGAAATGGACATCATCTGTTGTCCTTTGTTTCTTTTTCAGTTCTTGGTTGCACACATTCACCTGAAGCTTCCCTTGATTTGCAGGGTTCTCAGCCTTGTACTTACTATGCACACCATGGATTTTGCAAGTTTGGGCCGACATGCAAGTTTGATCACCCAATGGGTACTCTAAACTATAGTCCTTCAGTGTCATCACTTACTGACGTGCCAGTCGCTCCATATCCTCTCAGTTTCCCTGTCACTCCTATGGCTCCATATCCATCATCTTCTGATCAGTGGCCACAATACACTCTAACCAAGGATTCCGCTGCTAATCAATCAGCATTGTCTGGAAGTACTTATGGACCTCTTGGAACGATATCAAAGGTTTATGCTCCACACACGCTTATCCGATCCCCGACTTCCACAGCTGCTGGCATGCAAGCGTCGTAAGGAGCCATTGTGGAGTGCTCTAGTCCCCTTTCCGTCATGAAGATGTATCTTCAGCAAGCTTCTCTGGACTTCGTGCCATAGGTGAAATGAGGTCTCGGATTCTTTTTGGTCCAATTCGACTCCCCATCAATTGTGAATAAAGGCTGCAGCTGACATAGAAAAGGCTGAATAAGTGCAAAGATAGGAATTGGCAAGCTCATTCACTTGCCATTTTTCTGTCCGTCTCTGAAACGAGAGAAGGGAGAGAATTCTGATTGTAGTTCAGAGCTCTGTTATTATCTCGTACATAATTAACGGAGCTAGCCAGTAGATGCACCGTTGGAGGGGACTTCTTATCTGGAAGCTAATGGGTTTGCAGCCCTTTCCCAAATCTTTTGTTTATCTCACCATCTTATATATATGTATATCCCTCAGAACTACAACTATGACTTCGGTAATATGTATATCCAAACTGGAACAGGGGACACATTCTAACGAGACACTTGGAACCCTTAATTGAATCATCTAAAACCATTCGCTGCTCATTTATTTCCAAATATTTTGTTCTGCTGTACCGTTGTATTAGTTGCGAAAACGGCATGCTTCCAGTTATTGTTGGTTGGCATTGGTTGGTGTAATTTCTGGTGTTTGCACTGCTGGTTATTCCATGATATTATCTCCGCTGGTGGTTGAGCTGAACTTTTGAGGACGGGACACAAATCCAATGGTCTGAAGCCTGAATTACAGCCGAAGCTCCTGTCACCCATTCTGAACTTTTGAACTCTTGGAGAGAACTTGTTCCAAGATGAGTTCGATTCATCTGTGTGACATTGCTTGGAGCGAAGAAAATAAATGGACCACCAAGCAGCAAGCAGCAAGCAGACCCGTCCTTCGCCCCCTCCTCGCCGCCGGTGGCGGCCGGCGGCCGAAGCTCGCTGTCAACGGCGGCCTCTGCCAGAACTGCTACAGCGGCCTCACAAGCGGTGGAATTGCATCACGTTTGCATATAATTTTCTTCCCCTCTGTATATGCGATGGATGATGATGCAGGTGACTAATGACAGGAAGTCTGGAGCATATAGAATATTGCCTCGATCGAATAAACGTCACGGACGTTATTTCACACACTTTGTTTGCACTACGGTGTATTCATGCACAGGCTAAGTTCACAAGAAGCTTCCTTGTTCCTGCTAACAGAGCACAAGATCGTGGATTAAGCGCACGTGACAGAGTGACGCGCACCTAATCTTCTTCTGTGTGTATGCAGAGCCTTGGACGCGTTGGAATTGATCCCCATATATTCGATCCATAGCAATTTCCACGAGAACGATCAATCGATCGTCCCATCCTGGATTGAAAACTATCAGCACGAATCCGGTTCTTATAGGACTAGCTATAGGCTTTAAAGGTAGTGAACCAGTGAATTGCAATGGTGCAGTGTATTGTTGTATTTGTATACAAGTTCTGGTGGTCTCGTTCTAATTAATTCAAACCTCTAATCAAGAAAGAGCGACAAACTTTACGAGTATGGCAAATTTTGTAAAGTCTGGTACGTGTCCACAAATGTATAGAATTTCGGTATTAATAAAATTTCTGGATAATTTTAATTCTATCAAGATTTTAGTGATGTGTATACTACACAATAGTTAGTGTATGAAATTAATGCGTCTATGATACCTATCTCACAACTATGTCGCACATCCGAACGATGTCTCCACCACGTCGTTCGTCTTCTTTACCCCTTAGGCTATAGATCTAGCCGCCTCACCACCCACCATCCCCAAGATGCTCCCATCAAAGCTGTCGCTGACATTTTTCATGTAACTTTGGGCCACACCAAACTGATTCTGAGCATGTCTGTCCTTGTGTTAGTGCCTAAGTTTAATTCTTCTCTAATATAATTAGTTATAGGTTGTTCTCCTCTATATAATTCCTGTCTGGCTTCGCCCTGAGTGGCTTGGTCCTATAATGCATTGCTCTTAGCTTCACACATCAGCAACAAAAAGGCGTATCACTTGCTTGAGGGGGTGTTTAGTTCACCCCCTTATGCATCAATTTTGTATAATACACGCGGCCCAATGCATAAACTTTTCACTCTTTTCGTGCATCTAAACACCCCCTGAGTGAACTCATCCATTTCTACGTACTTCAGACTATAAGCATCAACTTTGCCCACACTACAACCGTGGGTGAAATTAGAGTATATAGCAAGAATACGGTTATTATAACAGGATGTGGTTAGTATATTTATTTGTTTCTCAAGGATTTCTAAGGCCCAACCCACCAATGCACACTATATAAACAACTCATGAGATTCAATACAAATCATTCAATATTTACAGTACTCAATACACGATCACAATTTGACCATGGTTTTATTTTTAGTTCTGAAAAAAAAACTATTTACAATAGGATAGCATTTTTTTAACATAAGCTAGACCCTGACCACTATTGATCAGAACCGATCTAGGCCGGATGGCTGCAGATTCCAACCATGGAAGCTAGAACAAAGGATCTGCTAAGAATGTTAGATAGGTAGCAAAGGGCCAGACCAATGCCAACATATAGCTCATTTCTGTCTCTGTACACGCCGCCCACAGGATGACAATTTGACAAGAAAGCTATAGCTGGAACTCCTGCGCCATCATTTACCTGCATCCGATCTCCTCCGAGACATACAAACACAATTAGCTCCTTCCTGCTAACTTCGTGCTAATCCAATGCAAGCATCTATAGGGCATGGCTGGCCAATCTGGAACCCTATGGCAAGCTGGTTGGCACGATTATCGAATCGAGATCTCGTCAAAACGCGGTGTGAAACGTGGACAAGTCCCGGCAGGTTTGAACAAAAAAAATTAGCATCTCGAGCTTGACCGGAGAGCAGTACGTAACTTGTGGAAACCATGCATCCTAGTCACCAGCAACCATTTATTAGTCAGATCAGCCTAAGTAAACCACTGTTAGGTAAAGCCATGCATACTTGTCCAAATATTCCCAAGTTGAAAACTTAGAGAGAGAGATAGAGAGAATCACACATGCATGTGTTATTCAGGAATATATTGATATTGTAGGCGATGGATCATCAGCCTCATCACGTGTTCGGCTCGTCAAAAATGGGTAGGCACGAGCTCGCCTTTTCAGGCTTAGCTTAGCCGGTTGCTATCTTTGAGATCTCGGTGTACAGTTTGCGCCTAGTACGTGAGAATATGTGTGAGCACAGAGCATGCGATATACGCGTAGTTTGATGGTTACGTCCGTCCGAGAATATGATTCCCCATCTAGAATTTAGAGGCTGTAAGTAACTGCATACTCCATGCATTCTGCTGGCCAGCTCATCAGTGACGGAAAGTGCATGCTTGCATGCCATTCATAATGCAAGTTGATTGTACTTAAAGATGTACGTGCCTACCTAATCATATATATAGTATAGCTTGATGATGGTTCATTCCTTGCTTTTATGGGGGAAGAAACTAGTGTGATCCCGGTTCCAAAACAGGGGCATGCTACGTAGCAGGGATCCATCGTCAAATTTTTAGGATTCTCCATTTAATTAAAGTCAAGCTTACAATATGATCCAGTGCCACAGAAAAGATTTGTACGAGTGTGTCTGCTTTTCTTATCCAAGGGCGGAGAATGAAGAGTTCATCCGCCCCCGCTAACTTCCATGGGTACTGTAGCAGCCGGCCCTCTCCTAAAAATCGAATTTCAAAGGCGGTTCATGCTACTTTTGGACTGCCCCTAAAAATCCTCCTTAAATCCCTTGGTATGGGTGCGGTACTAAAATTTGGTACCTTGGTATTCCCTCCGTTCATTCTTAATAGGTGTATTAGGATTTGGGTCAAATTAAACATCATAAACTTTGAACAACAGAATTCGTCAAATTATATAAATATTTAGTGTATAAAATTTATACAAGTAGATTCATATTTAAAATCTATTTTGATACAACAATGATTCTTTTAGCAACTGGTGATATATATTCTGAGAGAAACTGCTAGTCAAAGTATACCTCCAAAGCCATTCAAATCCCTAATAGGCCTACTAAAAATGAATGGAGGTATAGTACTAAATTGGATATCTATCAAGTTCAAATTCTTTGGCACCTCCCAAGTAGGATGGTAATGCTCTAATACTTTCAGTGATAGATGGAAACTTGTGCTGCGTTGTGGTCTTGTGGATGTGTGTATGCTTGTGCTGTTGCTAAGGTGTCACTGGTTGCACAACAGCAAGCAATACGACATACTGTTCTAAACAACTAATAGCACAAATTCTCCAGCAGGATGGTTTGGGTAGGACAGCGTATTCACACATAGCTAGCACACACCTATTAGTAAATGCATAGATTCGGGAGGAAGGAAACGAGAGCTTTAATTTTGGCACACATAGCTAGCACACACCTATTAGTAAATGCATAGATTCAGGAGGAAGGTAACGAGAACTTTAATTTTGGCACACATAGCTGCTCAATATACTTGAAAAGCGACTTTAACAACATTTCCTTTGCGGCGCTCACCACGTACGTACAACCGAACCGACTCTGATTTTATCAAATCCATCAGCGTGCAAGTCTAACAGGGAGCTATCCAACGGATCCAACAAATGCTCCATCACGTAGGCACTAGGATAAGCCAAAATCTCTCTTTGCAGATGCTCCAAAGCCTCCAAGCTTGTCTACAGCGAAAAGCAAACATCAATTCCCCATCCCGCATTATTCCTGCCGTACACCAAAATATATACTTGACAATGAGCGAGTATCGATATCTTTTTTCATGATAAAAGGCGATCGCTCTCGATGATCGAATTCCCTTTCGCTAAAAAAATTTGTTCCAAGGATGAGCACGTACAGCTCAAATTCTCTTGTGCGATGGCTAAGTAAAGGAGTAAACTAGAGCGAGTGAATCGTATTCCCTTCTTGAGAATTTGGCTCCTTTTTGTTTTCTTTTCGGGGGAAAAGGTTGGTAGGATTCCGCACACAACGTATAATTTTTCGACAAGTGATCGGAATACTTATCTAACTTCCACAGAATTAGCTTTATTTATGAAAAGAATGCATGAACAATTGGTGGCTAGATCTCTCCCCATCAATAGATTCAAATTATAGCCATATTTTCCTCTCTTCTCTACGTGTCGTGATCGCACCACAACACGTGGCGGAATCGCGTGATCTCAAACTGATCTTTCACCTGAATTCGGTCTGAACATAATATATGGGCAGTGGCTAGCTTCCAAGAATTTTCTTCCTTTTCAGAGACTATATACACTAGGTACATGTACAATGGATGATATCGATCGGATGCCATTGCGCTGCTGTCTCAAACACTCGTGCGTGTCTTTCATTTCTTTCTTTTCTCAAATATATTCCAGGTAGCTTATCAAGCACATTGGGGATCGAATAGAGAATCCTTAACGAAGACTGTTACAAATAAAGATATAGCATACACTACATATATTCTCCCGCGCACACTCAATTTTAATCTTCTTCATTTCCACTGTGTCGCCCTCTCATTTCGCTACTCGGAAGCAGCATCTTTCGCATGACCTAACCTAACTGTGACCCCAACCCAAGATGTTCTTGATATCTCTAGCCAGCAGCTTACCTTTAATTAATTTGCCTCATCTATTATATCGGCATCATGATATCTACTAACTATGGTACTCCTTAGCTTTGCGTTGTATGCCTCCCACATCCATGTCACCTCTACCCCACACCATCAACATATAACTTTGGACCTTTCTGGCCGGCTAACTCCATGCTCTATATAATGACCCCTTGATCTCCCTCCCTTGCTCCATCCATCCTAGCAAGAGCAACCACCTCTCTCTCTCATCAAGCTCTAGCTTCAAGCTTTGTGTAGATCTCTCGTCGGCACAAGTAGCTAGGTCGTCGTAGCTAATCTTGTGCAGCTACTGCGCCAGAGGAAATTAAGGAGAGGAGAGCAGCAAGGAGGATCGGAGCTAGCTAGGATGTCGGGCGTGTGGGTGTTCAAGAACGGGGTGGTGCGGCTGGTGGAGAACGGCGCGGTGGCCGGCGGCGAGGCGGCGCGGCGGCGGAAGGCGCTGGTGCACACGCCGAGCGGGCAGGTGGTGCGGTCGTACGCGGAGCTGGAGTCGGAGCTGCGGGCGCTGGGGTGGGAGCGCTACTACGAGGACCCGGCGCTGTACCAGTTCCACAAGCGCGGCTCCCTGGACCTCATCTCCCTCCCCGCCGACTTCGCCAGGTTCTGCTCCGTCCACATGTACGACATCGTCATCAAGAACCGCGACTCCTTCAGGGTCGTCGACATCTGATCTGCCATTATGCCTAGCTTCATTCCACTACTACGGTCGTCTGATCTAGGTAATTACCCATGGAGCTTGTAAGTTAGCCCTGAATGTTCTCGTGCCCCAGGGGGTACGTACCCACCCTGTTATCTACCGTCCAAACCTGCATCAAGATTCACACACTACCCCCGCTGCATCAAGATTCGCACACCCCCCCTGAATGAAGATCGTGGCCGTCCAAAACAGGGTGGGTACGTGCCCCCCTGGGGCACGAGAACCGTTTTGGTGAATTAGCTGTGACTTTGTGAGGAGTGCAGTGCAGTGCAGCAGCTAGTGTGACAGTCTTTAATTTGTCGTTTACATCAGTGAGAGGTTGCTATGTTTTGCTTAATTTCGGTGCAGTGTGTGAGTGGTCGTCAGAGTGTGAGACTGAATCAGTGTGCCAGCAGTGTGAGTGGTGTTTGGGATCGAGTGCGTTGCTCAAGATCGGTCCTGATGTAATCTGCTCTCATGTGACTGTAAATTTATCGTTTGTGTGCCTGTGAGTCCATTACTGTTATGCATTTTCATTGCATTATACACATGTATGTATGATATATCAAATCGAGCGTGTGAAATTGCATCCATGCCCTTGCTTGTTTGCCATGTCTTTCGTTTCATTTTTAGTTTCAGATCTATTCATCTCAAAAAGGAAAGTTCAGAACTTCATTTCAATTGCTGCTGAAGGGATTCTTGGGCCGAGCGGTAAAGTAGCAGCAGCACACAAGCCGCGGCGGTGCGCGGGTACCATCAGGCCCATTAACGGCTGCACAATTTGCCGCCAGTATTTCCCTATAAATCAGCCCAATATATATTTGATATGAATCTCCGCGAAAAACATGCAATTTACACATAAGGGCCCATGGCCCACAGAAGAAAAGAAAGTCTTTTTCTTGTCTGGCATTTTTACCTTTTTTTTAATCTTTGTCATTCATTTTCTCCTTTTTATTTATCTCTGAGAGATGCTCGAGTTTGACACTGACACAAGTTTGCTTTCCCCAAACAAAGAGAATTATAGTAACAATGAATCACGATAACGTCATTAAGTTACATGAATAAACCTATAGAATATAGGCCTTGTTTAGTTCGTGAAAGTTGGTTGAATTTTCTGTAGAAAAAGTGCGTTTCCCTTGCAGAGAGGAGGACACGTTTTTCAATGTGTTATTTTTGGTTGAATTATAGAAACTTGCTGGAACTAAACAAGGCCATAGAAGGGAAATGCTTCATCTCGATCGTGCACGCTTTCTTCGTTGCGCCTGCACACGATCGTCGCTATTGCACGTGGCATCCACAATATTGTTTTGAGCGTGAAAATGAATGCCCTTTGATGTCAAGCATGTGAAAAGAAAAATACAGCCCCTCAAGTCATGTGCATTTTCATATAATTTTCAAGCTTAAGAGAAAATCTGTGGGTTTCCAGCTTTGTATCCAAATTCAAATCCGATCATATGGTTGTATCATTATGACAAGAACTTCAAAATATGACATCACTTGCATATATTTTGATAGTATTTTTCTCAAAAGCAATTTTATATCCAAGTTCAATAAAGAAATCTGGTGAAGAATCTTTGATTCCTACTTTGTTCTCATCTTTCTTAATCTTTGTCATCCTTTATGTTGCGTTGACTAGGAGCGCTACCACAACTCATACCGGAATGGAATAAACCAAACCTGAATTTTGGATACATCGCAAGATGACGATTGCTTTGCTAGCTAGCTGCAATATAGGTAACATAGACTATCCACACTGTAGCATAGAACTGATGCTTGAACCAAGAAAGAGAAGGTCCAAGCACCGCTGCATACCACCGTTGGAGCGATGCCGAAATCCAAAAACGAGGCTCGTGAGTCATGTTGATGCATTAGTGCCAGCAAATAAAAAAATAATTTCACAGCTTAGGGAAACGAATAGATGCAGAGGATGAGACTGTCAACTTAAGTCTACCTGTACAGCAGGTGTTAGAATAATAATTTTATTGGCATCAAGCATGTTGTGGGTAGTCTTACTCCATCATATTCATATAACCACCATGATGGAAACTAGGGTGCCAATCTTCCGTCTAGTGAGCATAGCTCTCGATTTGGTGGAAATTTGACATGCTTGATCCGGCTTCGATCAACAGAATCCAAACCCCGCAATCGAAGCACCACATCTCCTCTAGTTATCAACTGTGCACTGCTCGATTGACCTCTTTATGAAGGCTATCCTCTACATGAGAATCAAGAACACAAGAAAGGACAATAAAAAACGCAATAGAACTGCAGAAAATCTTGAATTTAGCACACAGTTGGGGTCTCACAAACCGATGAACAACGACTGTCAATGATAAATTGTTTCTAAGCAAAACCCAAACTCTAACTTGGCTGGTGGCTATTGAATATATGGAGTTAGGGGCGAGCTCCACCCTAGACGTATGTCCCTAGTGGGCCCTAGTATGACACACCTCCCAATGGCCCAAAAAATGGCGATGTGGCACCTTAACCAATTCTGTACGCTCACTTGTCTCCACAATTCCTAATGATTCTAAATTAACTTTTCCATGGGACCATTGGTATTCGAAAAGTTACCTCCTTATATTTCCATGCATATGTAGAATGTCCAAATGGATTCCGACCTGGGCATCGATTCTATTGTGGTCTACTCTTGGATTCCGAGTTGGGTTCAAGCTTGATATGTTTTGGGCCTCCACTTGGGTTCAGTGGCGAATCTAAAGGGGGGGTGGGGGTACTCTAGCCCCCCTACTCCAATGGATTCCATTGATACCCCCCTAAGCCCCCTAAGAAATTTTAGCCATGGGTGACGAGAAGGAAGAAGGAGAGGAGGAAGAAGGGGAAAATGGGCCCCCCTTTCTTCTAGCTCTAGATTCACCACTGCTTGGGTTGGATGCCCCTTGCTGACCTCCCCACCCCCATGCCTCTCTTTAAGTATTTCCTCTCCTTTACAATGTTCCTAATCATAATACTATCATTAGTTAGCGATGTATTCTTGAAAAAACTAAAAAAATTACATAGGATGGAGTTCACCTTATCTTGAGTATGAATGGTCATATGTAAAGATATCATGTCCTAATAATCCATGCCAATCTCTAAATTCATATTTCCTTGTCTTGTGTGTATCCTGAGTAATCATGCCCTCATCACACCATCTAGAAGATCTAATAACACTATCCAGAGATGATGGCCACAACCTTGAGGACAACTACTCGCAAACAAAACCCAACTAGGGTGACTACAAGTAGCGGGTCCCTCCATTATCGAAAAGAGGGTGTATATCGAACCTCATTTATAAAAGATGGCATTTATTTGAACTCATTGAGAACTCTTAGTAGGGCCGTCACATGAAACTATGAGTCTGGACAACCATAATCCGAAGAGACCATACATGAGAAGGAACTTTGATGGGAAAAAATTCCCCATGAATAGGAAGATTGACTCTAAGATTTGAAAATTGGACAATGACGAAAGCTAGAATCAAAGTGTTTACAACTCAACCAAGAACTTTTAGCAACATAGTCTCATGAAACTTGGAGTCTATGACAATGAAAGTGCAACTAGGCTCTTAACTGGGTTTTGGTGAATTGAATGACAAAATGATTAAAGAGCTTATGTGGGTTTTAGTGAATTGAATTACAAAATGATTAAAGATTCAACTTGTTTATTTGAGATGATGAGCAGGTATTTATTCCCATAATTTATTTGTGACAAATGTGCTCATGCGATATGTGGTTATTCATTGAATCAAGCAAGCAAGTGTGTGATCCCATGATGCAAATTGTTGAAAGTGACAAGTCATTGTTTATGTTGGAGGCATGGTTCTATGCATAATACATGGTCTCTAATTATTTAGAAGGCTTGTCGTCTACAATTGGTTTGATAAATTCAAAGATGGTCTATTGGCTTATTATTGGTCTCAAGCTTTGGATGGTCTATGGACTAGTCATGAGATGATATAACATTGGCATAGATCAAGGTTCAAATATATGGATTTATTTAGGAATTTATTGTTGCTATGATAGCGTGAAGTTCTAAGTGCCAAAGGGTGAAGGGGTTGATATAAGGTTTTGTTTCGAGGTACTAAGAAAGGAGAAGGGCAAGTGAGTCTTGTAGCTCAAAAACTTTGATAGAGTGTTTAAGTTATGAAGAGTCTCATATTGGAAAGCATAAAATAGTAATGGATCAATGAGTGTGGTCTTGATCATGTGCTATGAAAGATTCAAAATCACTACCTCAAGGTGGATGTGCTCAATTGATATGCAATGTTCAAAGCTATCAAGATGTGAATAATTAATTATTAGCATGATCTTCGACATACAAGTTCAAGTGTTTGAATTATGATTCCTTAACATGTCTTGAATATAGATATGCCATTTTATAAGGAGGGATGCAACATCGGGTTTTAAGGACAACATTAAAAGTGCTCAAGTGAACCCATATGAGTTTAACCATTAGTGTTTCTAACTTAGTGGGGTTCCTTGGCCAAAACTGGTAAAATCGGTTGGAAATTGGTGAAACCAATTTCTGGCATCTGATTACCTAACGGCTAATTTGTTTAAAAAACCGATGAAATCAATTTTGCAAATAGGTGGGATCAATTTTGTCTGACAGAATAATGGCTAGTTTTGTGAGAGAAGGGTATTTATACCCCTTGAACTTCCTCTTAGAGGGGCTATTGGTTCTGCATGACTTTGACACCTTTAAGAAGCTAGTTGAGCTCTCCCCAACCTCTCTTTTTTAGATTTGTGTTCATAGATTGAATCCTTTGAGTTGGGTTGAGAGAGTGACTTGTATGTGAGTTTTGGAGAGCAATCCAAACCCTTGGGCACATATGGTCGTGTCAAGCAACTCGTGAAGAATTTGTTATTATTGTAGGTTGGTTCTCCTAAATGGCTAGGCATTGCCCGATGAGCTATACCAAGGTTGTTGTGAGTCACGAGATCGTTTGTGAAGGCTCCACCTTACCCCCACAGGAAATATCTGTGGAAACTTTACACCAAGTTTGGTTTGTACTAGAACTCATAATGGGTTTTTACTGATTTGTTGGTGCTCTCAGTGCAAAACTGGTTTTTACAAGTTTTGGTGCTTATGGACTTATGGTTGGAACTAATTTTTGTAAACTGTAGATTTTCCTATGCACCTCTCTCTTGGCAACATCAAGGTCTTTTCAAACAACCATAATGCGACGAGGCCATGGAAGAAAAAACTTTGATGGGGAACATAAATGGGAAGATTGTTGCCGAGAACTAAAGATTGAACAACAAAGAAAGATAGGATCATCAAAGCTTCCTCGACCTAACTTTAACATTTCATGTTATAGTTTCTTTTCACATAAGTGGCGTTTTGACGAGCTCTGGGTTTTTGTAAAGGGATACGCATTGAGTTATAAAGTAGTATGTTTGGAATAGGGATGTACAATTTAATCCTTTTCCGATGTTTAGCATATGGTGGGTTCAGCATTGGGATATATAATTTAAATTACCAAAATACCCTTGCTAGAAATGAAAATAAAAGAATTTAACATTGTCACCCATCCAATATTATAAAAGAAAAAAAATTACCAAAAAGGCAGAAAGGAAAGGATGAGGATGTATATTGAATCAACAAGGTGTCTCAAGGCGGTTCGTCCATGTGCCAAATCGGCCGTGATTGGTGTATCCTTGGCACTACGCTCAGCAATAAAGGCAGCGACGTCTGGCGGGGGGAGATGATGCTAGGTTATAGAGCCATCACCTATTTGGCTCGGACTGCGGAGGGGACAGGGGGCCAGGGCGGCGCTGAGCTTGGTGTGGCCATTGAGTAATCTGAGGTAGCGGTAGTGGTGCTGAGGCTCCTTGATGTTGTGCCTGTTATCACAGTTGAGTGGGCGGCCACTCAGCTTGGCTCACCTCGTCTCTCCCATGGACTAGCGCTACCTTGCTGCTGGTGATGGGCAAGAGGCATCAGGTATCACAGCTGTGGCCCACCTCCCCTACCGAGTTATGTTTAGTGGGTTATGGCCCTAATATATTTCTTTCCCAAACTTTTTGTGTATCTCACACCCAGAGTCCAAAATGGGTTTGGACATAGCTTCGTATGTCATTCCCAGTACCTATTTTCCACTGTCCAAACACCACCTAAGCTTAATAACAAAAGAAAAAAATAGATCCATGGAGGAAATAGGGAGACATATGCTCCCCCTATACGCTACATGCTTAGTCACCGACTGCTTCCACATAGTAATGTCTAGCAAAGACTTGTGGTGGCTTAAATGCTCACCGTGCAGCCGATGCCCACCATCGTCGTGCCTTCTGTGACCACAACTGCCATGACCGTACGTGGCAGCACAGTTATGAGGAGGAGTGCCGATGGCACCAATTAAGAAGGGCAGAGGTGAATGATGAGAAGAGATTGAGGGATAAGTTGACTACACACGGTCGATGCACTTGACTAGGCCTATGTGCGGGACCATTGGGTAGAGTGGAGAGAATTTTGGATTCTTGACACTCTCTTCATGTGGCTTCAGATAATTTGACACTCACAAAAATTGCTTCACAAAATTGACACTTTGAGCATGAACATGTTGCCATTGTCCATGGTTTATTAATTTTTTTTTGTGTTCCTATTTGCAGGCTACGGAAAGATTAATTTTCCCCTTGCTTTTCCAACACGGCTGGTTGGATAGATCAGCACCCCAACCTTATCTTTGCCGTATATTTCTTCATCAACATGCACTATAAGTTCTTCTCGCCGCACTCCAGTCTGCCTACCTTTTCCTCACCGCACCATGTAAGGAGCCTCCGCCCGGTGGCCGCGACCTATCCTAGCGGTTTGGCAAGATCGTCATTGGTTTTGGACCCCACTCGAGGGCTGCACCTGCATCTCTCACACGCGCTCCCTAAGACTAGGGCTAACCATAAGAATCCTGAACGTGCAAGCCAAGAATTTTAAAAAAATAGACGCGAGTGTAGACCAACAATAAACTGTAGAACATTTAGGATTTAGATTCACACAATAACATCTATGAAAATAAAAATTGAAGTAATACATGTGCGGGTCAATGAGATATATATTCAGAAAGTAAAATAATAATTTGAGAATTTAGATCCTTTGTGATAATCTAAGTCAAGCAATTGACTTCTTACAAAAGGACTACAAGATCGAACTGATCCGCAATTCTTATACCAAAAAAATATTAACCTATGGAGACAAATACAAAGGTTCTTTGATGCTTTTGAAAGATACAGTAAATATAATACTCACATGCGAGCATTTAACATTCACAAATTGGAGTATGCGGAATGCAATCAGAGGCGAGCGGTCTGATCTGCGTGCAAGGGCGCGTGGTGATCGGCGACCTGGCGAATCTGATCACAACGCGCGCCTGCACGTACGCACGGGCGCAGACAGCGAACTCCCAAACAGGCCAATCAGTGGCGCATCTTGGCTCGCGACGGCGGCCTGTGGCGATCAGATCAGCCGCGCGGGGAATTGGCGGGCATGAATATTCATGCCCAACCGAGCCAATCATGTAAGGATAGTTTGGTCATTTCAATGGCCTACAAAATAAAAAATAAAAATAAGTAGACCACGAAGTGTCAATTTTACGAAGCCCAACCAATATTAGAAGTTTTAAACTTTTTGTAGCTACACAAATGAACATGGTGTCAAAAATCTAAATTTCTATGCAGTGGAAGCACAAGCTCGCCACGCACGAGCCCACCCAAATTCTTCAGCTATAAGAAGTTGTAAAATGTTATTCGTGTCAAACTTAATTCTCCATGCCATGATTCCTGGCTTCTGTACCTTGATGGTTGCGGATCGCCTCACCACCCCGCGGCTGGAAAGCCAGCTGAAAAAGGTGAACCCGACAGGACATGCCCCAAACGGCCTTTGATGCCTCGTGTCGCCGATGAGGTCAGCCTAGCCCCGGTGGGGCCTCGGCCTCACAGGGGCCTGGACGGCGAGTCGGCGACGCGTCAAGGGCTTGCAGGTGCCGCTGTCCCGTGTGGCCGTGTCCCCCTACCGTCGAAGCAGATCCTGCTGAAACGGACGGACGGACCGCTGCCGTTACGCTACGACGACCGAGCAGGCGAGCAGAGCCGAGCGAGGTCTCCCTCCATCAACGAACATAGTATTATATATATGTGTATAAGATGCAGTCCAAACAATAATGTGCTAGTTTTCCACAGACATATTGGCATTGCTACACCCGTGGTGGACTTTCGTTTTTAATAAACAACGCCCGTGGACCGTGGCACACTAATGATCAACATGGATTAAGTAACGATCAAAGAAATTATACTATATAAGAAGCAGCTGCTGCGGTTGGTCATCCATTGTCAGCTCCGATCCGGTCCCATGCGCGCATGCAGAGATCGCCGCGTGTACACACGTGACAGTTGTTTCTTCAAAGAGGTTAGTTTAGCACTCTGAACTGCCATGATATAACAAGGAAAATGGTAAGGTAATCTATTCCTTGACAAAAACAAATCAGACAAGATTTATTTAAGGCAACAGCGACATGAGCCCATGACCACGGCCCAGACTGACCTGGCCTGTTTGATCGAGCCACAGGCCCATGGCGCCTGCTTTTTGATTCGATCGGCCGGCTAGGCTGGCTAAAAGGTCACGGAGGCTGACGACCGGACCGACGACTTGGGCCGGCCGTTGGGCGTAGTGAGCAGTTATGAAGCGTTGGATGCGACGACGCTGTCCGAGCAGCCAGCCGTTGCAGCACACGTACGCCATCGTCGTCGATCTCGCCGGCCGATTGGTCGTCCGGCCGGCACGCACCAACCGTCCCTTCGTGCCTCGTTGAATTGGTAGCACGTACGCGTGCCACCAGCCGGTGTAACCACGACCCACCACTGGCCACTGCGCACGCGCTATGCCCTACCGCATCGATAGATCTCTCTCTATCTCTTCAGAATACATAAACGAGAACTGTTTAGTATTTGATGCACCGTGTACCGCCGGGTACACTTGTTAATTAGAAATTAGTAGCTCCGATCCATCCTCGGAATCGGAAGGCACCGTGTTGTCACTACCTTAAGTATGAAAGTACGTACATTAGGCTCCTGAGCAATTTGTTAGAAGATCAATCAGATACCGTCACGTGTTATCCTCAACCATAATTAACCACCTTCATTCTGGTTCCAGCATTTTAGTAGCTACCTAGGCACCACGCTTTGCTGGTTCTTGGTCATCACTGTTCATATACAGGCCGGGGATTGAGCTGTGAAAACGAGCATCTGTCCTTGCAAATCCATCGCAGCTCCTCCAATCATGCCGCAAACGCATGCACTGATGCACGTACGGGAAGATTTTGCTTCATAAATAAAAGGTTGGAAAAGTGAATTCTTCCCTCACACACGGATGCACGTCCGGATTAAAACACCTTACATGTGGGCCCAGTAGAAAAGTTAAAGTTCCGATTAAT
Source organism: Alloteropsis semialata (assembly GCA_004135705.1). Classification (NCBI taxonomy): domain Eukaryota; kingdom Viridiplantae; phylum Streptophyta; class Magnoliopsida; order Poales; family Poaceae; genus Alloteropsis; species Alloteropsis semialata. The sequence goes on from CM014274.1 coordinate 71,598,378, forward strand.
ATTTTCATGCCAGCGCGATAGAGAGTACCTATGCAATTAGAATTTCAAAGGACAGGTAGGAGCACCGCATCAAAGCTAGCTAATCAATCCCCGTATTAGGCTAGGTCCCTCATATTCCCTCCTCCAACTCCAATGACGTCGTCCTCCAAATACAACTTTTTGGTCATCCTCTAACTATAACTTTAGATATACTAACTTTTCTTATTATACATTTTTACGAACCATCCTAAAAAATAATTATTTTTAGATATACGAAATTAAGTGTTTCTTAGTAGGTTATTAGGTTCCAAGTGGTAGAAATAGAACGTATGTAGGCAACATGTCAGTCGAAAGAGATAATATGCATGTCAGTCCAAGTGATAGAAATAGAAATAAGGGAGTGTAATATGCATCACGAGAAAGAGACGAATCTACATGTATCCTTTTAAAAAAACAATTGAAGCTTAAGCACTTAAGGGCGTCTCGAATGTACGCCCCACAATGATTTGATGCCACATGTTAAATTAGCTCCAATATATAGAACCGGAGGTGAATCTAGAAATAAGACTCACACCCTCTCCTTTCTCTCTATCTCCTCTCGTCCAATATTTAATTACTTAGAAGCATGTTCTATATGGATCCAGTAATACAATGTATAGAGCCTGATTCTATAACCGCATTTATTGTATATGAGCGGCATAGGACCTCCCATTGGAATGTCCCTAAGCTAAGAGTGCTAGACAACAAGTGTACTATGTCTCGCGAGAAAGGAGATAAACCTACATCCCTAAGCTAAGAGTGCTAGACAACAAGTGTACTATGTCTCGCGAGAAAGGAGATAAACCTACATGTATTTTTTCATTGTTATTGAAGTTCAAACACTTAAGAGTGCTAGAGCAACAAGAGTGTACTATGTCTTGCGGAAAAAAGAGATAAATTTACATGCATCATTTTTATAGAATCTCAAGCACATAAAAGCCTAGCAGAAGAGTGTACTATGTCTAGTAAGAAAAGAGATAAATCTAGTGTACCATGTCTCGTGAATAAATAGATTAGCACTAAGCAACCAGTGTTTTATGATTTTTATAAATAGATAAATCTAGTGTACCATGTTAATATACATGTATCAATTCTAAAAATTGAAGCCCAAACACATAAAAATACTAAACAACCGGTTTATTATATCTCACAAAGAAAGAGATAAATCTACATATTATCATTTTTAAAATACTGAAGCTCAAAGACATAAAGACTACAGTTAGTCAGGGACGAAGCCAAAAAAATACATGAGGATGCCTATACTATAATTTAAATGAATTATTACAAGTGGAAAACTTTTATTTTCATTGGTTTCTACGGTTAAATTTTGTGTTTTTTTTAGGTAGAGGTGTGGGGAAAGGAGGGGGGTGGGGGGTATTTGGCCCTGTTGCAGTAAAGCATGTTTTGTGAAAAAAAGAGATAATCTACACGTACCAATTTTTTTTAAAAAAAAACTACGGCAACCCTCAGGTTGCCTGAACTTTATTACCAGCAAGACATTATACAAATTTACAAAATTACAAAGGTGCAATTTGAAATTCTACAAAAGAGATCACCTCACTCTTAGACCAGCAGGAAAGGATGAAGAAAAGCACAAAAGGTTGCTTATACTAGAAAGAATTCACTCCAGGAGACACGTACCAATTTTTAGATACGAAACCTAAGGCTCAAACACGTGCATGAAGTGATTTCGCATTACATTTGCAAAACAACAAGCCGATCATCCGGATCCCGGACGTATTCTCTTCCGAGCGACGACCTGCTAGCAGTACCGTGCTACTTCCACGCTGTTCATCATAGATCGAGGACCAGTTAACAACTTAACATGCCAGCAAGCGAATCCGCTGTCAGGCACGTGCAGTACTAGCTATCGTAGAATGTAAGGGATTCGATTGATGCTCAGTCCGGCGCCATTAATCCCAAGAATTATACATATGTTGTGTCCTACTGAATCGCACCCTGTGGATTCTGTAGTCTGTACTACCACGGTGCTGTAAAACCTTATTATGGTCGAACAACAGAATATACTTCTACTATCGCGCATATATAAAAACCCCTGCTCGCAAACTAATAGCTCGATTTTTGTTTTTTTACCGGAAAGAGTTTAGCCATTGTAGCAAGAGCATATTTTAATCCAAGTCTATGCATTTTTTCCATCAGAATGGCGTGCTGTTTTACGTGCTAAACCATGGCCAGTAGCCACTGGCCAAAGCCGGTGTCTCCCACCCACATGTGCCGTGCACAGGCGCAGGGGCCGGGCGCGCCCGTTGCTCCGGCCGAGGGACCAACCGCCGACGTGCCAGCCATGCGCGCACGCGAGGTCCTGTATGTCCCGTCGTCCCGCTCCCCTCGCCGTGCGTGTCCTTAGCGTCTCTCCCTCGCTACGCTACCGGATAACTTCTTCCGCTTTCCCCGAGCACCTGGGCTCGCTCGCTCGTGATCCGATGCGCACAGCCACACAGCAACCGCACGCCCGCTCGCCTGCCGCCGTCGAGATCACGCAATCATTCCGCCAGTATATTCGTAGGTGTACAGGCGACGGGAGACAGCCGAATCGCCGATCCAGTTCCATCTGTGCTGCCTCCAACGCAATGATCAGGCGCTGGCGTTCGCGACGCGACGCCGGGCGCTGATCCAACGGGAGTGGCCAGCCAACGGTCGCTGTCTCGCCCCCACAGCGCCGCACCGACGCTGATGACGCGCCATCTCTCTCTCTCTCTCTCTCTCTCTCTCTCTCTCTCTCTCTCTCTCTCTCTCCCTCGGTAGCTCGGTCTCTCGCGCGCGGCCTCTCCTCAGTCCTCACCTACTGCCGCTCCGCCATTGCCATATAACCCGCCCTCCCCACCCCTCGCTCTCCCACGGCACCAAAAGCCACTGTTTCTTCCTCGCGCATCGGTCCTCTCCCCCTCCTCCAAACCTCTCCTCTCTCTGGTCTCTGCATTACTCGCCACGCCATGGCGCGCGTGCTCGGCGCCGCCGCGGTCCTCCTGGCCCTGCTGGCCGTGTTCGTCCTCGCCGCGCTCCCGGCGCCGGCGTCGGCGGACGGCGTGGCCGCGGGCGACCTGGCGGGGCAGCTCGTGATGCGGCGCGGCGGGCGCACGTGCCGCGGCACGGTGGGCGAGTGCATGGAGTACTTCGACGTGGACGCCGAGGGCGAGGCCGACGTCGCGGGCATGGCCACCGGCGGCAGCAAGCGCCGCGTGCTGCAGGGCGGGTCCGGCTACATCGGCTACGACGCGCTGCGCAGGGACAACGTGCCCTGCTCCCAGCGCGGCGCCTCCTACTACAACTGCCAGCCCGGCGCCGAGGCCAACCCCTACTCCCGCGGCTGCAGCGCCATCACCCAGTGCAGGGGTTGATCGCGGCAGGGTTAAGGATAATCGGCTGCTGCTAGAGCTTGATGGTGATGTTTGTTCAAGAGTTTGAGATATGGAGGGCGGCAGCATGACTGATCGGTTGTGCAGTGGATACTATGTGTCTGTTCTGCAATAGCTTTGCCTTCAGGGCGAAAGTGAAAGTAATTATGATCGTGTAACTCTGGTGTCTCTTGTTTCTACAGCCAATGGATTTTCATCGTCTTTCATATGTCCCCACAGATTTGATCGAATTTTCTGGCAAAACACATCGACTGAACAAACGTTTCTGCATTTTGCTCCAACGATTAAGTTGCAATCAAGAAATTGGTTGCTGTTTTTTTTTGCTTGAACTTTGGCAGGCTAAACTTCTGGAAGCTTGTTGGTAACGAAACGTCAATTCCTTTTGAGTTGGGCTGTCAGTTCCTAGTATCAACTTCACCCCTTTTTTTCACTTTGTTTGGGTAATCGGCAGATTCGGATCAGACCAGGCACTGTATTGGCCAATGCTTAGTCATCTCTGGTCTCAGAGGGAAAACGACCCTGTCTTGTTGAAAAGATCAATTCAAATGGGTTAGCCATCAAATTAGTGTTTAGATATTAGATATACTCTTTAAAATTGGTCATTTGCTGATGCCACCAACTGTGGTTGGGATGTCATTTTTCACCTTACGTGGAGTCAATGCGCCTAGGAGCTTTATTTTGGCATATATGAAAGCAGATTCTTTGCTTTTCAAAGAAGGACATGTAACTACTCCTTGAGTTGTGCACTTGTGCATCCTATAGCAAAACGACAATAAATCTTTACCATGGCCAACTGGGGCCAACTAAATCCGTATCCATTCGGTGGAACTCATATGTATTGCGCAAGATTGTTAGTGATACTTTTACCATGATAAAAAAAAGTGATATTGATATTCTTAGCGCGCCATCAAATGTCATAAGTGACAACCACCAAAGCAAATCGTTAGATACAATATTGTTGGCCATGTTTTATCATTATCTTTTATAAGTAGCAGGTTGCTCTTGAAATGTTTATGTAGAAATTTTCTTTGCTGCTCTAATAATCTCTCTTTATGTGACACGTTAGGTTTTATATAGATGAAACTGCCATCGGGTGGCTAGCGGAGGCTGTGGCCACGCTGTCGGCGCGGGTTCGATTCCCAGGAATCCCACCCGCATCTCTCATTATGGTGTGCGGTGTGCCCCCAATAAATCTCATCGCCTCTCATATGTAGAGCCACAAAGGGAATGCGACGCGCCTGCCGCCTACGGAGCCATGGATGGACCCGGTGATCTCATGAACGACATGATCTTCTGGTCTGAGTGTAATTGTAGGTTTATTTGTGTACACATGGTGGTGACTGTGGTGTGTGTGCTAGGGTTGGTTTGACTTGTACGAGCAGATACTACAGTTGTACCCAGATGAGAGGCTTCAAAAAAAAAGTTGGTTATGTGGCGCCTATTAAATCAGAAAGAAACTCCAACTCAGAGTAGTCTAGTGGATCTAGAATGGTTGTCCAGCTACTCTAAGTTCCCACTTGTTGTAAAAATGAGTCAAAAAGAAGTATGAACATGGACTCAAAATGGTGGCCAATTAAATGAAGAGGAGGAAGAATTTAAGTTGACTAGATGATAGTATTAGCTAGCATCTTATGTAACAAGGGCTGTATATTTTATGTCGATTACTGTAGCAAGGTCGGTACTGTAGCATGTCAGCTACTGTAGAAATGGCGGCTACTGTAGCATCGTACTGTAGCATGTCGGCTGCTGTAGAAATGACGGCTACTGTAGCGTCGGGTTACTGTAGCACCGGGTTACTGTAGCAACCGACCTTCATGGCCCATGTATACAGCCCTAGGTCATTTGTAGAGAATATATGAAAGAAAGAGCTCCTTCCTCCTTCCTCTAGTTTTCTGTATGCTGTGTTCTTGTGTATGTACATCAAAGAGAACTGATTTCTAACACGTTATCAGCACGAGATTCTACAAGAGCTAGAAGGCAGAAGGTAAGAAATCAACTTTATTTCTGTTCTTGCAAGCACACTCAGCCATGCCTCCGCCCGTCCGGAAAGCAACATCATGGGGGCTCTGCCGCCGTTGCTCTCCAACCAGGGCGAAGCAAGGAAGGCTCTGCCTCCACCCACCAAGAACATGTATTGCCGCCCTGAAGGCGGGTAGATCAGCCAGAAAACTGTCTTACATGGCTTGTGATACATGAACAAACTTGTGGCCCGAAGCCACTATATCCATTTATTTTGTTTTGCGCAATTACTTTACTGCAATTTAAACTTGGTATTTAAATTCCGTAAATTTATTTACCGTAATTTATTTCTGCACTTAAATTCATACGAATTTGATTACTACAATTTCCTTATTGCATCTAAATTCCCGTGAATTTATTTTTCGTATTTAAATCCTGCAGATTTATTTACAGCAATTTATTTTTCAGTATTTAAATCCCGCAGATTTATTTGTTGCAAATTATGATTAAGCAAATTACAACTGAAACCTTTTGCATAAGTCCTGAAGACTATGCATCTGTAATCCTGAAGGTTACATGTGACCGACAAATCACTAATCCTACGTATTGAATTGTGCAGACATGTCGGACATTGCAAAGAGGGACTTTGAGAAGCTCGCCGTGGACGGCAGCAACTACCTTACTTGGGCTATTGATGCCGAGAACAGGCTTGAGGGCATGAGCCTCGATCATACCATCACCCCGTTGAGGAGGGTAAAGATGAGCGCACAAAACCTGATAAAGCAAAGGCGTTGTATATTATACGACACCATCTTGACCTAGACCTGAAGTCTGAGTATATGACTGAGAAGGATCCGTTGGTGTTATGGCAATCCCTGAAGGATCGCTTCAGTCAACAACAGTCTATTATGCTCTCGAGAGCACAACAAGACTGGATCACTCTCCGCTTTCAGGACTTCAAATCCGTGACAGCGTATAATTCTGCTTTACACAGGATTGTGTCCAAATTAAAACTTTGTGACCAGAAGATCACAGACACGGATATGATCGAGAAAACTCTGTCCACCTTCCACCCCGGGAATATAGTTCTGCAACAACAATACAGGAACTCAAAGTATACCAAGTACTCTGAGCTCATAGAGGTGTTGATGTTTGCAGAACAACAGAATGAAGTTCTTATGAACAACCATTCTGTTCGTCCCACTGGCTCTATAGCTGTGCCTGAAGCACATGCTAATGTTGCTGAGAGTTCTCGCAACCAAAAGAAAAGTCGTGGGAAGAGGCAATGGAAGGGGAAGAAAGGAGCTATGTTCAAGGGCAAAGGCAAAGGAAAGCCTAAAGGTAGAGATATGCCCAAAAAGGAGAAAGATGAAAATGTTGGGGAGGAGCAAGGCGAATGCTTCAGATGCGGAACAAAGGGACATTAGTCTCGCCAATGTCGCACCCCCAAACACCTGATTGACCTTTACCAACAAAGCAAGAACAAAGGCAAAGGTCAACATGAGTCTCACTTCACCACTGAGCCTGAAGCTCAGAAGCGCGATGACATGATTATCGACGCGAAGGGAAATGGTGAAGACGTCCAGATAAATGATGATGATGATGATCTCCTTGATGACGATGATATATATGGGGACCTGCAGTAATCCCTGAAAATATCAAGTCACCTAAATGCAATGCCCACATGTACTGGTTTTGTTTCATAATGTTTGACCATACATGCTCTAGGAGAGCATTTGTAATGTAGTAAATGGTCTAAACTTTTGTTAGGTTTTTCAGGAGTTATGTAATGTTATCTTTTATAATGAATGCCTTATGCTTTATGTTAAATTTCTATTCTTTGTGGTATTTAACAGCACTTGTGGAACCCATGGCTGAAGCAGAGATCTGTCTTGTAGACAGTGGCACCACCAACACGATACTAAGAGAAACCAAATATTTCCAAACTCTGACTAAGAAAAATGGAAATATCATGACCATTGCCGGAAGCAATGCTCATATTGTAGGCACCGGGAGTGCTACATTGGTTCTCCCTATGGGTACACAATTTTTTGTGAAAAATGCATTGTTGTATCCTTACTCAAAGCGAACGCTTTTGAGCTTCAAAGATATCCGTGCGAATGGTTTCCATGTTGAAACCGAGATTGAGCAAGGTACTGAATACCTTCTCATCACTAAATTCGACGGGTATCAAAAGCAAGTGGTGGAAAGACTCCTTTCATCGCCATCGGGTTTGTACTACACGTACATAAAACCCACTGAAGGATATGTTGCGATGAAAGCCATATTCAGGGACTTGGAGTCATTTCAAATATGGCATGACCGTTTGGGTCATCCTGGGCTGAGCATGATGAGAAGAATCATCAACAATTCTGCTGGCCATAGCGTTAAAAGCTTCTCTAGTCCTGAAGATTTTATTTGCACTGTATGTGCAAAGGGAAAGCTAATTACTAGACCATCTCCCCTGAAGATTAGGGATGAGTCACCCACATTCCTGCAAAGGATTCAAGGTGATATTTGTGGACCTATTTAGCCCCTGTCAGGCCCGTTTAGGTACTTCATGGTACTGATTGATGCATCCACTAGGTGGAGTCACGTGGACCTGTTGTCCACCAGAAACCATGCTTTCTCAAAACTCATTGCCCAAGTAATCAGGCTAAGAGCAAGCTTCCCTGATAATCGCATCCAATCCATTCGGATGGACAATGCTGGTGAATTCAGGTCAAAAGCTTTTGATGATTACTGCCTGGCAATGGGCATCAAAGTTGAGCATTCAGTACCATATGTCCACACACAGAATGGTCTAGCTGAATCCTTGATCAAGAGGATTAAGTGGATTGCAAGGCCGTTGTTGCAGAATTGTAAGTTGCCAACCAGTTGTTGGGGCCATGCAGTGTTGCACGCTGCAAAACTAATTCAACTCAGGCCTACTGCATATCATGAGACATCCCCCTCACAAATGGTGCGTGGCAAAGAACCAAGTATTTCCCATCTGCGTATATTTGGCAATGCTGTATACGTGCCAATACCACCACCTCAGCGTACATCAATGGGGCCCCACCGGAAGTTGGGGATATATGTTGGTTATGAGACTCCGTCCATAATCAAATACCTAGAGCCTATGACTGGGGATCTCCATACGGCTCGGTACGCTGATTGTGTCTTCGATGAAGACCATTTCCCGGCATTAGGGGGAGATAGACATCCGATGGAATGCCGAGAAATTGTATGGAATGCAACTGGGATGCAATCCATAGACCCACGCACCACTGAATCTGAACTAGAAGTTCGGAGAATCATACATTTGCAAAATCTTGCGAATGAGCTGCCCGATGCCTTCACTGATCATAAAAGGGTGACAAGGTCACATATACCTGTGGTAAATGCGCCGGAGAGAGTTCAAGTACCCCAGAAGGGCACCAACTCTGATGTCTCTACCAATCCTAGGAAAAGGGGGAGACCTCCGGGTGCCAAGGACAAGGTTCCGCGGAGACGTCCGCGTAGACAAGGTCTTGAGCCACCTGCACCGCTTAAAGAATCAGTTGAAGAAGATCAACCTGGAGTTGAAAATGCCCCTGAAAAGGCAAATCTACCTGAAGTAGAGGAAGTCCCTGAAGGACACCATCCTGAAGATGAAAATCCCAATGCACCGTGCGCACAACATCGCATTGGAAGGTTGGAACGCCCCAACTCAATCGTTACGGGAAATCACGATGAGTGGGAAGACGATCATGAGGAGATCACCACTAATTATGTGGAATCAGGAGAGTCATATAATAGAAAGACCACTGTTATCGACATATATTTTGCCTCAAAAATTGCTGATTCAATGGATCCGGATCCAGAACCAAAGTCCTTGATGGAGTGCCGGAAGCGCTCTGATTGGGAACAATGGAAAGCAGCAATTGAGGCAGAACTGCACTCGCTTCGCCATAGGAAGGTTTTTGGACCTGCAGTCCTGACACCTCCAAAAGTCATACCTATAGGATGTAAATGGGTTTTCATTCGAAAGAGGAATGAACATGACCAGGTGGTAAGATACAATGCGAGGCTGGTGGCACAAGGGTTCACGCAGAGACCCAGCATCGATTATGATGAAACATACTCTCCTATTATGAGTGGCATAACGTTCCGATATCTCATTTCTATGGCAGCTAACATAAATTTAAAAATGCAGTTAATGGATGTCGTGACCGCATATTTGTATGGGTCACTAGATTCGAAAATTTATATGAGAGTTTCTGAAGGACTCAAGATCCCTGGACCGAATCAAAACCGCAACATGTTTAGTGTTCGCCTGCAGCGATCGCTATATGGTTTGAAACAATCCGGAAGGATGTGGTTCAACCGTTTGAGTAACTTTCTCCTGAAGAAAGGTTGCGCAAACAATGATGATTGCCCTTGTGTGTTCATAAAGAAATCCAAGGATGGATTCTGCATCATCTCAGTTTATGTTGATGATTTGAACATCATCGGAACCACAAGAGACATTGAGGAAGCATCGACCTACCTCAAGACGGAATTTTAAATGAAAGATCTGGGTAAAACCAAGTTTTGTTTGGGCTTGCAGCTCGAACACCTCCCTGAAGGAGTGTTTGTACACCAGTCCACCTATATAAAGAGGGTACTTGAAAAGTTCAATATGGCCAAGTGCCACCCTCTGAAAACCCCTATGGTCGTTCGATCATTGGAAGTCGATAAAGATCCATTCCAACCCAAGGATGAGGATGAGGAGATTTTGGGACCTGAAGTTCCTTATCTTAGTGCCATTGGAGCACTAATGTACCTTGCAAATTGCATACGGCCTGATATTGCATTTGCAGTAAACTTGTTGGCCAGGTACAGCGCCGCCCCCACTAGAAGGCATTGGGTTGGCGTAAAAACCATCCTCAGATATCTACAAGGTACTCAGGACCTTGGGTTATGGTATCCAAAAGGAGGGGATTTCACTATGGTGGGTTATGTTGACGCTGGCTACATGTCTGACCCTCATAATGCTAGGTCACAAACTGGTTTTGTTTTTCTCTGTGGTGGTGCAGCCATATCTTGGCGGTCTGTGAAGCAGACTTTAGTTGCCACATCTACCAACCACTCAGAGATAATCGCCCTGTACGAAGCCACACGTGAGTGTGTCTGGCTACGTAGGATGATTAACCACATCCAGAAGTCATGTGGCATGAATGCTATCAACACCCCCACCATTATCTATGAAGATAATGCGGCTTGTGTTGCACAGATGCATATGGGCTATATTAAGAGCAATCTCACTAAGCATATTGCTCCTAAGTTCTTTTACCCCATGAGCTCCAGAAGAGCGGGGAGGTAAATATCCTGCAAGCTAGGTCATGTAACAATCTGGCGGATTTATTCACAAAGTCTCTGCCTGCCTCTAGTTTCCACTGATGTGTCCGTGGAATAGGCATGAGACGACTTAGAGAGTTGCAGGGTTCAGGGGGAGATCAACCCCGAAAGACATAGCTCATAATCATGACCCTAAAGGTCATGGGTTGATCCTGGAGACCTAACCAAACATCAACTTTTGTACTCTTTTTCCCTTGATGAGTTTTTCCCACTGGGTTTTCTCATGTAAGGTTTTTAACGAGGCAAACATGTGCAACTTAAGCCGGTGCATGTGATGTACTCTTTTCTCCTACTCTTTTTCCCACTGGGTTTTAGGAGGAGTTTTTAAGGCATACGCATAGCACTTAATTGGCCAAGGGGGAGTGTTGTAAAAATGAGTCAAAAAGAAGTATGAACATGGACTCAAAATGGTGGCCAATTAAATGAAGAGGAGGAAGAATTCAAGTTGACTAGATGATAGTATTAGCTAGCATCATATGTAACAAGGGCTGTATATTTTATGTCGGTTACTGTAGCAAGGTCGGTACTGTAGCATGTCGGCAACTGTAGCGATGGCGGCTACTGTAGCGTCGGGTACTGTAGCATCGGGTACTGTAGCAACCGACCTTCATATATACAGCCCTAGGTCATTTGTAGAGAATATACGAAAGAAAGAGCTCCTTCCTCCTTCCTCTAGTTTCCTGTATGCTGTGTTCTTGTGTGTGTGCATCAAAGAGAACTGATTTCTAACACCATTGACCATAATTAGACATTTTCTTCCATTAGGTTCGAGCGAGCCTGTTGTGCTAGGCCGTCCATAACAGCCAATGGACATGCCATAAATTCCGTTAGGCTTACTGTCTTTTTTTTCAAGCCAACTATTTTCTTATCTGGATACTAATGTCCCATTTGGATCTCCTAGCTGGTTAGTTAGGTAGCTAATCAGCTAACTTTTAGTTGGGTGGATCCAAGCAATGCCTAACTAAGCGAGAGAATGCACAATACCCACAACTATGGCTATTGGCTTGACTACGTTGAGTCCTACTTGATGGGACGAGACCTATGGGAGGTCGTGGCAGGCATTGAGACTAATCCATCAAAGGAGAACGCTAAAGCTTTGTGAAAGTAGTGAATTAAGTCAGGCGGCTATGTTCATGTTGAACACGGCAATTGAGGAAGGCCTAATGGAGCACATCAGAGATGTAGAGACATCTTAAGGTAAAAAATATATGCCGAGGGATATCCTAGCTTGACAGCGAGGAGAATGTCAGGGGAAGCTCAGATGAGGAGGCTTATCATCAATATATAGCCTAAGACCCGAGTACAATGGGTTTATGCCGAGAAATATCCTAGCTTGACAATGAGGAGAATGTCAGGGAAACTCATATGAGGAGGCTCATAATCAATGGCCTAAGACTCGCGTATAATGAGTTTATGCCAACAGATACCCTAGCTTGACAATGAGGAGAATGTCAGGGAATTTCAAATGAGGAGGCTCGATCATCAATGTCTTAAGATCTAAGTACAATGGTTTTATGGTTGCAGTGAGAGGATGGCCAATACAACCGTCGTTGGTGGAGTTGAAGAATTTGTTGGCTCATCAGGAAGCATTAGACAAGCGGATGGTCAACAAAGCCTTGAAGAAGACGAATGAAGATAATGTGGTCTTCGTTATGAAGAGAGGTACAATAGGAGGCTGAGAAAAGGCAAAGGTTTGGACAAGAGGCGACAAGCACTGCTCATAGAAGAAAAACTATTTAGGGGGGGGGAGGGGGCTCACAACATGAGAGCAATGACCAAGATGACCAAGAGTTGGTCAAGAATTAGAAGAGACGAAGAGGTAGATGCTTCAACTATGGAAAGAAGGGGCACCTTGTGCAGGACTATTGGAGTCCATTGCGGTAATCAGAATGAAATATGGCTACAACAAAAGACATCATCCTGAGTGGGTGGCTTAATGAAGAAGAGAGTGACACGGAGGTATGCATCAGATTTGAAAAAATAGAGTTTACTTTGTGGAAGACTTGACAAAGGGTGAAACTCCATCAATTGTGGTTGCCACAGAAGAAGAGTGGGACTCGGAATGTGGATACATAGCATTTAGATATGATAGTGATGAAGACTGGGATGCTCTAAGCATTAAGGAGGAAGATACTAAGGATGAGAAGATACCACAAGAGGATGCTGAAGCTATAGATCGAGCATTAGAAATCTACGAGTAGGGATGGCAATTCAACCCACGGGTGCGGGTATTCGCGGGTTTCAGACCCGGCGGGTGCCGGTTTCAAATTTGACCCGCGGGTGCACCCACACTAGCACCCACATAAAGCGGGTGCGGGTCTAGGATTTCACCCGTGGGTGAACCCGCACCCGCCTGAACAGTAGAAAAGGCCTAGCCCAAGAAGCTTACCCAACTCAAATACAACTCTGGGTATATAATGTACAAACCCTAGCCTCTGTTCCCAAATCCCCTCCGCTCCCATTCCCACCCGGCCGCGCCGACCGGCTCGCGGCGTGACGGCGCATCCCACACAGCGCACAGCCGCGATTCTCCCAGGCTCCAGCTTGCAGGTCGCAGCGGCAGCCGGCAGCCCTCGGCGTACCTTCCGGTCATCCCCGACCTGCCGCGAAGCGCTGGCACGCCGCACTCGGCACCCCCGTTCCTGTCCCGCTGTAGGTGGCCACGGACGGGCACAGTGGCAGCAGACGGGCAGCGCCTGAGCCTGCAGTGAGCAGGGACGGAGGGTGGCGGCTCCACTGCTGGACGGCAACACGGGGCGGCGACGCCACAGCAGACAACACGGCTGGCCGGCGGTGACTCCGGAGGCCACTTTTGTGTTTGTTAATTTGGAGACTTTGGTGCTTATGAATTTTTATATTGCTATGTGCTATCAGCGTATAACTGTGATTCCATGAAATGATGCTCATGTTTTTCTGTTCATGTGAATATGTGATGTTCTCAGACCCGCGGGCACCCGATATCCGCCCGAAACCCAGCGGGTGTGGGTGTAGAAATCCACCAGCGGGTTTCGCTACAGGCGGGTTTTTTCCTGTCCCGCGGGTTTCGCTGCGGACAGGTTTTAGCTACACCCGAACCCAAATCCGCGAGTGCAATCCCTATCTACGATGAGTTATAGGCACATGATAGGGTGAAGAAGCTTTCAGAAAGATGTAACTGTGAAGATCCTAGATATGCCAATACTTCACCACCTGAATTTATATTGCCTTTGTACAAGGAAGCATCCAGAAGGCCGACAACAAGAAGATTGAAGAAGAAAGGAAAGGTGACTAGATGCATGAGGTCTGTGGGAAAACTCCAACTGAAGATAGAGGCAAGTGAATTGAACGAAAAACTGATCAACTCAAGAGGACAATTGAAGAAAAAGGTTCACGATGACAGAGGACAAAAGATCCAAGAACAACGGCCGACAATGTACTAGCCACTAGAGACAAGTATACATACATGGGGTGTGTTGAAAATAACATTGCATACAACATACATATGAGAAGTTTCTAGAATAATTTGGAGATTACAAGAAAGGAGATATTTGCCAGCAAGATTTCAAAGCTAGTTTCATTCCAAAGTGAGAATTCTCTATAACTAGATATTTGCTTGACAGAACAAGCATAAGTAAAAGTTATAGAGAGTTAGAGACTAAGAAGAGTGTAGAAGGTGAACACATGGCAATACCACATGAGCCATGTACTCCTATATATATGGCTAGTTTGGTGGCCAACAGAAAAGTACCCAGGGAAGGAACCCCCAAGGGGGGGGAGGGTTTCGCGGCCGCATCAATTCCATGGGGAGGAATACCCGCCTAGGTTTTATTCCCGGCAGTTATTTGGAAGACAAGGGGGAGAAATCCCTAGATACAAAAAAATACTCGGACAAATCAAAAAAATTATTAAAAATTTGGACACTAACAGATCTTCATTGGAAGCATATATAGAAAAAAGTTTAGACAATCTCTTGCACCATCCATACATAAGTTAAAAAACAAAAAATCTGGTTCTGTGTCTCACGACTTCTATCAAAAGCATCCATCTGACATATTTCTCAAAACTTGTTGCAGATATACAAAGTAATCCTCCGATCACATCATAGAAAGGAAATCTCCATTTACAAGTACATATAGATAATTTAAAATTGAATATGAGAAAGCGACGGTTTCATCATCAGCACTTGTACTTGAACTAATCACAAAATCACCTGCAGAAAGGTAAACTAGAGAGATTTTCTGATCCAACAACTGGCATGTCTGTCCAGAACTGAAATTGTAGTAGTACACCCGTCTTTTCTACATAGGAACTGTCCAATAAAATAGATAGAGTAAACCAGCAACAAATATAGTTATATCCAATGTCAAATTCTTTGTTGAAATGGAATGGAGCACTTTGCAAATCAAAATCATTGATACCAAGTAAAAAAAGAGGAGCTAACTCTAGCATCTGTTGGTTCTATAAGCAAACTTACTGGTGACTGCAAACTACTTTCATGTCTGATTCATTTGATAGCATGTAAAAAAAAGGAAGTAACTACAATTGTACTTCTAACTGAGCAGCCTTAACTAGCGTCCTATGATACATGCACCAATTTGAATACTGATTAATTTGTTCACACTGAACTCAAACCAACATATTAGATCAAAATTTGTACATATTCAGATTAATTTAGCATACATACCAAATAGCCAAAGAAAAAGAATACTCTAATTAAAATCCTCTCTGTCATCCCCCAACAAGAAATTTGAGGTCAGGGTGTATCTGGAATGAGAGGTCGACCTAGGTAGCCCAGGGAGGAGGAGGAGAGGACTGTGTGTGTGTGTGTCAGATCTTCCGCTCGCTGTGTTGAGCCCACACGCGGGATCTTTCTCCGTACGTGGTAGGTCTTCTTCGAAGTTGCCTGAGTCAAATGTCTGAGAGAGCTCTAGTTAATTCAGTTTGTGATAGATTGGCTTCAGCAGTTGTCAGGACAAGATCTCCTGTAATGTAAAATAATAGTTAGAAAAGAAGAATATTAATAGAAATAGCAGAACAACAAAGGCTCCAACATGATTGATGGAGAACAATGGATAAAATTTGTAAGCTTGCTGCAAAATGTATAATTTATGACTAATGGTGCCCTCTGTGATTCAGTGAGAAATGTTCATATTGTGCCAAGGGCCCCAATAAGATTACAGAAGAACAAACAATATAAAAACATGAATATATGGTGTCTTTATGGAGCTAGGAGATGTAGTATGTGGAAGTATTGATATGTATACTGCCAAATGTGCACTATCAACAATATATCCTAACAATGATGAACCACTAGTATAATTCGATTGCTCATTTATGGACAACAGTTGAATAGCTATCCGTTTCTGTTGAGACAAGCATTTGGTACCTTGAGTACTTGTATTAATAGTGTGGACCAGCATAGTTGGAAAAGATAGACTCATACACAACCATTGGGTAATTATTCAGAGGTCATGCATCTATGCGTATCCTTTAGATTACATTTTTATTTTCCATGTTACTATATATCATATTAACATCTGGAATGGAAGCACATGTTGTGCACGCTTCCTTGGGCAAGACATTCAGGCGCATGAAAAGGAAAAGGAAGGAACATGCGGCATCAACAAGTGGCTAGGAGGTTCAGTGGTTCAATACTGTTAGCAGATTAGTTTTAGCTTGGTTAGGTAGATAAACTTTGAGTATTAATTGGAGATTTGTTAGGAATTTTTAGGAGATTGGTTAGTGTCGTGCCTACAAAAAGAGCCGGGCCAAATGAATAAAGCAAGCAAGAATTAGATCAATTACTCAGAGCCTCCTAGGGAGGGCGAGTTAGTTAGGATCTTCCCTAGCCAATATATCCACCATATCGCTATATCAGCACCATCATAGTTCATATAAATATATGTGGTCACTGCAAGCATCTTAGCACTATTGACATCAGCATAACATGACCCTGGCTTTTCTCCAGCCAGAAGAAACTTAATTTAAACTCACAATAACATGAGATAGCAAAATAGTGGCAAGAAATATGAAAGGGTGCTAACAGGATGTTTATGCAACTAAACCAAATGAGTCGATCGCTGTTTTATACAATACTAGTGTACTACGCAGATGAGCAGAGACAGACTCTATGGAGGATAACACAAACTTGTTAGTACCAGTACACAGTGGCAATTATTATTCTTGTAGTAACAAAGTCATCCACCAAGATAGAATCGAAATAGATCAAGCATTTTTTGTTTATTAAGCAAGACACTATAGCTGCAAGTCAGAAACAAACAAAGGCAACATCCTATAATATTGATGATTTTCAAGAAGTTACCTACATACAGGCGAGGGATGGTGCTGGCGAGGACCTGTCTAGGTTTCAGACCAGGGGAAAGAGGTAGTGGGAGGGGGAGAGATTGGATGCCTGGCCGTGCCCGTGGACGGAATGGATCCACGCCGACGATCAGCTGCCACACAGTCTGAAGTTGTCCTTCCTCCCTGAGATCTACAAGGAACAGTGTGAGAGGAGAGGAGAAACCCTAGCATGGTAGAGATATGCGAGCGGAGGCGACTTACTTGATACAGAGGTGGTGGAGGAGACTCGCTCGGTGATGATGTAGTAGAGGGGACGCACAGTAGTGGCGGCGGTGACGCCCAGTGACGACGGAGATTAGTCGCGAGGTCAAGGACAGAGTCGACTCGGGGAAGGAGAGGAGTCGGTCGAGTTGGGGAATTCTGCCCGGCCTCGATAGGTTGGGAGTGCTTCCCGCGTGGATGTGGGCTTGATTCGGCTCAAAATACCCTCAGAGCAGGCTGCCAAATGGGTCGGAAACATTACCTGCGTAAGATTTGCTCGTGGTATTCCTCCGCGGGGAAAAGGCCGGAACCCCGCGAGGAAGTGGGCTACCAAACTAGCCCATAAGGGTGCTTCCCTCCCCTCATGCCATACTAAGGGAGCGTTTGGTTGGGGTTTTGGCTGTAGCTTTTGCTTTCAAAAGCCAAAAGCTGAACCAAAGGGGCCAAAAGCCAATAGATGCTTTTGCCAAAGCCAACTTTTGTCTAGTGTAAATTCAAAAGCACCTCACCCCCCTACTTTTGCTGGCTTTTGGGTCCAGAAATTACCCATCTGCCACTCATTTTCTCTTTTTCCTCCTATCCGCTCGCGTCTTCCTCCCGTAGTCCCAAAAGCCATAACTGTTCCACCAAACGGCTTTTGGACAGCCCACAGCCCACGGTTCACAGTAACTTTTTTACAGTCCACAGCTCACAGCTGCTTTTTCAAAAGCTACAGCTCAACCAAACACACCCTAAGCTAAGTAGAAGCCATTTAGAGATGGCATGGGCAATAAGAGTGATACGCCATGGTATGTAGTGTGTATGGCAATTGTAGAGTGTGATAGGAAAAGCCACACAAAAAGTGTAAGATTGAGGCATGTATCAAGTTATTTATAGTGAACAAAGAGTTGATTCTAACTGGTGTTGGTCTCTCATGTTGATATTAGTATGAATGCCTCCTCGGAGTAGTGCGGGCGAAGGGTCTACTGTAAAAAGTGGTATCATGCCAATTTGGTACCGCTTCTATGTCAAGGTCAACGTCAGGTGCACCGGTTTCTCAACATGACATAAAATAAGCTAATGCAAAAAAGCTAGAAGCTAGAAACAACACTTAGACATCGAATATCTTAACACAAACCCTGCACAGATTTTGCATGTGCCAAATGTTTTTGGGTTACACTAATAGATTAATGCATTGTGTTTCTCCGCCAAAACAAGCGTACTTGGCAAAACTTCTGTTATATCATGGGCAAAATTGCTAATTAATCTTACCTAGTTACTCTTATATGAAATAATTTTGACCTCCAGTAATTGATCAAACTCAACAAAATTTTCTATAAAGTACATATTTTAAATCTTCATTAGACACTACCTACAAATAGCAAACATTTGAGTCATTAGTGCATAATAGCCAAATCTGCATAAGCAATGAAACCACCTATTTTCTTTTGCCCTTTCCCCTTGGCTCTGTATGTTTGCTTATATTTGTATGATTTGACTATAGTGAACTAATGAAATCACAACCAATCAAAATGGAAAAATTTGGATATTTAAGTCCAAAATCATGGCTTCAAATATTTGGCAGTATAAAGAATGTAACAAATTTCTTTGCAAATTCAAACCATAAATATGCAATTTTTGCTTATATTATAATTCTTCCGCTCAATTTTTTATCTCGCTAGATAAATATGTAGATGGACCAAAATGCTTAACATAAGTATGAGTGTATGATGTAGCCTCCAACAAATCCACAACAATAGAGTCTAGTAGAGGTGGTAGGATTCTTGTGGTGTCCCCTTGTTGGGTGGAGGTGATGACCTTCGAACCGGACAGTTAAAAACAACTAAGCTTGAGAGAAACAAGAGGATTATAAGCAGAATAATGAATCAGATTTTATCCAAATAATCAATCTACTATAATGAGGAAGTGGAGCCCTTTTATAGGCATGTGAATAGATATTTTACATTCTAGTTTACCCTCGTAAATTGACATGTCTCTCATGATCTATGTACAAAAATGTCAATAAGGTCATAAGGATAAAGTAAGGTAGGCAAATCCTAGTATCTTTTTTCCCGAGAACATGCCGCAAAACCCGGGAGGGTTATATTTTCCTTGCTAGCACTAGCCTAAACTTTCGGCATCTGATCCCGAGTCGGGCCTCCCGGAGGTCGCCTACTGATCCTGAAGGTCAGGGACCATTAGATGGCTTGAACACAAGTGACACTTCATAGACTTTCTTCTCCTCGATCCATATCATCTTGACATCGCCTCTCTTTATATTGACCACTATGTGAAAGTATAGGAATAACAAGACTATCTCGTTTGTTACGTGCGAAGGTGATAACAGACCTGAAGCTCATCTTAGATAGTTAGATAGCCCATGCTATATTTTAGCCTGAAGGTAAGCTCTTACCAATTCTCCAGATCAAGTTGTTATGCGAAAATTCCCTTTAAATAGTCATGCGAAGGTTAACCTTTTTCCTTATCCCCAACACCCCGTCACCATCTCTTGCTTCTTCTTTCTTTGAAACCCAAGACCAAGCTGATTGGAGGGTGTTGATTTCCATCCAATTTGTAGACTACAACTAGAAGCAAACAATGGCTTGAAGCTTCCTTGTGAAATGAAATACCTACTTCGGTACGATACATACGGCCTCGGCAAAGCAGAGAAGGGATAGCGATGCGATTCCTACTAGTACTAACGATTCAAACCTAGCCCCTTAGACACTACCAATCACCCGCCTAGGATTGCTGAAATGGTTGTAGTATTCCGATCCCTTGCTGTTCATATGTTGCAGTTCCTCTGCAAAGGTCAATCCCGTTCTCCCAAGTGATAAGCTGTGCCATTCTTTCCTTCTACAGAATAAGGAGTTTTCAAGCAAGAGTTCTCCCAAATACAGTAGTGGATAACAGCAATAAGTAGACTACTAATATGGAATGAAGAGCGACAATCATGAGTCTTAATTAATGCAATGCGCAAAGGTCCAGAAACACCAAGAAGTTAAGTTCTGTAACTTTGGATCAAAGAAGGCCATTTATTCAACTAAGATGAGAAACTCAAATGTAATGGTAAGCAAAACTGTGTTTAATCTCAAGCCCAAATTCTCTTGTGGAAATGGAGTGTTTAGTCGATCGTGCGGCCATTCCATCCGCCATCTCGGCGTGGTGCTCTCCTAATGTGCTGCATACAATGCAAGAAGATGGGATGGTGGAAATCCTGTCTAGCGTGCCAACGAATTTGGTCAGGTCATGGAAGTTCAAATGTACAATTGTGGATACTGGATAGGAGGAGCATTGGTCAAATGACAGCACATTACATTCCTTCATGTATTGCAAACTACATCTTCAATTCTGCTGCACGACAAGTGACAATATAGTACTCCTATATATATTGCCACTTGTCGCTACATAAGTCAGGTGTACTAGAAAGCACTACCGCATCCAACAGCGATGGTCAGTGAGTAACCCAAGAACACACACCGCGTTGTTAGATGGAAGAAGATTGTTGGTCATGTGTATACCACTCCATCTTTTATAAGAGGCATGTTCCTCATGAACTGGTTGTTGAATTCCTTCGCTGCTCTACCATCTTTAAGTAACCCTTTCTTTCTCTATTTTATTTTTGCCACAACATATATTCTAAGAAAAAAAGGTCAAATTGGTATGCCAGGAACCATGTTAACATCAATAATGGTGACATCTAGTAAGATGATAATAGAGATCAGACGGTGCAATAAAATTTAGAAAGTCTGTCATCATTAAGGAGGAAACGTAAAAAGAGAAACATCAATGGAAGGTAGCAATCTTCAAAATGGACGGATGGACAACCATTGAGAGGTGTAATAGCATGAATTCAAGACAAATATGCAGCTTAATAATACTGGAAGGAAAAATCGAGATAAATGCCCTAATTCTTTGGTAGAATGTATAAAAGCACCGTCTAACATCATAACCTTTTAGCAATTCCTTTTGTGAGTAATGTTTCTGTTACAAAATTAACAAGGCCTAGGATTAATTTTATTCCAAGATTACTAGCAGCAACAAGACTTAAACATGCTAGTACTGCAGATTCATACGAATGATTTATAAACCCTACACATGCTAGGAACGCAATAGAAGAACAGGTCCAAACTTCCATCATCGTATGTGCAGTAATAAGAACAAAGGAAGTGCTTATAGTGCTTGGCCCGAGATGAGTTCGATGGATGTATGACGGAGTCGAAGTAGACGTAGACGAAGTCGACAAAGAGGAAGCGGTGACAAGAGGGCACGAGGACGCTTCCCGGAAACCTGATCGTCGACACCCATGCAGGTCTTCAGATCACCGGCATGGGGAGTTAGAGAAGGTTGCGAGTTGTGGCGTACCCCTCTCGTCAACAGGACGTCTCCTTTTATCAAGATAAGAGCGTAACAGCCCACGTTCAATCCGCCAAATATCCAGGAACCGCCCCCTAGTATCTCTCGATGTGAGCCGACGGAGCCGCCACACGTTCGAGTACGTGCTTATCTCGCTCTGTGGGCAAACGTGGCGGTCTAAGTGTTGGCAATGTGGAACCTGCCTAACGAGGAGCAAAATAGAGTAAACTAGAACAAGACACATTGTGATCGCGCATCGTCACAAGTCACGTGAAAAATACACAAAACACAAGCACATTGTGTGTTCTCTCTTGTTTTCTCCATTGCTTGAATACCCTCACAAGGGCTTCCCTTATATGTTGGTTCCCACCACCATAGATAGGCAATGTAGAACCTGTTTAAATTCGCCAACTTTTTCATCGCTGCAGTAAATTTGAGTGTTTGAATACTAATTAGGAGTATTAAATGTGGATAACTGACAAAACCCATTTCATAACCCCCGGGTGAAATTGTGAGACGAATCTATTAAGCCTAATTAGGCCATGATTAGACAATGTTGTGCTATAGTAAACAATCTCTAATAACGGATTAATTATGCTTAATAGATTCGTCTCGCGATTTCCTGTCCATTCGTGTAATTAGTTTTATATTTAGATCATGTTTAGTTCTCCTAATCTTCGGTAAAATTGCTACAGTAAATTTCGCAAAGTTTTTCACCGAATTTAAACACGCCCTTAGGGTCATGCTTTCTCTCCACACCATATAGACTTTTCCTATATATGCAATATAGGGTCATTGAACTGCAGCCCAATGGCCTGCACAACAGCTCTTATTTGGCCTCATATTCCAACAGTTTTAGCTAATTTGAGTGTTCCTGTCATAAAACCGTAAATAAATAAAATATCTCCCTGTTGTCATTAACTTTTTTTTCTAAAATTGGTGCGCACATAGTCTCTGTGTTAAAACTGGTGGAGCACCGTAATCCGTAACAAATCACTTTAGCACAAGTGACAGCAGCAATACTAAAAGATACTCGCTCCTATATAAAGAATCTGTTTAACTTTTGGGCGAACAATTACAATTATCGACAGAGGCAAGCAACACAGAAATAAAGAAGAAGAGAAGACAAAACATATATGTGGGAAGAACAACCTGCATTCATCAGTAAGCCAACAATAGGATCCAACGAGGGCCGTCTCCAAATTCATCAGCCAACAAATTCGTATGAGGGTCTAATCCAAATAGGAGGCGGCCAGTTAAGCCTTGAATCAGAGGGCAAGAAATCGGTGAAGACATTTTCACACTACCAGAAAATGGCCTATCGATCACCCTCCTTTAGTACCCGTTGCTTATGACCCGGTACCAAAGGGGTCATTGGTACCGGGTCTAAATTTGGTAGGCCCCGAGGACCCTTTGGTACCGGTTGGTAACACCAACCCGTACCAAAGACCACCCACCAACCGGTACCAAAGGGTCACCAACCGGTACCAAAGACCCTCCCTTTGGTACCAGTTGGTGTTACCAACCCGTACCAAAGGCTCCTCCACGGGTTAATTTAAAAGGAAAGCATCTGGGAGGTGGTCAGCTACGGTGTCTAGGTGAGATGGTAAGGAAGCAACGCACGAAGCGAGAGATCCCAGGTTTGAACCCCGCGCGCCGCACGCGCGTATTTTCGCGTGAAAAATCAAGTGACCTGTGACTTGTGGGTGTGTGGGAGCCTCTCCGGGATTTAAATTATTTTTTTACGCCAACCGTATTGTCATCCGTATGGTAGATATAGTTGGGCTTCAGCGTCGCGGAGCCTGTGGCCGGAACGAAAAATGAGGTGTTGAAACCGAGGAACAGCGCGAATCCGCGCAGGTCCTTGAGCTCAGCGACCTCTTGCCGAGCAAGATCCATCTTGTACACGACCAGCTTGCTGGTGACGACCCACTCGTCATTGTCGCCGGCAGGGCTGTCGTCCCTCCAGACCTGGATGAGGTCTCCCCATGGAGCTCGAACAAGGTACTTGTTGTTGTGTATGTAGTCCACGACTTGCTTGAAGATGACCTTCACCACGGGAGACGGCCCGCTGAGATCGATGGTGTGGACCTCTCCGGTTCCTCGGAGAGCGTACAACAGGCCATCGTCGTCGTCGAAGAAAAGATCTTGGTAATCTCGGTAATGATGTTCCCCGTGAAGCCATGTCCACTGGATGTCCCCGATCCTGGCGAAGGAGAGCTGGTCCTCGAAGCAGTGGATGACGGCGACGATGCAGTTGCCGCCGGTCGGATCGCCGGAGATTGCGACCCTATTGTAGAGGAGGAAGCGAGCTTCGTCTGGGCCGTAGAACTCCCTCTCCCTGTACCTGTAGCGGTTGCGGCGCCCCGCTGCCACATCCATGTAGTTGAGAACGTAGCTTTGGAGTTGGAGGTCTCGAGTAAGACTAAGGGTCAGGTTCCTCATGGTCTTCACCGGCGGGAGCGCGACCTGCGCGCGCGTGACGGGGTTGACGAGGAGCAGCTCGGACTGCTCGTCGGCGGTGGCCAGCCAGCCGTGGGAGGAGCCGACGAGGTAGCGGCCGCGGAAGGGCGGGCCGGCGCGGAGGGTGACGTGGTGGCGCCTGGAGTTGGCGGAGAGGCTGTGCAGCGTGGCCACGTCGGCCTCGCGGTCTGCGGAGGAATAGAGCAGGCAGGGGCCGCGGAAGAGGCGGGACGCGTCCAGCCTGGGGTCCAGCTTGTATGCGGCGCGCCATGACCGGCAGACGGCGGCGGAGCGGAGGAGCTCCGGGACATCCAGCGCGCCGAAGACGAGGACGATAAGGTCCGCCGGGAGCTGAGACCAATCGCGTCCCGCGACTTGCTCCATCGAGTCCCCGGCACGGAGAGCGAAGCCGAGATCGATTCATATATATGTTTCTAACCCCTTTTTATTGTAGGCTTGCAGCTTGCACGACACGACCTGGCAGGGACCAGGCGAACCCGTCCCCGTCTCGATCGGACTCCCGCGGCTGCAGCGCGCGCCCCATCAGAATTTAGGGATGGATATGGATGTCCAGACATCCGAATTATTCGTATTCGTATTTGACTAAAACGTCAATATAGATATCCGTATTCGTATTTGATTTTAATGTGAATGTTAAATGGAAATATCCGAATTCAATTTTTGTTATTTTTCTCTATCCGAATCCATATCCGTATTCGAATAAAATGTGGAATATCCGATATTATCCGTATCCGTGAGGAATTAACACATGATGAAGCCATCTATCCGAATGCGAATCCGTATTCGATGTATTCGTATCCGACAAGAATAGACAATATCCGTATTTATATTCATATCCGGCAAGATTCGTATTCGATTCGTATTCAAATTAAAATATGATAAAAAATAATATCTGAATTCGATTCCATACGTATCCGATCTGAATCCATACCTAATCAGACAGACGGTCGCGCCGCGTTTGAAAAAGAGGCTAGCTGCCTAGCTTGTTGACCGACGACCGGCTGCGGCTCAGCGACTGTGCAGTGGATGCCTGTTATTTGGCCCCTCTAGTGGCCCCGTTTGGTTTTTCAGTGCTAGAACTGTTCATAACTTTGACCACTAGTTAAAGGTATTAAATAAAGGTATTTTACAAAACTAACTCTAGAACTCCTGCACTAGGAACCCTGAAGAATCTAATGAGGCCTTTGATCGCATGATTAGAGGATGATTAGAGGCTAGTTACTGTAGCATCACTGTAGCCAATCATCGATTAATTAGGCTCATTAGATTCGTCTCGAAAAGTTACGCTCGTGCCTGAAGAGGTTTTGCAAATAGACTTCATTTAGTACTTCATGCAAGAAAGATTCCCTCCATGCTAGATGCTACGCTAGAAAACCAAACGGGCCACGGCCAATGATTTTCTAATTTCTTCAGTATGTTTGATCATGTTTGCACCTTGCCTGCAGTTTTGACAAACAAACACTATCGTTGAGGAAGGTGAAGGTCTCTACTCTTATTTTTTTTTGCGGGTGTCTCTACTATTATTAGGTCGCCAAAGGGTTATTTTGTATGTAATAGTAATTTAGGCTTACTAAAGTTTTCTGCCGGCCGATGCTACTCGATTAGGCGTCGTGTGCCTTTTTTTTTTTGCTGCCAAGCACGTTCTCGGGGGAAAAAAAGTTATCACCACTTCTGAGTTGAATGGATTTTGTGCTGCACGACATTTTGATGAGGCAACCAACATTAACATCTCACATTTTGATGAGGCAACTAGTTGATTTCGGCTTGTCTAGAAAAATAAGCATCAATTCTATTGAGCTGACCTCTCTTTTTTATTTGAGTATCAGCTTCAACTCACTCCTTTGTTTTTCACTCTCTTCTTTCATTTTGTTTTTCACAACCCTGCAGTCTTGTAAAAATGATCAATCCAAATGGGATAGTAATCAAATTAGTGTTTGAATATACTCTTTTGATGCTGCTAAATGTGGTTTGATTGTCATTTTTCATCTTAGATGGAGTCAATATACTACGAGCCGTTTGACACAGCTTAGATCTTGTTTGGATCCACCCAGCTACAGTTTAGCTAGGTGGATCCAAACATGGCCTTAACTAAAAACGACTTCATCTGGTGGAGCTGTTTTTGGAGAAGTAAAAAACTAGCTTTTATTCCATTTTTGTATAGTTTTCTGAAACAGTTTCGCGTTGAAGTGCCCCGTTTTCTGCAAAACTGGTGGAACTGAAGCCACAATAAACCCTACCAAACAGGCCCATAGGAACTTCATTTGGCATGACAAAAGCAAATGGTAAGGACCACTGTTCTTTTCCTTGAGCTGTATTGTGCATCTAAATTCCCAACAAGAATATAGTTACACTAATTTCTGCAATGCATAGTTTTATTTTCTTATTTATATATTTTTATTGCATTTAATTACGAGATATATTATGAATTGAAACCTTGCTCATGGTTATTATCTAGACGAAACTATTTTCATCTCAATTTTCTTTCAAGTTTTGCCCACTCATTAAAATTGCTTATATGCCCACTAGCCGTAATCATCTGGTTCTAAAATAGTCGTCCAACGGCTCTAAATCCCCACTAGCCGTGGTTGAGTTAGATCATCCTTGTTTATATAATTAAATCTATTGTTTCCTGATCCATTAGACTCGGGTTAAGCCTTCGTGCAAGATAACAACCAATGGGCACACAAAAAGTTTGACAAGGCTCAGGTTTTTTTTCAAGCCTATTCATTTATTTTCTAGCTAACAACTTAGCACCTGAGGCTATTCGAGAACTATTATATGCCATATACAGGTAGAAGTTAACACGCTGCACCCTCTTAAAACATATTTTCGTTAGAATATTGTTTTTCTCTTCATATAATATTTTTCTTTCTACCGCTAGAACATTTTCATCGGAGTTCCTGGAGTATTTCTCCTCTTCCAAACCTGCTAGTAATAGAACATAGTTATAATTATTTTCTTATAACGACAATTATATGGACTCAATTGACACGAGGTACTTCAAAGACATTGGGCGTGTTTAGTTCTGGCCTTGACATTGCTGCCTAGGCCAGGCAGCTCACCCAGACCGTCAATTTTATGTGCCTGTGGTTGGATGCTACTGCCTGGTGCTAGCTGCCTAGTTCAAGGCTGCAACCAAATAGACTTATTGTGGGTGTGTGAACGTGAATTTGTGCTTTTAAAACTTACATGAATTTGATTTACACCGTGATATATGCTTTGGAATAGACTATTGCTGATTTGGAACAAAGTCGAGGCCCGAATTCAATTCAAATCAAATGACAAAAAGGTTAAGCTCTCATAGGCAAGGGCAAACTCGTACTAAACCCGTTCGGTGCGGCCGGTTTCTGTATTCGGGCTCGCGGGCTCAGCCTCCTTCCGCTTCACGCCGAGTGAAAGCTAGGGTTTTGCTCTCCCGGAATCTCCTCTCGCCGCCGCCGCCGACGCTGACTGACCGCGCGCCGGCGACATCGCCTCCCTTCGATCCGGTCTTTTTTGTCCGGATCCCGCCCAAGATGGTGCGTCTCTCCCCTTTCCCTTCGCTCTCATCTCGATCCCCAAAACTGAGATGTGGTTGGTGGCCGCGTCTGATTCGGTTTTGTTTTTTTTTCTTGTGCAGCTTCCCCTCTCGCTCCTCAAGACTGCCCAGGGGCATCCCATGGTAAGATCCCGGTGGCTAGCTTCGCCTTTCATCGTCTTCGTCGTGTGATTCTTTGTTTGGATTCGTGTTATTTCTAATCGTTCGAACTTTGTGATCTCAGCTCGTGGAGCTGAAGAATGGAGAGACGTACAACGGGCATCTAGTCAACTGCGACACGTGGATGAACATCCACCTTAGGGAGGTTATTTGCACCTCAAAGGTGAGATTTCGTGCCCTTGGTATTCGTGCTGTGATAGGTTTTAGTGAGGACAAGAGTAGTTAGGTGGCTGTTTGGTTTTGGGGTAAATCACTTCTCTGAAGAAATTCAATAGTGATATGGCAAGGTTCCAGTTATTCTGGTCTGTGCTTTATGGATTTTCTGTACGTATGGTTTATGGATTTTCTGTACTTATGGTTTATGATGCTGGAATTGCAGGATGGTGACAAATTTTGGAGGATGCCGGAATGTTACATCCGTGGGAACACCATCAAGTATCTTCGAGTTCCTGATGAGGTATGAATTTCTTGGTTAATGAGCTTAGTTAGTCTCTGTTTTCAGTTTGCTCGTCCTTATAGGTTCTTGTGCTTTTCATTCCCTGTCATTAGGATGTGCGCTTCCCTCAGGAATCATTTTTTGTATTGCTTGAAATTTTGATCAATATCTGCTTGTAGATCTTGATTTCTTTTATTTGTTGATTAAAAATTTGTTTGTTTAGGCTAAATTTATGCATCAGAAACTCCCAATTCTATTACAAAAGACATGACCCATATGAAGTACTTGATCTTATGTAGTCATTGAGGAGGTTATTCAAATAGATACTGTAGCCTTGACAAGCTAAAGCATCGATTATCTGAATGGTAGTAGCAAATCAATTGGTATTTTGACAAAAATCCTAAAAGAAACAACTGATTTTCATCTCATATCCTTTGATAAAAAAGGCACAGCTGGAAAAACTCTCTTCTTGCCAAAATAAAGTCATGTTGGTATTTGACAGTCATTTTGATTTTGCCAAAAATATGCTTATACAAGTATTTATATCCAAATCATGACTCGTGTGAATAACCTTTTGCATCAAGAACCTTGTCCTCACATAAAACCATTTTCCAGTTTATGTTATTGTAAATTACGATGGAGTATAGTGGTCAAGTCAAACTGGAATCGTGGAGACTGTGATAAACCTAATAGGACTTCTATTTTGGTGAGCTAAGGCCTAAGGGGGTGTTTGGGTTATTGCGGGCTGTATCTTGTCCTTGCATATTGTTATCATGACACTGAGTATTTTGGAAATAAACTAGACAAATGAGCTAGTTTTTTTTTTCTGGTTTAGATCATAAGTATAACTCCAAGTAAACTTCCTCTTGTGTTATAGTCTTACTACTACATTGTTACTATATCAAAGCTGTCTTTCCCGGGTGAAGCATAATGTGAATAAGTTTTTTAAGGGGAACCACATGTCTCGCTAAAATAGACATCCATAGTAAGCACAAGTACATGTGAATTTCTATTGAACTGCCCAAAAGTACTAGTATTGTGCATGCGTTTCACATAAAAATTTGGTTCTGTTGGCAGTTGAGGTGTAATGGTTATTTGTAGTTATGTGATACAGGTCACAGTACTTGCTACAATGGTGACAAAACTTCGAAGTTTGTGCAGAGCACTCTAAAACTTCTTATACTGGACTTGATGAAATAAGTTGTAGCATTGTAGTTAGCACATGTCTGAAATAGTTCTGGAGTACTCAAATAATCAATATGTGAGGTGGGAACAAGGAAATATTTCACACTGCCTTTTGGGTGTCTGATGTGCTCAGAACAATGTTGTTGGACTGTTCTATTCATTGATAAACTCTGGCAGTAATTAGCATGTACATGATAGGATTTTGTGGATTTTCATAAATCAACTGAAAATGCATAATAAATTATGTATGTTCTGCTCAGGTTCCCCTTATTTGGTCCCATGCTAGATTTTCTTATGCGCTTCCTTCAGTCTGTCTAACTTTCATTGTTGACTTTATAGTTCAGAACTCAAATGCAATGAAATGTGCTCAGCAGCCATCAGTTTTTTTTTTTGTAGTAAGCTAGGCTTTTTTTCCCCCTGGAATTGTAGCTTTTCTTCCCAAGCTATTATTGTCTACGTTCTATTGTTTGTTACTTTCAGCATACTAAGATACATTATCATTATTCAATTATATCCAGCATGTAGCCTTATTTGAATGAGTTCATTTGCTTCTTCAGGTGATTGACAAGGTTCAGGAGGAAACTTCCAGAGCCGATCAGGTATGAAGCAGTATATTAACCGCGTAATATTTTGAATTCAAACAGTATGTTACTGGTGTGATACTGTGATATATGAATCTGTTATTACCCCATGTCATAATATGATTCAGCCAACTTTGATTGTATACAGTCTATAATAGGCGTCTTTTACCTGTGTCACCAATCATAGCATGTGAATGCAGAGTAGTTTCAAAAGCATGTTGGATAACTATTTGTACCATTATCATGTAGCTGACTGGCGTTCTTAATTGCATCAGTAAATAAGATAAGTCTTGTTGCATTGACTTCACTGGTTCCTAGCAACTTTGTTAAGGGTTCTGCTCCTCCTTTACATCCATAAGTTTCTGATCTAGTATAATTTAGACCTTGGTTTCAACATTATGCATGGTGAATGCATTTATGTTTACAAGCATCATTTTATGGAATATGGACAGTTATATTAAAGAAGATTCTTAGTCTAACTCATCTTAATGTCCCCATCTGTAAATGCATGCCATCACTGTGTGTTGGTATGGACGGTTGTGCCTGTTTTCTATTATTTTGTTCCATTTAGGCACACATTAGCTGTTATTGGTTGTATTCTGTCAATGAATAGATGCATATTGCAATATCTGTTCATCAAGAGTTTGAGTCATTCATTGCATAGCAGTTATTTACGAATTCGGGACTAAATTATTGATGCTGTTGTAATTGCAGATAGGAAGCCACCGGGTGTTGGCCGTGGAAGAGGAAGGGGAGATGTTGGTGCTAAACCTGGTGGCAGAGGCATTGGACGTGGCCAAGATGATGGAGGCAGAGGTAGTGGTGGCCGTGGAAGGGGTGGAATTGGTGGCAAAGGTGGTAACAAAGGTATATGCATCTTTCTTAACCACTTGAAACATGTTTTTTTATTTCCCAAACTTCAAGAGATGCTAATCTGTTGCACGCTTCTACTTATTGGCAGGTGGGGGCCGTGGCCGTGGCTGAAGCTGCTTGTCACATTGGAGAATGCCGCTTTTTAAGGCCTGTAGCTGTGTTGCATAGATTGTTTAGGACGTGAACCATGGAGCTGGAATTGGTTGGTTGTTTTCCGTGGCAAAGACCAAAATGGTTTTGTGATCTAAACACCGAGGAAGAGGCAGCAGCCAGACTTGTCTCTTCCTCAAAAATAGTCAACTTGATCTGGAGTATGAGCCAATCTGTTCATTTGCTGAGGTATCCAGATGAGCCTGTTCGCTTGGCTTATCAGCCACCAGCAAACAGTACTTCAGTCTCACAACAAATCAGCACCAACCACCAGCCACCAGCCAGCCAGTAGTACTTCAGTCTCACAACAAATCAGCACCAGCCACCAGCCACCAGCCAGCCAGCAGTACTTCAGTCTCACAACAAATCAGCACCAGCCACCAGCCAACCGAACAGGCTATAAGTGGATAACTGATGTTGCTGTGTATTGAGCATCTATGTGCACAACTTATAGGGAGTTCATGTCGTCCTGAATGTTTGCACTTCCAGCATGCAATGTTTGAAAAATAGATTTAGAATGGTTTATTAATTTAGAGATGCAGCAACGTTCAGCTACTGCTCCGGCGATTGGTTTCTTGGTTTCCTGTGACTAAGGGCTGGCTTGCACTTGATCCAGATTAGCAGTCCTTAGTCACAGGTAAAAACTACAGTAGTCGTCGTCCTTTAATTGTGCACCTAGTGGATGTTCAAACATCTTTTTTTTCTGAAATGCAGAATTATGAATTGCCAGCTAGTGAGTTCATATTTGTCCAGCTCCTCCTCATCAGAGCCTTCTTCACCGAAGCGTCCCAGGCTCCCAGCCACTACCCTCCCTCCAGTCCAGCATGTCACACGCCATTGTTGTCATCAATCCAGGCCTCGCTGCACCCTGCTGCGTGACGATCCTACACTCCAGCTCGTTCCTCAATGACAGCATGGCTTGTTTACAATACAGGAATAGAACATAAGGATGCGAGGGGAAAAAACAAGAATGGGATAGGGTGCGGAAAGCTACATAATATCGCGCTGTTTGGATCAAGGAAAAATTAGTAACGCTTATGTGGCATTGAATTTAATGCTTATGAACCTTTCTATGAAACTCCATGAGAATATATAGCATAATAGGACATTGTTTATCGGAATTTGCTACGGGAAGCAATATTTTATTATCTGCTGTCAGAAACGATGAAAGAGCAACGGTGAGAAAGCGATGCTGTTAAGAGGAGCAATAGGGAGCTGAAGATTCGTTTCTTTAGCTTGCCGAATGCCTTTCTTTTGTTCCCTGTAGTAAAATGTGAAGGAGAGGAACCCTTTCCTGAGGAATGGAAATGCCAATTTCATTCGATACAAACACAAACATAGCAAAACTTTC
Organism: Alloteropsis semialata; assembly: GCA_004135705.1. Lineage (NCBI taxonomy): Eukaryota > Viridiplantae > Streptophyta > Magnoliopsida > Poales > Poaceae > Alloteropsis > Alloteropsis semialata. The sequence goes on from CM014274.1 coordinate 71,630,728, forward strand.
CATAAGAGTTGAAATATACTTTTTTCCTCAATCCAAACATGGCCTCAATCTTGGTTTGCACCTCAGATTCCAGGCAGGGATGGGCTGATGGCCCATTGGCCCTGATGGGTATTCTAAATAAAGCTATGCGTCTACTATGGGACACAGCAACCTCACAGAACTCTTTCATCATTGATGGATGCCTTCACTGCCAGAACGATCCGGTTGCGCGCCATGCCACGAGCAAATAACCTTGTGGAAAGCAAATGAGCAAATAATTAGAGGCCGTTTGGTAGAGCTCACCAAAAAACAGATTCACCAGTGAAGCTGTTTTGGTGAAGCTGAAAAAACTAACTTTGTCTAGCTTTAAGTTCATTTTTACATCGTTTACCAAAACAGCTTCACGCTACAGTGCCTCGTTTTACGCAAAACAGGTGAAACTGAGCTGTTAGAAGCTCTAAGCTTCTGGAAAACAAGACAGCAGCATGTGGTGCTGAGGTGATGCGGGTTGCGGCGTGGGCCTTTGAGCGTGCGGCTGCGGCGCAAGGGGGCGTACATATCCACATGTCGCGCGCGCGCGCGGCGCTCCCCATTAAGCCGCGAGCAAGCGCGTGTAGTCATCTGAAGCCTAACATAATTTTAAAACAAAATCTATTGGCGATTGACGCTCTCTATCTCACCGAATCTCCAGAACTCATGGACTCATGCCTTCCAAAATAATGGGACAATGACGTGTTGGGGTGTCAGCGTGATAGATCACCCAGTGTGTATACTTATGGCGTTGAGACCCGCTCGCGTCGCCCCCGCGCGGGCGCCGAGCGGGAACCCTAGCCGCGCCGCCGCCGCCCCTTCTCCCCTCCGCCTCCGACCATCCGCGCCGCCGCCAGAGGTTCTTCCGGAAGCCCGTGAGGTGCCAAGGAAGGTGGCGGCGCGGCCTTTGTCCCCTGGCTCGGGCGTGGCGCGGCGGGCGCGGCCGCTCCGTCCGCCGAGGCTGCCCACCGGCGAGGGCCGCTCT
>CM014274.1:71633823-71651804 GCA_004135705.1 Alloteropsis semialata
GTGTTTCTCCGCCAAAACAAGCGTACTTGGCAAAACTTCTGTTATATCATGGGCAAAATTGCTAATTAATCTTACCTAGTTACTCTTATATGAAATAATTTTGACCTCCAGTAATTGATCAAACTCAACAAAATTTTCTATAAAGTACATATTTTAAATCTTCATTAGACACTACCTACAAATAGCAAACATTTGAGTCATTAGTGCATAATAGCCAAATCTGCATAAGCAATGAAACCACCTATTTTCTTTTGCCCTTTCCCCTTGGCTCTGTATGTTTGCTTATATTTGTATGATTTGACTATAGTGAACTAACGAAATCACAACCAATCAAAATGGAAAAATTTGGATATTTAAGTCCAAAATCATGGCTTCAAATATTTGGCAGTATAAAGAATGTAACAAATTTCTTTGCAAATTCAAACCATAAATATGCAATTTTTGCTTATATTATAATTCTTCCGCTCAATTTTTTATCTCACTAGATAAATATGTAGATGGACCAAAATGCTTAACATGAGTGTATGATGTAGCCTCCAACAAATCCACAACAATAGAGTCTAGTAGAGGTGGTAGGATTCTTGTGGTGTCCCCTTGTTGGGTGGAGGTGATGACCTTCGAACCGGACAGTTAAAAACAACTAAGCTTGAGAGAAACAAGAGGATTATAAGCAGAATAATGAATCAGATTTTATCCAAATAATCAATCTACTATAATGAGGAAGTGGAGCCCTTTTATAGGCATGTGAATAGATATTTTACATTCTAGTTTACCCTCGTAAATTGACATGTCTCTCATGATCTATGTACAAAAATGTCAATAAGGTCATAAGGATAAAGTAAGGTAGGCAAATCCTAGTATCTTTTTTCCCGAGAACATGCCGCAAAACCCGGGAGGGTTATATTTTCCTTGCTAGCACTAGCCTAAACTTTCGGCATCTGATCCCGAGTCGGGCCTCCCGGAGGTCGCCTACTGATCCTGAAGGTCAGGGACCATTAGATGGCTTGAACACAAGTGACACTTCATAGACTTTCTTCTCCTCGATCCATATCATCTTGACATCGCCTCTCTTTATATTGACCACTATGTGAAAGTATAGGAATAACAAGACTATCTCGTTTGTTACGTGCGAAGGTGATAACAGACCTGAAGCTCATCTTAGATAGTTAGATAGCCCATGCTATATTTTAGCCTGAAGGTAAGCTCTTACCAATTCTCCAGATCAAGTTGTTATGCGAAAATTCCCTTTAAATAGTCATGCGAAGGTTAACCTTTTTCCTTATCCCCAACACCCCGTCACCATCTCTTGCTTCTTCTTTCTTTGAAACCCAAGACCAAGCTGATTGGAGGGTGTTGATTTCCATCCAATTTGTAGACTACAACTAGAAGCAAACAATGGCTTGAAGCTTCCTTGTGAAATGAAATACCTACTTCGGTACGATACATACGGCCTCGGCAAAGCAGAGAAGGGATAGCGATGCGATTCCTACTAGTACTAACGATTCAAACCTAGCCCCTTAGACACTACCAATCACCCGCCTAGGATTGCTGAAATGGTTGTAGTATTCCGATCCCTTGCTGTTCATATGTTGCAGTTCCTCTGCAAAGGTCAATCCCGTTCTCCCAAGTGATAAGCTGTGCCATTCTTTCCTTCTACAGAATAAGGAGTTTTCAAGCAAGAGTTCTCCCAAATACAGTAGTGGATAACAGCAATAAGTAGACTACTAATATGGAATGAAGAGCGACAATCATGAGTCTTAATTAATGCAATGCGCAAAGGTCCAGAAACACCAAGAAGTTAAGTTCTGTAACTTTGGATCAAAGAAGGCCATTTATTCAACTAAGATGAGAAACTCAAATGTAATGGTAAGCAAAACTGTGTTTAATCTCAAGCCCAAATTCTCTTGTGGAAATGGAGTGTTTAGTCGATCGTGCGGCCATTCCATCCGCCATCTCGGCGTGGTGCTCTCCTAATGTGCTGCATACAATGCAAGAAGATGGGATGGTGGAAATCCTGTCTAGCGTGCCAACGAATTTGGTCAGGTCATGGAAGTTCAAATGTACAATTGTGGATACTGGATAGGAGGAACATTGGTCAAATGACAGCACATTACATTCCTTCATGTATTGCAAACTACATCTTCAATTCTGCTGCACGACAAGTGACAATATAGTACTCCTATATATATTGCCACTTGTCGCTACATAAGTCAGGTGTACTAGAAAGCACTACCGCATCCAACAGCGATGGTCAGTGAGTAACCCAAGAGCACACACCGCGTTGTTAGATGGAAGAAGATTGTTGGTCATGTGTATACCACTCCATCTTTTATAAGAGGCATGTTCCTCATGAACTGGTTGTTGAATTCCTTCGCTGCTCTACCATCTTTAAGTAACCCTTTCTTTCTCTATTTTATTTTTGCCACAACATATATTCTAAGAAAAAAAAAGGTCAAATTGGTATGCCAGGAACCATGTTAACATCAATAATGGTGACATCTAGTAAGATGATAATAGAGATCAGACGGTGCAATAAAATTTAGAAAGTCTGTCATCATTAAGGAGGAAACGTAAAAAGAGAAACATCAATGGAAGGTAGCAATCTTCAAAATGGACGGATGGACAACCATTGAGAGGTGTAATAGCATGAATTCAAGACAAATATGCAGCTTAATAATACTGGAAGGAAAAATCGAGATAAATGCCCTAATTCTTTGGTAGAATGTATAAAAGCACCGTCTAACATCATAACCTTTTAGCAATTCCTTTTGTGAGTAATGTTTCTGTTACAAAATTAACAAGGCCTAGGATTAATTTTATTCCAAGATTACTAGCAGCAACAAGACTTAAACATGCTAGTACTGCAGATTCATACGAATGATTTATAAACCCTACACATGCTAGGAACGCAATAGAAGAACAGGTCCAAACTTCCATCATCGTATGTGCAGTAATAAGAACAAAGGAAGTGCTTATAGTGCTTGGCCCGAGATGAGTTCGATGGATGTATGACGGAGTCAAAGTAGACGTAGACGAAGTCGACAAAGAGGAAGCGGTGACAAGAGGGCACGAGGACGCTTCCCGGAAACCTGATCGTCGACACCCATGCAGGTCTTCAGATCACCGGCATGGGGAGTTAGAGAAGGTTGCGAGTTGTGGCGTACCCCTCTCGTCAACAGGACGTCTCCTTTTATCAAGATAAGAGCGTAACAGCCCACGTTCAATCCGCCAAATATCCAGGAACCGCCCCCTAGTATCTCTCGACGTGAGCCGACGGAGCCGCCACACGTTCGAGTACGTGCTTATCTCGCTCTGTGGGCAAACGTGGCGGTCTAAGTGTTGGCAATGTGGAACCTGCCTAACGAGGAGCAAAATAGAGTAAACTAGAACAAGACACATTGTGATCGCGCATCGTCACAAGAAAAATACACAAAACACAAGCACATTGTGTGTTCTCTCTTGTTTTCTCCATTGCTTGAATACCCTCACAAGGGCTTCCCTTATATGTTGGTTCCCACCACCATAGATAGGCAATGTAGAACCTGTTTAAATTCGCCAACTTTTTCATCGCTGCAGTAAATTTGAGTGTTTGAATACTAATTAGGAGTATTAAATGTGGATAACTGACAAAACCCATTTCATAACCCCCGGGTGAAATTGTGAGACGAATCTATTAAGCCTAATTAGGCCATGATTAGACAATGTTGTGCTACAGTAAACAATCTCTAATGACGGATTAATTATGCTTAATAGATTCGTCTCGCGATTTCCTGTCCATTCGTGTAATTAGTTTTATATTTAGATCATGTTTAGTTCTCCTAATCTTCGGTAAAATTGCTACAGTAAATTTCGCAAAGTTTTTCACCAAATTTAAACACGCCCTTAGGGTCATGCTTTCTCTCCGCACCATATAGACTTTTCCTATATATGCAATATAGGGTCATTGAACTGCAGCCCAATGGCCTGCACAACAGCTCTTATTTGGCCTCATATTCCAACAGTTTTAGCTAATTTGAGTGTTCCTGTCATAAAACCGTAAATAAATAAAATATCTCCCTGTTGTCATTAACTTTTTTTTCTAAAATTGGTGCGCACATAGTCTCTGTGTTAAAACTGGTGGAGCACCGTAATCCGTAACAAATCACTTTAGCACAAGTGACAGCAGCAATACTAAAAGATACTCGCTCCTATATAAAGAATCTGTTTAACTTTTGGGCGAACAATTACAATTATCGACAGAGGCAAGCAACACAGAAATAAAGAAGAAGAGAAGACAAAACATATATGTGGGAAGAACAACCTGCATTCATCAGTAAGCCAACAATAGGATCCAACGAGGGCCGTCTCCAAATTCATCAGCCAACAAATTCGTATGAGGGTCTAATCCAAATAGGAGGCGGCCAGTTAAGCCTTGAATCAGAGGGCAAGAAATCGGTGAAGACATTTTCACACTACCAGAAAATGGCCTATCGATCACCCTCCTTTAGTACCCGTTGCTCATGACCCGGTACCAAAGGGGTCATTGGTACCGGGTCTAAATTTGGTAGGCCCCGAGGACCCTTTGGTACCGGTTGGTAACGACCAACCGGTACCAAAGGGTCACCAACCGGTACCAAAGACCCTCCCTTTGGTACCAGTTGGTGTTACCAACCCGTACCAAAGGCTCCTCCACGGGTTAATTTAAAAGGAAAGCATCTGGGAGGTGGTCAGCTACGGTGTCTAGGTGAGATGGTAAGGAAGCAACGCACGAAGCGAGAGATCCCAGGTTTGAACCCCGCGCGCCGCACGCGCGTATTTTCGCGTGAAAAATCAAGTGACCTGTGACTTGTGGGTGTGTGGGAGCCTCTCCGGGATTTAAATTATTTTTTTACGCCAACCGTATTGTCATCGGTATGGTAGATATAGTTGGGCTTCAGCGTCGCGGAGCCTGTGGCCGGAACGAAAAATGAGGTGTTGAAACCGAGGAACAGCGCGAATCCGCGCAGGTCCTTGAGCTCAGCGACCTCTTGCCGAGCAAGATCCATCTTGTACACGACCAGCTTGCTGGTGACGACCCACTCGTCATTGTCGCCGGCAGGGCTGTCGTCCCTCCAGACCTGGATGAGGTCTCCCCATGGAGCTCGAACAAGGTACTTGTTGTTGTGTATGTAGTCCACGACTTGCTTGAAGATGACCTTCACCACGGGAGACGGCCCGCTGAGATCGATGGTGTGGACCTCTCCGGTTCCTCGGAGAGCGTACAACAGGCCATCGTCGTCGTCGAAGAAAAGATCTTGGTAATCTCGGTAATGATGTTCCCCGTGAAGCCATGTCCACTGGATGTCCCCGATCCTGGCGAAGGAGAGCTGGTCCTCGAAGCAGTGGATGACGGCGACGATGCAGTTGCCGCCGGTCGGATCGCCGGAGATTGCGACCCTATTGTAGAGGAGGAAGCGAGCTTCGTCTGGGCCGTAGAACTCCCTCTCCCTGTACCTGTAGCGGTTGCGGCGCCCCGCTGCCACATCCATGTAGTTGAGAACGTAGCTTTGGAGTTGGAGGTCTCGAGTAAGACTAAGGGTCAGGTTCCTCATGGTCTTCACCGGCGGGAGCGCGACCTGCGCGCGCGTGACGGGGTTGACGAGGAGCAGCTCGGACTGCTCGTCGGCGGTGGCCAGCCAGCCGTGGGAGGAGCCGACGAGGTAGCGGCCGCGGAAGGGCGGGCCGGCGCGGAGGGTGACGTGGTGGCGCCTGGAGTTGGCGGAGAGGCTGTGCAGCGTGGCCACGTCGGCCTCGCGGTCTGCGGAGGAATAGAGCAGGCAGGGGCCGCGGAAGAGGCGGGACGCGTCCAGCCTGGGGTCCAGCTTGTATGCGGCGCGCCATGACCGGCAGACGGCGGCGGAGCGGAGGAGCTCCGGGACATCCAGCGCGCCGAAGACGAGGACGATAAGGTCCGCCGGGAGCTGAGACCAATCGCGTCCCGCGACTTGCTCCATCGAGTCCCCGGCACGGAGAGCGAAGCCGAGATCGATTCATATATATGTTTCTAACCCCTTTTTATTGTAGGCTTGCAGCTTGCACGACACGACCTGGCAGGGACCAGGCGAACCCGTCCCCGTCTCGATCGGACTCCCGCGGCTGCAGCGCGCGCCCCATCAGAATTTAGGGATGGATATGGATGTCCAGACATCCGAATTATTCGTATTTGTATTTGACTAAAACGTCAATATAGATATCCGTATTCGTATTCGATTTTAATGTGAATGTTAAATGGAAATATCCGAATTCAATTTTTGTTATTTTTCTCTATCCGAATCCATATCCGTATTCGAATAAAATGTGGAATATCCGATATTATCCGTATTCGTGAGGAATTAACACATGATGAAGCCATCTATCCGAATGCGAATCCATATTCGATGTATTCGTTTTGTATTCATATCCGACAAGAATAGACAATATCCGTATTTATATTCATATCCGGCAAGATTCGTATTCGATTCGTATTCAAATTAAAATATGGTAAAAAATAATATCCGAATTCGATTCCATACGTATCCGATCTGAATCCATGCCTAATCAGACAGACGGTCGCGCCGCGTTTGAAAAAGAGGCTAGCTGCCTAGCTTGTTGACCGACGACCGGCTGCGGCTCAGCGACTGTGCAGTGGATGCCTGTTATTTGGCCATCCATACCTAGGGCGTGTTCGGATGGGGATCAAAAAATTGATCCCTGCATTAAATGCTACTTTGACTGTTAATTAAGGGTATTAAATAAAGTCAGTTTACAAAACTCCCTCCACAACCCACTGTCAAATTCGCGAGATGAATCTAATGAGGCCTTTGACCACGCGATTAGAGGATGATTACTGTAGCATTACTGTATCAAATCATGGATTAATTAGGTACAGTAGATTCGTCGCGCAAAGTTGCACTCATCTGTGAAAAGGTTTTGTAAATAAACTTTATTTAGACCCTCATGCATACGACAGCAATCCGGGACAATTTTTTTTTCCCGGGCTGCCGAACACGAGCCTAATCAGACAGACGGTCGCGCCGCGTTTGAAAAAGAGGCTAGCTGCCTAGCTTGTTGACCGACGACCGGCTGCGGCTCAGCGACTGTGCAGTGGATGCCTGTTATTTGGCCCCTCTAGTGGCCCCGTTTGGTTTTTCCGTGCTAGAACTGTTCATAACTTTGACCACTAGTTAAAGGTATTAAATAAAGGTATTTTACAAAACTAACTCTAGAACCCCTGCACTAGGAACCCTGAAGAATCTAATGAGGCCTTTGACCGCATGATTAGAGGATGATTAGAGGCTAGTTACTGTAGCATCACTGTAGCCAATCATCGATTAATTAGGCTCATTAGATTCGTCTCGAAAAGTTACGCTCGTGCCTGAAGAGGTTTTGCAAATAGACTTCATTTAGTACTTCATGCAAGAAAGATTCCCTCCATGCTAGATGCTACGCTAGAAAACCAAACGGGCCACGGCCAATGATTTTCTAATTTCTTCAGTATGTTTGATCATGTTTGCACCTTGCCTGCAGTTTTGACAAACAAACACTATCGTTGAGGAAGGTGAAGGTCTCTACTCTTATTTTTTTTTGCGGGTGTCTCTACTATTATTAGGTCGCCAAAGGGTTATTTTGTATGTAATAGTAATTTAGGCTTACTAAAGTTTTCTGCCGGCCGATGCTACTCGATTAGGCGTCGTGTGCCTTTTTTTTTTTGCTGCCAAGCACGTTCTCGGGGGAAAAAAAGTTATCACCACTTCTGAGTTGAATGGATTTTGTGCTGCACGACATTTTGATGAGGCAACCAACATTAACATCTCACATTTTGATGAGGCAACTAGTTGATTTCGGCTTGTCTAGAAAAATAAGCATCAATTCTATTGAGCTGACCTCTCTTTTTTATTTGAGTATCAGCTTCAACTCACTCCTTTGTTTTTCACTCTCTTCTTTCATTTTGTTTTTCACAACCCTGCAGTCTTGTAAAAATGATCAATCCAAATGGGATAGTAATCAAATTAGTGTTTGAATATACTCTTCTGATGCTGCCAAATGTGGTTTGATTGTCATTTTTCATCTTAGATGGAGTCAATATACTACGAGCCGTTTGACACAGCTTAGATCTTGTTTGGATTCACCCAGCTAAAGTTTAGCTAGGTGGATCCAAACATGGCCTTAACTAAAAACGACTTCATCTGGTGAAGCTGTTTTTGGAGAAGTAAAAAACTAGCTTTTATTTCATTTTTGCATTGTGCCCCGTTTTCTGCAAAACTGGTGGAACTGAAGCCACAATAAACCCTACCAAACAGGCCCATAGGAACTTCATTTGGCATGACAAAACCAAATGGTAAGGACCGCTGTTCTTTTCCTTGAGCTGTATTGTGCATCCAAATTCCCAACAAGAATATATTTACACTAATTTCTGCAATGCATAGTTTTATTTTCTTATTTTATATATTTTTATTGCATTTAATTACGAGATATATTATGAATTGAAACCTTGCTCATGGTTATTATCTAGACAAAACTATTTTCATCTCAATTTTCTTTCAAGTTTTGCCCACTCATTAAAATAGCTTATGCGCCTCCTATCAAATGAGATTCACATTTCTATTGTTGACAGTAATCATCTGGTTCTAAAATAGTCGTCCAACGGCTCTAAATCCCCACTAGCCGTGGTTGAGTTAGATCATCCTTGTTTATATAATTAAATCTATTGTTTCCTGATCCATTAGACTCGGGTTAAGCCTTCGTGCAAGATAACAACCAATGGGCACACAAAAAGTTTGACAAGGCTCAGGTTTTTTTTCAAGCCTATTCATTTATTTTCTAGCTAACAACTTAGCACCTGAGGCTATTCGAGAACTATTATATGCCATATACAGGTAGAAGTTAACACGCTGCACCCTCTTAAAACATATTTTCGTTAGAATATTGTTTTTCTCTTCATATGATATTTTTCTTTCTACCGCTAGAACATTTTCATCGGAGTTCCTGGAGTATTTCTCCTCTTCCAAACCTGCTAGTAATAGAACATAGTTATAAATTATTTTCTTATAATGACAATTATATGGACTCAATTGATACGAGGTACTTCAAAGACGTTAGGCTTGTTTGGTTCTGGCCTTGACATTGCTGCCTAGGCCAGGCAGCTCACCCAGACCGTCAATTTTATGTGCCTGTGGTTGGATGCTACTACCTGGTGCTAGCTGCCTAGCTCAAGGCTACAACCAAATAGACTTATTGTGGGTGTGTGTGAACGTGAATTTGTGCTTTTAAAACTTACATGAATTTGATTTACACCATGATATATGCTTTGGAATAGACTATTGCTGATTTGGAACAAAGTCGAGGCCCGAATTCAATTCAAATCAAATGACAAAAAGGTTACGCTCTCACAGGCAAGGGCAAACTCGTACTAAACCCGTTCGGTGCGGCCGGTTTCTGTATTCGGGCTCGCGGGCTCAGCCTCCTTCCGCTTCACGCCGAGTGAAAGCTAGGGTTTTGCTCCCGGAATCTCCTCTCGCCGCCGCCGCCGCTGACTGACCGCGCGCCGACGACATCGCCTCCCTTCGATCCGGTCTTTTTTGTCCGGATCCCGCCCAAGATGGTGCGTCTCTCCCCTTTCCCTTCGCTCTCATCTCGATCCCCAAAACTGAGATGTGGTTGGTCCGGCCGCGTCTGATTCGATTTTGTTTTTTTTTCTTGTGCAGCTTCCCCTCTCGCTCCTCAAGACTGCCCAGGGACATCCCATGGTAAGATCCCGGTGGCTAGCTTCGCCTTTCATCGTCTTCGTCGTGTGATTCTTTGTTTGGATTCGTGTTATTTCTAATCGTTCGAACTTTGTGATCTCAGCTCGTGGAGCTGAAGAATGGAGAGACGTACAACGGGCATCTAGTCAACTGCGACACGTGGATGAACATCCACCTTAGGGAGGTTATTTGCACCTCAAAGGTGAGATTTCGTGTCCTTGGTATTCATGCTGTGATAGGTTTTAGTGGGGACAAGAGTAGTTAGGTGCGCTGTTTGGTTTTGGGGAGAAATTCAATAGTGATATGGCAAGGTTCCAGTTATTCTGGTCTGTGCTTTATGGATTTTCTGTACTTATGGTTTATGGATTTTCTGTACTTATGGTTTATGATGGCTGGAATTGCAGGATGGTGACAAATTTTGGAGGATGCCAGAATGTTACATCCGTGGGAACACCATCAAGTATCTTCGAGTTCCTGACGAGGTATGAATTTCTTGGTTAATGAGCTTAGTTAGTCTCTGTTTTCAGTTTGCTCGGCCTTATAGGTTCTTGTGCTTTGCATTCCCTGTCATTAGGATGTGCGCCTCCCTCAGGAATCATTTTTTGTATTGCTTGAAATTTTGATCAATATCTGCTTGTAGATCTTGATTTCTTTTATTTGTTGATTAAAAATTTGATTGTTTAGGCTAAATTTATGCATCAGAAACTCCCTATTCTATTACAAAAGACATGACCTATATGAAGTACTTGATCTTATGTAGTCATTGAGGAGGTTATTCAAATAGATACTATAGCCTTGACAAGCTAAAGCATTGATTATCTGAATGGTAGTAGCAAATCAACTGGTATTTTGTACAAAAATCCTAAAAGAAGCAACTGATTTTCATATCATATACTTTGCTAAAAAAGGCACACCTGGAAAAACTCTCTTCTTGCCAAAATAAAGTCACGTTGGTATTTGACAGTCATTTTGATTTTGCCAAAATATGCTTATAGAAGTATTTATCCAAATCATGACTTGTGAGAATAACTTCTTGCATCAAGTACCTTGTCCTCGCATAAAACCATTTTCCAGTTTTTGTTATTGTAAATTACGATAGAATATAGTGGTCAAGTCAAACTGGAAGCGTGGAGACCGTGATAAACCTCATAGGACTTCTATTTAGGTGAGCTAAGGGGGTGTTTGGGTGATTGTGGGCTGTATCTTGTCCTTGCATATTGTTATCATGACAGAGTATTTTGGAAATAAACTAGACTAATGAGCTAGTTGTTTTTTTCTGGTTTAGATCATAAGTATAGCTCCAAGTAAACTTCCTCTTGTGTTATAGTCTTACTACTACATTGTTACTATATCAAAGCTGTCTTTCCCGGGTGAAGCATAATGTGAATAAACTACTTAAGGGGAACCACATGTTTCGCTAAAATAGACATCAATAGTAAGCACAAGTACATGCGAATTTCTATTGAACTGCCCGAAAGTATTAGTATTGTGCATGTGTTTCACATAAAAACCTGGTTCTGTTGGCAGTTGAGGTGTAATAGTTATATATTGTAGTTATGTGATACAAGTTACAGTACTTGCTACAATGGTGACAAAACTTCGAAGTTTGTGCAGAGCACTCTAAAACTTCTTATACTGGACTTGATGAAATAAGTTGTAGCATTGTAGTTAGCACATGTCTGAAATAGTTCTGGAGTACTCAAATAATCAATATGTGAGGTGGGAACAAGGAAATATTTCACACTGCCTTTTGGGTGTCTGATGTGCTCAGAACAATGTTGTTGGACTGTTCTATTCATTGATAAACTCTGGCAGTAATTAATACGTACGTGATAGGATTTTGTGGATTTTCATAAATCAACTGAAAATGCATAATAAATTATGTATGTTCTACTCAGGTTCCCCTTATTTGGTCCCATGCTAGATTTTCTTTTGCGCTTCCTTCAGTCTGTCTAACTTTATAGTTCAGAACTCAATTGCAATGAAATGTGCTCAGCAGCCATCAGTTTTTTGGTAGTAAACTAGGCTTTTTTTTTTCTGGAATTGTAGCTTTTCTTTCCAAGCTATTATTGTCTATGTTCTATTATTTGTTACTTTCAGCATACTAAGATACATTATCATTATTCAGTTATATCCAGCATGCAGCCTTATTTGAATGAGTTCATTTGCTTCTTCAGGTGATTGACAAGGTTCAGGAGGAAACTTCCAAGAGCCGATCAGGTATGAAGCAGTATATTAACTGCGTAATATTTTGAATTCGAACAGTATGTTACTGGTGTGATACTGTGATATTGAATCTGTTATTACCCCATGTCATAATATTATTCAGCCAGCTTTGATTGTATACAGTCTATAATAGGCGTCTTTTACCTGTGTCACCAATCATAGCATGGGAATGCAGAGTAGCTTCAAAAGCATGTTGGATAACTATTTGTACCATTGTCATGTAGCTGACTGGCGTTCTTAATTGCATCAGTAAATAAGAGAAGTCTTGTTGCATAGACTTCACTGGTTCCTAGCAAATTTTTTAAGGTTTCTGCTCCTCCTTTACATTAATAAGTTTCTGATCTAGTATAATTTAGACCTTGGTTTCAAAATTATGGATGGTGAATGCATCTATGTTTACAAGCATCATTTTATGGAATATGGACAGTTATATTAAAGAAGATTCTTAGTCTAACTCAATGTCCCCATCTGTAAATGCATGCCATCACTGTGTGTTGGCATGGACGGTTGTGCCTGTTTTCTATTATTTTGTTCCATTTAGGCACACATTAGCTGTTATTGGTTGTATTCTGTCAATGAATAGATGCATATTGCGATATCTGTTCATCAAGAGTTTAAGTCATTCATTGTATAGCAGTTATTTACAAATTCAGGACTGAATATTGATGCTGTTGTAATTTCAGATAGAAAGCCACCGGGTGTTGGCCGTGGAAGAGGAAGGGGAGATGTCGGTGCTAAACCTGGAGGCAGAGGTTGGACGTGGCCAAGATGATGGAGGCAGAGGTAGTGGTGGCCGTGGAAGGGGTGGAATTGGTGGCAAAGGTGGTAACAAAGGTATATGCATCTTTCTTAACCACTTGAAACATGTTTTTTATTTCCCAAACTTCAAGAGATGCTAATCTGTTGCACACTTCTACTTATTGGCAGGTGGGGGCCGTGGCCGTGGCTGAAGCTGCTCGTCACATTGGAGAATGCCGCTTTTTAAGGCCTGTAGCTGTGTTGCATAGATTGTTTAGGACGTGAACCATGGAGCTGGAATTGGTTGGTTGTTTTCAGTGGCAAAGACCAAAATGGTTTGTGATCTAAACACCGAGGAAGAGGCAGCAGCCAGACTTGTCTCTTCCTCGAAAATAGTCAACTTGATCTGGAGTATGAGCCAATATGTTCATTTGCTGAGGTATCCAGATTAAGTGGATAACTGATGTTGCTGTGTATTGAGCATCAATGTGCACAACTTATAGGGAGTTCATGTCGTCCTGAATGTTTGCACTTCCAGCATGCAATGTTTGAAAAATAGATTTAGAATGGTTTATTAATTTAGAGATGCAGCAACGTTCAGCTACTGCTCCGGCGATTGGTTTCCTGGTTTCCTGTGACTAGGGGCTGGTTTGCACTTGATCCAGATTATCAGTCCTTAGTCACAGGTAAAAACTATTAGTAGTAGTCGTCCTTCAGTTGTGCACCTAGTGGATGTTCAAACATCTTTTTTTTTCTGAAATGCAAAATTATGAATTGCCAGCTAGTGAGTTCATATTTGTCCAGCTCCTCATCATCAGAGCCTTCTTCACCGAAGCGTCCCAGGCTCCCAGCCACTACCCTCCCTCCAGTCCAGCATGTCACACGCCACTGTTATCAATCCAGGCCTCGCTGCACCCTGCTGCGTGACGACCCTACACTCCAGCTCGTTCCTCAATGACAGCATGGCTTGTTTACAATACAGGAATAGAACATAAGGATGCGAGGGGAAAAAACAAGAATGGGATAGGGTGCGGAAAGCTACATAATATCGCGCTGTTTGGATCAAGGAAAAATTAGTAACGCTTATGTGGCATTGAATTTAATGCTTATGAACCTTTCTATGAAACTCCATGAGAATATATAGCATAATAGGACATTGTTTATCGGAATTTGCTACGGGAAGCAATATTTTATTATCTGCTGTCAGAAGAAGCGATGAAAGAGCAACGGTGAGAAAGCGATGCTGTTAAGAGGAGCAATAGGGAGCTGAAGATTCGTTTCTTTAGCTTGCCGAATGCCTTTCTTTTGTTCCCTGTAGTAAAATGTGAAGGAGAGGAACCCTTTCCTGAGGAATGGAAATGCCAATTTCATTCGATACAAACACAAACATAGCAAAACTTTCCATAAGAGTTGAAATATACTTTTTTCCTCAATCCAAACATGGCCTCAATCTTGGTTTGCACCTCAGATTCCAGGCAGGGATGGGCTGATGGCCCATTGGCCCTGATGGGTATTCTAAATAAAGCTATGCGTCTACTATGGGACACAGCAACCTCACAGAACTCTTTCATCATTGATGGATGCCTTCACTGCCAGAACGATCCGGTTGCGCGCCATGCCACGAGCAAATAACCTTGTGGAAAGCAAATGAGCAAATAATTAGAGGCCGTTTGGTAGAGCTCACCAAAAAACAGATTCACCAGTGAAGCTGTTTTGGTGAAGCTGAAAAAACTAACTTTGTCTAGCTTTAAGTTCATTTTTACATCGTTTACCAAAACAGCTTCACGCTACAGTGACTCGTTTTACGCAAAACAGGTGAAACTGAGCTGTTAGAAGCTCTAAGCTTCTGGAAAACAAGACAGCAGCATGTGGTGCTGAGGTGATGCAGGCTGCGGCGTGGGCCTTTGAGCGTGCGGCTGCGGCGCAAGGGGGCGTACATATCCACATGTCGCGCGCGCGCGCGGCGCTCCCCATTAAGCCGCGAGCAAGCGCGTGTAGTCATCTGAAGCCTAACATAATTTTAAAACAAAATCTATTGGCGATTGACGCTCTCTATCTCACCGAATCTCCAGAACTCATGGACTCATGCCTTCCAAAATAATGGGACAATGACGTGTTGGGGTGTCAGCGTGATAGATCACCCAGTGTGTATACTTATCGCATCATATAAATATTTGTGGAGTAGAAAATGTGGTTATTACATTATATAAAATTTAGTTCAGATCTCCTTTAATTTGGTTATGATTTGGGAGTTGGATGGTCCAACCAACCGTCCAAGGCAAAGAAAATAAACAAGTTGATATGTGATGATATGTTATTACTGAATACTAACTTTGTGATCCTTCTCACGGATCGTCCCCATACAAATACATCTAGTTCATCTCTTACATTATTGTGACCATAGACTGTTCCCAATGCATAGCAAGCGTGACCAATAGTGTAAGTAATAATTTCATGCCAAATCCAGGTGATTGGTTTTAAATTAAACCGTTTTAAAAATCACAAAATACCTTGTATGTGTGGACGGATGCAGCTAGTAGTTGAGACATGATATGGAACCTGCAGAATTTCAGAAACTAAGAATGGTACATTCTCGATGTTTGCACATCACTCCCAAAATGCAAACGGATAAACATTGCTACCCATGACATATGGAAGCCCAAATAAATACCAAAAATATCACCACCGATTAAAATTGTAGGGAAAAAAAAAACAAATGATGCGTTCGCGCTATATAGGCCACCCCAGCCTGCGTGCTGCAGCCGTGCTACACAAATACAACTCAAGCCGAAACAAGAACACCTACATCTTCTCCCGGCCCTATTGCTCCGGCAAGCTAGCCTGCCAGGAGGAGCTTGTTGGCAATGGGCATCTTACCCCTCGAGGCGCCGGTGCCGCAGCCACTGGACCCCGAGGCCTTGGCCGGCGACTCGAACGCCGTCGTGAACTTCCTCGCCAAGTACTACCGCGACGTCGACAAGTACCCGGTCCGGGCACCCGAGCTCGAGCCAGGCCGGCTCCGTGAGCTGCTCCCGAAGGCGGCGCCAGAGCACGGCGAGCCGACAGAGAACGTGAGCAGGACATCCTGCCGGGGCTCACCCACTGGCAGAGCCCCAGATTCTTCGCCTTCTTCCCCATGAACGCCAGCGCCGCCGGGCTCGCGGGCGAGATGCTGTCGGTGGGCCTCAACGTCGTGCCCTTCGTGTGGGCCGCGTCGCCGGCCGCCGCGGAGCTCGAGGCCGTCGTCATGGACTGGATGGCGCAGCTGTTCGGCCTGCCGCGCCGGTTCATGTTCGCTGGCAGCGGCGGGGGCGTGCTGCAAGGGAGCACGTGCGAGGCCGTGGTGTGCACGCTCGCCGCCGCGCGGGACCGCGCGCTGGGCCGGCTGGGGCACGACGCCATCACGAAGCTGGTTGCAACATCCCAGTTCAAAAAAAAAATTAAAATAAAAATCAAGGAATGCCGCCACGGCACGGCGTGACCAGGTTGCCGACCTCCGTCATCCGGACGTCGGCGGCCTCCGGGTACGGCCTCACCGCGGAGGCCGTCCGCGCGGCCGTCGATCGCGACGCCGGCCTCGGCCTGGTGCCGCTGTACCTCTGCGCCACGGTGGGCACGACGGGGCTCGGCGCCGTCGACCCCGTCCGCGAGATCGGGGAGGTGGCGCGCCGCCACGGCATGTGGATGCACCTCGACGCCGCGTACGCCGGCAGCGCGGCCGTCTGCCGGGAATTCCAGGACTACCTCGACGGCGCGGAGCTAGCGGACTCGGTGAGCATGAACCCGCACAAGTGGTTCCTCACCAACATGGACTGCTGTTGCCTGTGGGTGGCGAAACGCCGAAACCCCATGCCCTCACCTCGGCATTGTCCACCGACCCGGAGTACCTCAAGAACGTCGGCACGAACGGCACGGGGAAGCCGGCCGCCATAGACTACAAGGACTGGCAGATCTCCATGACGCGGCGGTTCCGCGCCATCAAGCTCTGGGTGATACTGCGGCGCTACGGCGCCGCCGGCCTGCGCGCGCACATCCGCCGGCACGTCGCGGCGGCCCAGTGGTTCGAGCAGGCGGTGGCGGCGGACGAGCGCTTCGAGGTGGTGGTTCCGAGGAGGTTCTCCCTGGTGTGCTTCCGCCTGGCGCCAGGGTTCGTGGTGGGGGGCGACGCCGCCGCCGCGAACCGCGTGAACCGGGACCTCCTCGCGGCGGTGAACGCGAGCAGGCGGGCCTTCATGACGCACTTCGTGGTGGAGGGCAGGTTCGTGCTACGGCTCGCCGTCGGCGGCGCCTCGACGGAGCTGCAGCACGTCAAGGAGGTGTGGGAGCTGCTGCAGGACAAGGCCCACGAGGTTCTGCAGCGCTATCAAATCTAATGAAGTAGTGAGTGGATCGGAGCTCTCCATCGTCACCAAGCTTGCATGGCACACATGTGCATGCACATTATTCTTACCATATTTTTTTTCTGCCACAGCTTCGAAGATTGCTGTGCGCCAATTTATGACGTTTTTAATTGATGTTCAATAAATGAAACTAGTGAAATCACTCTTTTCCTAAAAAAAAGTGAAATCTCTTTCTATCCCTGAGCATATCAAGTACTCCTACTGATCCTGCAGGAAGCTTTGCTATGAGCGTGTGAAATTAGGATTTGAAAGAGGTAATATATGCGCGGATCGGATGTCTTTTTTTTTTGCGAAACGGATCATCCCCAACTAGTCTGTGTTTAAATATACACATAATATACTACACGAAAATATCCTCGTGTCTCCAAGGGGATAGCTGCTCATGGGCTCGTTGCCGTCCGATCATCCGCCATTCCGCCGTTAGGATACGTGCTATAGCCTATACTGAAGTACTGATCACCACAACGGCTAACGGCTCGACAATACCTGCTATAAATTGCCGCCCTCGTGGTCGTGAGAGAATCCAATCCTGCACGGATTTGAATCCACATCGATCACAGGCCGCAACAGTCAGCACTCAGCAGCAGCAGGGCCTGTGTACCTCGGAATACCTATCTAGCTTCCGGAAGCCCCGGAAGCTAGATGGGAAGCTAGATGGCTTTCGAAACTTCAGCCGTCCGATCTCTCTACTCCACCGTACGATCTCGCGCTCGCTCCCTCGCTCGCGTCGCACTGTTTGCACGGAGGGGCGGCAGGTGGGCGGGGCGGTCGGCGGCGAGGTCGCCGCCGGCCGGGGTGGTGGAGGAGGTGGCAGCACTTAGGCTTAGGGTTAGGGTTTGGGGCTACCGGGGTGGGGGTTTCAATGTCCTCCGGCCAT
>CM014274.1:71652184-71680298 GCA_004135705.1 Alloteropsis semialata
CTAACATTTATAGTATAAAATAAATATCATCAGATTAATTAAGAAATATATTTTTATACTAAATTTATTTAAAAACATAAATGTTAATAAATTTTTGTATAAATTTGATCAAATTTAAAATTGTTTGACTTCTCGAGAAGCGAAAGTCGTATTTTTTTTTGACAGGGACTATGCACTATGCAGCGAAGGGGTGTCTGCCAGTGCCAGATCGACGAGGCATGGGCGGCAGCTGCCTCGATCTTCTGGAGTTCTTGTGGTTGGTGTCGTTGGGACGGGCGTTATAAGTCAGCCTGGTAATGGTTTGGTTTAAAACCGGTTTAAATGGTTTGGTATTTTAATTGGAGTAGGTTGGTTTGGTGAATAATGGGTGGTCATATACAATGGTTTGGTTTGGTTTAATAGTCAAATGGTTTAGAATGGTTTAACAATTATAAGGGCTGTGTGTCGGTTAAAAGCCGGACCTCAAAATTAAAAGCTCGCGTTCATACTTTAAAATTATAGCGGATTTGACTGAAATTTGTTGGAGATGCTTCAGAATGACGGTCCGCTACTCCGTGCAAGTCGGTGTAACCATATCTACATGTGGGCTCCACGTCCAAAGTCGGACCCTAAAACTAAAAGCTCGCGTTCACACCTTAAAATTTTAGCGAGTTTGACCGAAATTTGTTGGAGATGTCTCAGAATAACGGTCCGCTACTTTGTGCAAGTCGGTGTAGCCATATATACATGTGGGCCCCACGTCCGAAGTTGGACCTTAATTCACACCTTAAAATTTTAACGGATTTGACCGAAATTTGTTGGAGGTGCCTCAGAATAACGGTCCGCTACTCCGTGCATGTTGGTGTAGCTGTGTCTACTTGTGAGCTCTACTTCCAAAGTCAGACCCTAAAATTGAACTGATTTAGTTTCTTTTGGAGAAATGAGTCTAAATGATTTGAATTGGTTTGGATGGAGAAACAAATGGATTGGTTTGGTTTGGTTTGGTTTCTAAGGTGTAGTATGGTTTCAATAGTTTGGTTGTTGTTTTGGTTTGGTTTTTGAACCATTAGCAGCCTTAGTTATAAGTGAAGGTAATAAGATCGTTCTGCGGGATCGCTTCTCAGACTTCTAGAATCTAGCTCTCCCATCCGTTTTCCTGACACATCGTCGACAGCTCGAGGTATGGAGCTCCTGTAACCGTTTAATGTGCACTGGCAGCATCCACGATCGGGTGGGTCACCACACGTGCCGGTGGATCACAAATTCACATGAGCATCCCGCGTGCTACACAAATAACCTGTCAGGGAGTTGGCAACACTGAACATTCAGAAGCTGTGCAATAGTTCTCTTTCAGTTCCGTGGTTCCACCAATGCAGATCTAAACTAAGCACTGGATACTGCCAGCGACGAACCCGACGATCTCGCTGGAGCTGCGGCTCTCCTGCCCTTGAGGAAATCCGCGTACCAAAGCGCGGAGCGCCTTGGGTACCTCTTCAGATCCTTGTCTGCAAAGTCCACGTAGTAGATGCCATATGTAGTCCTCAAGCCACCGGTGAGCTCGTATACATCCATGAGCGACCAGACGAAGTAGCCCTTGGTGTTTGAACCGTTCCTGTGGAGGCAATTTTGGGTCAGGCTGCATTTCACCTCGGTGAATTTCTCGAACTTTCAGTTTATACATCTGCAAGTACTTCGGCAACGTTTTCTTTTTTATTATGACAAGTCATTGGTTAAGCGAATGTTGAAACATATATTATTATCTGAATTCTACACGGTGCAAGCAAGTGTAGCACGAAAACACCCCAGTTAATTGTCTCTACATGTCTTCAGATTTTCAGTTTCGATATTGGATTGCCAAACATTGAACCCCTTTTGTTGACTAGCCACTTAATCCAATTCTTTAAGAAAAGGCACGTCGCGCTAAAACAATAAGTACTACGACATGTGTGTTCCTGAATGCATCTATGCAGTTATTGTGTTATCTGGAAGAAAAATGTTCCATGCTTCATGCAGTAGGGCATCAGCTTTATAATTGGCACAGTAATCTTCTAATGTCGTCGTTGATGTACGCTGCTTTTATATCTTCACACTTGGTTGTTAAATATAATTTCCATTACATTACATTGAACAATACCAACTGCCAAATCACTAACAACTAAGGAGGCAACGCGTGACCACAGGAAAAGAGAACGGGTAATACCTGACTGAATCCGCTAGGCTTCTAAGGTGCTCACTCAAGAACTCCACCCTATAGCCATCGTCAAATATCACATCTTGGTTCATTGGATAACCTAAGATGAAGTATTTGGTCAGTGATGTAAATGTGTTGAATAGGTGCACATGCAAACTCGACCTCATAACACTAAATGATGTGTTAGATAAATAAAATTAACATAAGACAGGAGGGGGCACTAAAAAGATTCATAAAGGTAGCAGACCACAAGCCTATTTGTTCTCAGGATTCAGGGATGGTTACCAGAACTTACCATTCTCATGGATGTAGATGGGAGGATTGCCGTAAGATTGCTTAAAATATTCAAGCACTCCCTGGAGACCGTAAGGTGGCACATGAATCTGAGTAGCACTACATGTCAGCACTATGCTATATATCATACATTGTTGTATGAGTAAATCTGCTCGAAAGTTTCTCTTACATGAGTTGTAGAATTATTCATATCTGCAATAGAGATATTATCGATTAGGCATGATAATGTGGCATACTGGCATGAGTTAGGTTAATTACACTTAGCATGAGAAGCTATATTTGATTGAACAGCTAAAAGATATAGGATCAAAGTCATTTCAGTTGTAAGAATAAAAACTGACAGGTGTTGTATAAGCCACCCACTTATTGACAGTACCTATTAAATACCAAATAATGCACGATGTAATTACAGCTAGATTAGCAACTTTATGGATAGGGAAACTTTATGGATTTTTTGAATGCCATCAAGTAAAATATTTTATGAAATAAAAGGTACAGACATCGTCATCCTTGCTTGATTTACCTTTAATGTGGTCATAACATAGATGGTTAATGATTGGATCATGGACTCATGATTTTATAGACCAGAATTAGCTATTCAACAGATTGTTTTGAAGTTTCGTTAGTTGAAGAACTTGCATCCAAAGTGCCCATCTATCTGACCACGAGCTCATAAATACATGTGAAATTCTACCATCGAGTAGGAGGTAGGATAAGTAATGATGCTTCATGGAAAATGGTGAAAAATTCAACTAGATTAAAAATATATTAGTTACATCAGTGCTGCTTCTTCACCCTGATTTTGTCTTTAGTACCAATATAATATGAGAATACCAATGAAATTTGGATGTATGTTTAAGTCACTGGACAAAGCCAAGTATGCAACTCACATATTGTTTTAACAGATGTATCAGCCAGGAAATCCCTTTCATTGCTAGGAGCAGCCTGTGGATCATCCTTCACATACATGATTGAGTAGTAATTTAAACCAAGAAAGTCAACAGAATTGATTAATTGTTCGGATTGGCTGTTAGAGAATTTTGGCAGCTTGGAACCAGCATTCTTCTTCATTATATCTGGATAGTCTCCATGATAAAGCGGATCCAAGAACCTAACATAGAGACACGTCAGGATAACAGGATTAATAAAGTTCCACTATTGTTCACCATTATTAGCACAATGTCTCAAGATTGATCTTGGAAGTCTAATTTCACAGATACACAAAATATATTGATGCTATGTTATCAAATTTTGGAAAGGGTTGCTTCCATGTGGGGCTACCAAGGCATTTGCACACTATACAACAAAATAAAGATAATTCTCATAAAAATGAACAATACGATATCATACTACATGCTGAGAAATTAAGGGGGTGTTTAGTTCGTGAAACTTGCGAAACTAGTTTGCAAACTTACAACCTTGGAACTAAACACCTCCTTCAA
Source organism: Alloteropsis semialata (assembly GCA_004135705.1). Lineage (NCBI taxonomy): Eukaryota > Viridiplantae > Streptophyta > Magnoliopsida > Poales > Poaceae > Alloteropsis > Alloteropsis semialata. The sequence continues at coordinate 71,656,091 of CM014274.1, forward strand.
GTAGTTTGCAAAGTTGCAAAAGTAACGCATTGGAAAAGTGCCCCCTCTCTCACGACATGCTTCCCAATGCAACTTTTGCAACTTTGCCAACTTTGCAAACTTTGGCACTTTTGCAAACTAGTTTCCAAAGTTTGCCAACTTTCACAAACTAAACACCCCCTAAATTATCTCATGTGCAAGTGTGCATATGAAGAACCACTGTTGGACCCAGAAATAGATGATAGAGGGAGCAGACAGCAGACATTTAACTTAAGTCATACTGAAACAGTCCCTATTAAAAACCAAGTCTTACATCACCTTGTGTCTAAAAGAAGCAGTTGAGTCTTCTTTACAGAACTTTTTTGAATTTATCCCATGATTCTCAGTTGCTAAACCTTGGCATTGATGGTAACTAGAACCAATTCTAAAAGGGAAATGAACTAAATAAAAACAAAAGGTAGATGCTACTAAATTGAGTTTTACAGCAAACCTACTGTGGAGTAAATCTGGATGTGTTTGCATCAAGTTTTTTTTAAAAAAAATTAATGATCTTTACCCTTCAGTAGTAATTGGGTAAGGGGTAGTTTGCAGACTTATGTTTCATATTTAGTATCCTATGCTGCATAGCTATTGGTGCAAAGGAAAGGTGCAAATGATGACCAGTTGGCCCCACAGAAAAATCCAGGTATGGCTCCACCCTGCCAAGAATTTCTACTTTTGCTTCCTTTATCTATGCGGTAACACCTATACAAGGTGGACATTCGCTAACAGTGGAGGAAAGGTAAATAGAGCCAGTAACTCAATTTTACTGCATGATAGCTACACAAACCAAATACAGCCATGTAATCGTACTTTCAAAAGAATGCATTTGTTTAACAAGCAAGAATAACAGGGAGGCAAAGATAAAAAAATTGAAGTTGTTTCTTTGATTAACCGTTATCTTTCTAGTTCTCCACTTGCAAGACTAGTTCATGCCACAAATGCTTCACAGAACACTACTAAAATCACACCTCTTTTTATTTCTGACATGCAATCTATGTTTAGCTTATTAAGGCATGTTCCGTTATAACGATTCAAGAGATGAGATGAAATATATCAGAAACAAATATCAGAAAAAAAGTAGGGAAAAAAAGCTATTGGCATGTTTCAGGGGAGATACCATCAAAAGGTTAATCGTTTGGGTGTTCAATGTTTGGTTGCCTTAGCACAGTCTTTATTCACCAAGGCAGACTATCCATGCATCAAACAGATGTAGGCATCGTAAAGATAAGAAGTCAAGAAGATGATCATGTACCAGCCAGTGTAGAAGGCCTTTGCTCTTTCAGTTGCAGTTGTATCCTTTGTTGAGTTTGTTAAAGGTACGAAGTCATATACAAATATATTCATGCCAATAACTCCATGTTGCTTTTCCTGCAGCATAAATATTTATTGGTTGCTAAAATTATGCATGCTTTTTGTCAGAGATAGTGGTGGTTTTTGAATTCATCTACAAGGGAAAAATCGCTAAAAAACCAATTTACTCGAGTATTAGATCCAAATATTCAACAAGCACAAGGAAATAGTACCTGATACAGTTGCCTGTATAATGATACTGCTGAGCTATGAGCCAACAAACTATGATGAGCTACGATGTAAGGCTCGGTTACAGAATTTCCATTGGGACAATTGCCAAATGGCTCAGAACACCTCCCTGGTGGTCCAAATCCAACGTCATAGCTAAGCAATGCAAAAGCATTAGGTTCATTTAGGGTAGTCCAATTTGTAACCCTGTCGCCAAATTCCCTAAAGCACACATCTGCGTATGCTGTAAAATCATCGCTGGAAAGAGAAAATAGAATCAAATACAAAATAAAGTTCATGATATATGTTTTTTACAGCCAGCATATTCTACTTTTGCATGATAATGCATAACATAAGACATTCTATAATGATTAATAAATACTATCATGCCAGCACTAAACCACTAGCACATCAAATTTTACATTAACGAAGACAAAATGGGAAGTGAATGAAAATAAAATACATACATTATTTGAGGGCTCAACCATCCATTGTATTCATCTTCAAGGACTTGAGGAAGATCATATTGAAAAAGGGTGGCATGTGGCTCAATTCCTGCAAAATCACCAGAAAACTTATTCAATACTGAAAGAGCAATTGTATTTTGACAAGATAAGAGAGGTACGGACATATACATGTCCTTCACTGGAATCCTTCATCGATAACAGTCAACCATCTAAGCCTACAGGTTCTCAAACAATAGAAATAATGTCATGTGCATCTATATCTACCATTGAAAGGGCAATAAAAAACACAGTAAACATCTGTATCTACTTACTTTCTCTTGCCATCTATTGCCAATTGCTGCAAAATCAGCATCATCTTAAAATCATTTAAAGAAGAATCAATTAGTTCAACGTCTGTACACTATTAACACATATATAATTTGATAAAACTGATGGTCAAAAGTTACAATATTTGACTTTTTTGAATCAAATTGACGGATGGAGGGAGTATACACCAGTAGGCTGTGCGCATGTTTAAAACTTTTACAGAGCACATGCAAAAAACGTCCATGTGCAAATATCAGGAGTATTATGCATAGGCTTCATGATGCTAACAGATAAGTAAACACCTAGGTATACAATATTAGGACATTACCATGATCCAGAAGTTCATTGATAAGATTATTATAGTACTTCAATCCTTTTGGGTTGACTTCTCCTCTGCCATCTACGGGCATGCGGAAGGTAATCAGGTTTACATCTTTGTAAGAAAATCCAATTATGACAATTTGGTAAAAGTCAAACAATACATACTAGGGATAAGCCTTGACCAAGAGATAGAGAACCTATAAGCATCCAATCCAGTTTCCTTCATTAGCTTTACATCCTCCTATAACAAACATAAAGAAATGGTGAACGATTATTATTTATTAACATACAGCTTCCCTCCAGAAAAAAGAACAGCACTTATCAATTTATCCAGATTTATTAATTTCTCTTGCCAACGGTACCATGCCTTCCAAAAAAATACAACAAGTTCGACATAAATTACACATAACTATTGACAATGAAACACTTCTGAATAAACATACCTTAAGGGTTAAAGATAACGGAAATATATAATATTTTAATGTAAGGGACAGTTTCCTTTTTCTCGCTCTAATACAAAGACAAGCAGCTCTCCTGTGTTCGAGAAAAAATTATTTGATTGAGAAGCTAAAGTGTTTGATCAATAAAACAATTTAGCTCAGCTATCCTTTATTAAAGTTATCGTCTAGTACAAAACACCATCCCTCTTTATACATCTCCCCAAACAACCTACTCCCTTAAGAAATAGCATCATGCCAAGACTGCCTCCCTGCAATACCAATAGGTTAGACGTGAAGAGTTTGCTCATTGATTACAGGATCATTTGTGTCATGAGAGGTCATATGCCAGAAGCTAACTAAACGATGATAGAACACACGCATACGAATCAGCATACCTTGTACTTGTGGTAACCATTAGCTGCTACATCACCATCTCCAGGGTAATGACCTGTATTGCAAAATTAACTGATAAACGCAGAACTTGGGGCAATGGTAAAAATATTTAATGGTCATGTTTCACAGAAGATCCCTAGCAACTAAAATCATTTCATCCTGAAACGTAACTGACATTATAATTTGTCTGTTGGAGAAAGCAGCATGTTTCCATTAACTAGCACTAGCTTTAGTGCATTTATATTTAAACTTGGGTAGAATAAGAACAAGTGCACGAGTTGCTATTTCAGGAGAATCCACAAAGTGGCTGTTCATGAGCCGCTCGATCACGCCAGGGAAGGTATCAGTGCAAGGCACGCTTACCAGTTCGCAGCTACCTTGCAAAGCCAGGATGGTGTGTGTGTGTGTGTGTGGGGTGGGGGGGGGGGGGGGGGGGGGGGGGGGGGGGGGGGGGGGGGGGGGGGGGTGGGGGGGGGGGGGGGGGGGGGGTGGCGGGGCGGTCGTGAGCTTGCGATGCTGGACAGCGACAGCTCACAGCTCCCGTCGAAGTGGAGCGGCGACCCCATCGAATCCTTGGATTATCAGTCGATAGTCGGGCGGGAAATGCAGGGGAAGAGGAGGGGAGTGTAGCGGAGGAGAGAAGAAGCCTTGAGACGGCGAGATGTGGCGATGTGCGCCGACGGAGGAGCGGTTGGCCGGTGCCGAGTGGGAGGAAGACGGAAGGAGCAGGATTGCATTTTTACGGGGCAGGCCGATCCAACGGCCCGTGCTCGCTGGGAATGGATGTGGTATTTATCCATGACGGAAATTAAGATGGGGCTAAATTTAATGGTTGAACAAGAGATATCTAGGCCTTGTTTAGTTGGCAAAATTTTTCAAACTTTGGTGCATTGGGAAGCGTGTGCCAAAGTTTGAAAAGTAAATTGAAGGGGGTGTTTAGTTGAAAGTTGCATTGGGAAGCGTAAAAATAGAGAGGGGGCACATTTTTCAATACGTTACTTTTGTAACTTTTCAAATTAGTTGAAAGAGGTGTTTAGTTGAAAAGTTGTAATTTTTTAAAAAAGTTAGAGAAGTTTGAAGAACTAAACAAGGCCCTAAAAAATACCGACTCCATGTTGATCTATAGCCAAGGAATTAATATGTACTGAGTTCTCTCTCTTCTCAACCAATGCTATCTCATCTACTGTCATGTAGACAATGTTCTCCCTCAATCGTTACATTGGTCGAAATAAATTAGCATGTGTTTTCAAATTAAAACTGGATCTTACCTGAGAATCAGTTTCTTCCCTTTCCCCTCTACATTCTCACTTGTGTAATATAGCACTCTACATAAGTTAAAATTCATCGGCGACAATGTAATTAAGATATAGTGGCTATCCTAGGTGCAGCAATGGAATTGTCTCAATGGGACACAGGAGAGCAAGCACACCATATGTGTATATAATTCTCTAAGGCCAGTTTCAATGGGAAGTTTTACGAGAGTTTCATAGCATTAAAATCCCATACCACTTCAGCAAAATTTCTGACTTGGCAAGATAATTAATAGAGGGGGTTTAATCAGACAAGATAGGAGTTTTATCCCCATAAAAAACTTATCTCGCACAGTTACTTAATTCTCAGTCTAGGTAACTATGTATTGACACTAACCTAAGCCAACTGTATGTATACCTGACCTCTCTACAGTGTTAAGTTAGCATATTTGAAAAGGTTGAGTCATTCGTTGATTAATGAATCAATTGTAACGAAATACTAAAAACATCTGAAGTAAATAGGCCCGTACTAGTTACACTAAATGGGTTAATGGGTTTGAAGTTATATAAGGCCTTTCTCAATGGAGAGTTTCATTAGAGTTTCATGGCATTAAATTTCAATGCCATATCAGCAAAATTGCTGACTTGGCAAGGTAATTAATAGGGTGGGTTTCATCAGATGAGAGAGGAGTTTCATCCCCATGAAACTCATCTGGCACAGTTACCTAGTACTTAGTCTAGGTAACTGTGCAATGAAACTCTCCATTGAGAATGGTCTAACAGAACTTAATTATTCCGGGGTTAAATAGAGACTCCTCACGCAGTCACGTACCGGCGTGCGCGAAGGTATCCCATACACTGGGCGCCCTGCCGTCCTCAGTCGCGGCGCCCTCCCACTTGAACAACAAATGACAAACAAAAGCATCAAGATCATGCCGGAAATGCGCCGCTTGATCATCGGTAAGAGAATAAATCAGTGTAGATCCCATGATCATAACTTAGCATCGATCGACGATCATCAGTCGAGTACGGATCCAATAACTAACACCGCAGAGAGCAAGGCGAACAAAAGGAAGTGAGAAATGGGACGGGCTTTTTGCTCACCTGATATGCTGATGTGCCGGCGCCGAACACGAAGCCCCCGGGGAAGTCGTCTCTGCTGAGCCCCACGCCCAGCTCGCCGGCCCCCGCCGGCGCTGGCGACCCCGCGGCCACAGCCGCCGCCGCCGCGATGAGGAGCAGCGCAGCACGCGGCAGCCACAGAATCGTCATCTGCTTTCTGGCTGAGCAAAAGCAAACGCTGACAATACGTGCCTGCGCGCTATCCACCTTCACGTGAACCAGCCATGTCGTGCAGCTCGCGTTTGGTCTGACCCTACAGTAGTCGTGGTGGGACCACTTGCCTTGCTCAGAACAAATGAATTCTGTTTAGATTGTTCTCCCTCCACTCAAAAGGATGCCGTTTTTATTTTACTATGTAATTTTTAGTTGATTTGGACCGATATTGTAGAAAAATATATTAACTTCTGTAATACTAAATCAATACCCTTAAAATATGTATTTCATGATGGATTAACAAAATTGATTGGACGTTGTAGATACCCGTGTGTGTTTTTCTAATAAAAATTGACTTATGACGGTACTAAAACGACTCACACTTTGAACAAAGAGACTAAAAAAAAAGTATGCAGAACTTAACGGTTGCAATACAACAGAAAATGTTAACAACATTTCTGCTATTATTTCTTATGGATCATTGTACTATCCCAAAAGTCAGATAGTACACACACATCATCAAACGATTTAGAACAGTGTGTTTGAGTGACATTATTCCTTTTTTTTTATTATGTATGTAAGCAACGTTTGGCAAATAGTCAAAGCCCAAACTAGAGTGAGAGAAAGTTCATTTACATTCGTTCGAGGACCTAAGAGCAACTCCAGCCGGGGGACTAAATTTGAGCCTCTATATTGCTTTTAGGGGCCGGTCCACAAAAATTTAGGGGCTTCAAACTCCAGCCGGGTGACTAAATTTAGAGGGCCTCCAGTTCTAGGGGCCCTGGACCAAAATTTGGAGGCCTCCACAAAATAGTAGCCCGTTTAGGGGCCCGGCTGGAGTTGTTTTTTTTATTGGGAGACTAAAACAAGGGATAGAGGCTTGTTTAGGGGCCCGGCTGGAGATGCTCTAAACACCATGCACGCAAGCGTCCCCTCAAAAAAAAAAAAAACCACCATGCAAGTGCCTGGCCCTCCTAAAATAAAAAAAATTATGTACAATAAATCACACACACGCACTTTGAACATGATTTGTGCATAGATTTAAATCCGTCCAAAGTCAAACACTTATGACCTTTTACCATCAATGACTATATATCAATCTATACTATAAAGAGTGAGAGATTTGATGTCAAAATCTACACAGCTATAAACCTACCCTCACCTCACTAATCATCTTTTTGGGCCCACCCGTCAGGTAGGACGAAGACCAGGGGGGGAGAACCATCTCAGCGTGGTTTCCCTGTGAAAATTCCCAAACGCGTCGCTTTTTTTCTCACCAAGATCGATACCCACCGGGTCCACTGCAATTTCCGCCCTCCTCCCCGCCCAAAATCTCGCTAGCAATTGCCGCCCTCTTCCCCGCCTAAAATCTCGCTGGCAATTGCCGCCCTCTTCCCTGCCTAAAATCTCGCTAGCAATTGCCGCCCTCTTCCCCGCCTAAAATCTCGTCACCGATTCATGTCCTTCCTTCCATGCAAGCAAAGGCACAACCGATCTTGTGGACTATAAGAAGATGCTTGTCCTTTCATTCACCTCCTCGGTGGCACAACGAGCGGTCGCGGCAAGCAGCGTACGACGAACGACGGCGAGGACGCATCGAGCAACATAGGCTCTCGTGACCAGAGCCGGCGGCCGATACCTCAACACGGCGGGCGGAGGTAGAGAAGAAGAGGCAGCTCTGGGAGATGGGCCGATACCTCAACACCGCAGCAGCCGACCAGGAGCCGACGCCGCCGTCCCCGGCCAGCGCCAAGATGGCCACCGCGGATGACGACTTCGAGGAGCGCATCATGCGGATCAAGTCCCGCGTCGGGCCCAAGAAGCGCGGCGCACGCAAGAAGAAGGCCGGGGCGGCCGCGTCCGCCGCCAACGCCATGACGCTCCCGCCCGTGCCTCTGTGGGAGCCCCGGTCGGCGCTCGGCGCGCCCGTGGAGTTGGGCTTCACCGCGTACAGCGAGCGGCTCAACGCCTCCGACGCCCCTGCTTGAGGGAGGCCGCCACGGCCTCCGCCGCGCCCTCTCGGTGGCCGCATGGGTGGGGATTTTGGTGGCATGGGAGATTTGGGGTGGAGGGGATTTTGGTGGCGTGGGAGATTGGGGGTGGAGGGGATTTTGGCGGCGTGGGATTTTCCACCGGCCACCGCGATTGAGCTCCTTCGACGACCCACCTCCTCCGCCGGAGCACCTCGCGCCACCGTGTCCCCGCCTCCTGCGGATCCGACCGGCGCAAGGAGGAGCCACGCGGCCTCCTCGACGGCGCTGGGGGAGGGGGCAGGGGGCAGCGCGGGAGGTAGGAGGGGGCGGTGCGTCGCCGCGGGAGGGGGCAGGGAGCGGCGCGGCTCTACGGGAGGGAGGAGGTGGGCGGCGCCGGAGGGTTTAGACTTTAGACCTATATGATTTGTTGTATCTAACATATTTGTGAGCTATATATGTTGTTAGTTTAACTTGAAGTGAATAAAAATAATTAAATGATAAATAGTACACTTCATTATCTTTAAATATATATATCCTTATTATGTGTATTATTCTTTACTAATTTTTATGAATATAAATTTTCATGTGCCAAGTTTTTTTTAAAACACGTGCCTGGGCACGTGCATCTCCACTAGTATATAAAATGTTAGATAGATTGGCAATAGATGTTCGACATTACTACATTTATTGAAAATACTATACTTTAATTATATTATATGAACCTTTTTAAATGGCAACGTATCACGTGCAAACCAACCTCTTCATGCAAATCGTGCAAACTTCTAATCTGGGCCACACGATGTTGATCCAAGGGGGTGCAAAGGAGGTGGGAGGGGTGATTTGCAAAAGTGTGATTAGATGCGTTTTTGCAAATCACCCCTTCCACCTCCCCTTTGCGCCTCTTGGATCAACATCATCATGTGGTCCAGATTAGAGTTTGCACGGTTTGCACGAAGAGATTAGTTTACACCTGATATGTTCTCTTTATATTTCATTTATACACACTCTTTTTATAGATATTTGCGTTCAAAAAGGTCATGGTACTATGTTACTCCTCTAATTGAGTGTAGGTGCTACCAAACGAAAATACTCCAATTCGGCTCGGCAGAATCAGCCAACAAAAAAACGGAGGGGAGAATGATACGGCTCATCTGGCCTGACGCCCTGACCTCGGCAGAATCAGCCAAACATGGCGAAGGCAGAAACAGATAAAACAGAAACACAAAGATCTCTCGTCTCATCTGGCCTGACGCCCTGACCTCCAAGTCTTCAAGATATTTTGACCACGACCAAATCATCCGCTCGCTTTTACCCGGAACACACGTCAAACTGACAGGGGGCCCCACGACACGACCCTTCCGTAGAAGGTGCCTGGAAACCCCTCGCCAGCTGTGATGGACGGATTTCCCGGCCACAGTCATATACCCCCTGGTGGACGTGGTTTTGGTGCACCGAAGACTCGTGCCCCTCCACCTCTCGTGCTCCCGTCTCGTGGGACCGGTCCATGCACCGGGGCCGCTGGCTTCCCGAGCGCATCCGCCGCCCCCCACCACCTCCACTCCCTTCAAAAAGGGTAGCAAAAACACTGCCACGGAAGGCGCGAGCCATTGGAGGCAACCCCAAAGGAGAGGCGTAAAGCTTGCAGGCGAAGGCGCGGCGTCTCGGGGAGGAGCCCTAGCTGCCGGCGGCAATGGCGCCTGGGGTGGTGGTGGTGGAGGAGGAGGGGGAGCAGCAGCCGCAGCAGGAGGAAGCGCCGCCGCGGCGGCCGCCACTCGCCGTGGAGGCGCTCCGCGACAAGATCGTCGAGAAGGTGAAGGCGAACCGCGTCACGCTGATCGTGGGGGACACAGGATGCGGTAATCGACGGGGTTTTCCCTCTCCTATTCCCTCCTGGATTGGTTTCACTGTGTGTCTACTGGTTCGTTGCGATGATGTTTTTTTTTGTGCTTTTGGGGTTTTGTCGAGGCCTGGAAACCAAAATTATATATATATTTTTAGATTTTAATTTGTTAGGTTTTCATTAAATCTTTATATTGCTTAGTTTTGCTGTGGTGTCCAGTGTCCTTCTACTCACTGTAGTTATAGGTCTGATCGGGGGGTGGCATTGGGGTTTTGGATGGGGTTTGTGTCGGATTGGGGAGAAACTCGATGGGTTTTAACAGTCTGAACAAATTCAGGTTGTTTTCTCGGTTCTCTCTTCATTGAGGGTTTACAGGAAATGATGGTTTCTGGAAGTGGAGGGGTGATGGTTTTTGAGATTTTGTACTAGTCTTCTCTTCTCTTTTTATATTCTGAGATGCCTGTACGATGGTACCTTCTACCTTGTACTGCGTAAATTCACCATATGGGGTTCGATTTTCAGATCCCTACTGATGCAGAATGGAGGAACGTTGAGCAAGATGCTGCTTTCTTGTAAAAGTTTGTTGGTTTTATTTATAATCTTCTAATGCAATCAGTTTTCTGTTTTGTTGCAGGAAAGAGTTCTCTAGTTCCCCAGTTCCTCTTAGAAGAAAATATGGAACCCATCCTATGCACACAGCCTAGAAGGTTTGCAGTAGTAGCCATTGCTCGAGCGATAGCTGAATCTCGCAATTGGCAGCTAGGTGAGGAGGTTGGATATCATATAGGGCACTCAAATGTGTCGGATCTCAACTCTAAAAGGTACTCAATTTACAGTCATCCAATGTATTCTAGCTGATATTTCACTGCTCTCTGTTATCACAGAACACTCTGCTAGCTCTATTGATTATACATATACACTTTATTTTGATCCATCCGACTCGGCTAATTACTAGGAGTAGGGAGCACCCTAGTCTGCTGATGTGGTAGGGGCAAAAATGGTGTTTTTGAGTGTTATGTGCTTTCTGACTGTCATCATGCTTCACAAATGCTTATTTATCAGGTGTGCATTAGCTAGTCATAATTTGTGCTCTGGTTGTTGGACTTGGACACTTGGCTCCAATATACCACGGTGCTACTTCACTTCCTTCAGGGAGGATCAGGGGCGGAGCTGGGACCGGTGCTGCCGGGGCTGCTGCACCGGTCCAGTCCAAAAAATCCTCATTAGATTTATTGATTAACTTTCTAAAAATCTGTCCAAAACAATAGATCAGCACCGGTTAGATGCATATCTATGTGCTTAGCACACTCCTTAACCTGATGCTGGCTCCGCCACTAGGGAGGATATCCCGCACCTTAGCATTTTGGATTAGTGTCTGGTGCTTAAAGTGTGCATCTGTCCCCCATGGATCATCCCTCAAGCGTCTCTCACAAATGCAAACGAATTGAGGTTCTGGTACAATCAATCTTAACTTACCCTCCCTATCCTTGGCAACTGCCAAATAAAAAAGTTATCCTTGCTCGAACCCTGAACCCTGACCCTGGAAACATAGCATTTTGTACTCAAAGCTGTTATTCCCCAGACTAGAGTTGCCAGTTGGTCCCAATCTGCATAACTTTCCTTGATGCCTTCTTTTAGTCTTGGCATATCTTCTAATACTATTTTTAAAAGACCACAGATGAAACCCTATGTTACCAAAATACCACCACAGCGCTATGTCAAAGGCAGTTGGGGCCCTGGTTCTATTGTCATGGTCACACTAAGTGCTATTTTTCAGTGTTTCATGGACATGGGTGAGGGTGTTGGTACCCTGCTCACGTGCAAGTGTTCGATTTGCGATTTGGTAGTCCTTGGAATCTGAGGACATGTCAAACAGCATTAAGAATCTGACATGGGTGTGGAGTCTGACATGGTTGCAATTTCAGTGGTTGTGATTTAATATTATTCTTAATTATTTTGTCAACATTGTCCACCGTTCATCGCTAGCTTGCTTGCTCTGAATTTCCAGCGGCTTGCCCTTTACTCGCTTGGATATTCAATCCGCCTAAATTAGACGATCCATTTTTACCTATTATTGATTTCCTATTGAATCCAGTTATGATACATGATTGACTTTCTAAACTTATTTGATATATGAATCAGGTCAAAAATTGTGTTCAAAACAGCTGGTGTAGTACTGGAGCAAATGTGTGATAGGGGAATTGCTGCATTGAGGTATAAGGTCATTATTCTTGATGAGGTACATGAAAGATCTGTGGAATCTGATCTTGTCCTTGCTAGTATCAAGCAGTTTTTGATGAAAAAAAGTGACTTAAGGTAAGCACTGTAGTAATGCCCACTAGTGCATATAATAATACGTTTGCCTTTTAGCAGCAATAGTTCCCATCTCAGCATCTCACAATAATTGCCTACCTGCTGGTTGATATGTCTCATTGTCACTCTTCACAGGTTAGTTTTGATGTCTGCCACTGCTGACATTACAAGATATAAGGAATATTTTAGAGATATAGGAAGAGGTGAAAGGGTTGAAGTGATTGCCATTCCCAGCACTCCACGTACAAGCATTTTTCAGAGGAAAGTCCTATATCTGGAGCAGGTAAATATTGTGTTTATATCTTTGTTCATCATATATCATTAAACTTACAATGACCCAATTTGTATGATGTGTCTTCAAAACTTGAAGACGTCTGATCGTACAACAAGATGTTGTTCTTTTCTGTATTTACAATTACTCTCCAGCTTTTTATGATGACTTACCATGATATTGGTGATCCCAGGTAAAAGTAGCCATTTTCACAAATTACATTATTGCCATGCTAATTAAAAATGTTGATGCATTTCTTGTTTGTATTATTAATGTTAGTTTCTTTACTTTGCCAACTTCATTATTGTTGCCTTGAGGCATTAGTTTCTATTCCATCTCCTGGTTTGAATTTTTTTCCTCATGGTAATTAGTACCATTGCAATTTAATGCTTTTCAGATTGCTGATATTCTCAAGATAAATTCTCAATCGCTTTCAACAAAATATTGCTCTGGTCTTGATGCTTCTGCTGATGCTGAAATCAATTATGATGTTTATGAACTTATCCACAAGCTATTGTTGCATATACACCAAAACGAACCAGACATTGGCAGGAGTATTTTGGTTTTCCTCCCTACATACTATGCATTGGAGCAGCAATGGATCCGTCTGCTACCTTATAGTTCAACCTTTAAGGTACATATTCTTCATCGGAGTATTGACACTGATGAAGCTCTTCAAACTATGAAGATATCAAAGTCTTGCCGAAAGGTATACAACCCTCTATATCTGTCATATTGTTCTTCTTACCATTAGATACTTACTTTTATTTCTAAAGCTATGTAGCAGGGCATAAAATCTATGGTGGTGCACACCATTAACATACATGTCAATTTTTTAAGCACTCATGTGGTAAAAGTGAGCTTCTTAGTAGTAAATTTTATTTCTTGCCTGGTGCCTACATCAATGTGGCGTTGCCCCTGCTATGTAGTGTCAATAGCCCTGAGGCATAATGATATTGTTTATGGAATTTCTTTGTCTACTTCCTCATTTTATTATTATAAGTCTTTGATCCCAGATATAAGTTAATGCTATGTATTTAAAATTGTCTATTAAAAAAAACACCATTGTAAGCATCCCGTGCATGAGTTGGACCTAAATTTGAGATCGGTAGGAGTACCTTTTTACAAAGGAGAGTGGGGTTGGAATGAGTGATCTCGACCACCGTAATCTTGTGCTTTGTTACTGCCTTACCCACTACATGGGAACTCCATAACACTTACATTGCACATGAAAGGATGTAGCCTAATGAGGTATAACAGTACAATAAGAACTTTGTTTGGATGCTTTTTATGTTTAGATGATTGAAACAATCTCCAATTACCAATAGAGCTAATCAGCTAATGGAAGATCCTTTTCTCTGAGTTTGTTTTCCCCTCCCTTTTCTGCAGGTGATACTGGCTACAAACATTGCTGAATCATCTGTTACTATCCCAGGAGTTGCATATGTTATCGATTCTTGTAGATCTTTGCAAGTCTACTGGGACCCAATTAGGAAAATGGATGCAGCTGGGCTTGTTTGGATTTCCAAGTCTCAGGTAACTAAATCACATATATTTCAATCCTTTTATTGTTCAATTTTATTACTTGACCCTGAGACTTTATGTATCTATACTGACTGTAATCGTTTCCTAGGCTGAGCAGCGTAAAGGTAGAACAGGCCGAACCTGTGATGGTCAGATTTATCGTCTTGTGACAGGAACATTTTATAGCAGTTTAAATGATCATGAATATCCTGCCATTTTAAGATTATCCTTAAGGGAGCAAGTGCTCATGGTTTGTTGTGCAGAGCCCAGATCTATGAATGACCCGAGCGGTAATTATTTTTTCTGCAATTAAGCAACCTTTCAATTCATGTTTATTCTTGTGATTTTTTGGGGTTATGTACTTGTTTTTTGTTATTCTTTGAAGTAATTTTATATCTATAACTGTCCCTGGTGAGTTTGTCAATGTCCTTTTTACTTCGCACCTTCGAAGCACAACTTTGACAGTTGAATTTCACAATTCTATATTTTTGTTGAATCACACAAGATGTTATACGATGGAGGTACTTCTGATTAAGAATACATTAATACTATATTCACATAATTAGTTCAAAAAGTTCTGTGTGTATTTGTTGTCCATATTTTTGCTGCCGGTTTAAGTTAAGATGAAACTCACTATTTTTTTTTCTCAGCACTCCTTCAAAAAGTTCTTAACCCACCAGATTCAGATGCTATTGAAGATGCACTAGAATCACTTGTTCAAATTCATGCATTGGAGAAGACAAGTTCTGGATATCGGCCCACGTTTTATGGCTGTTTGCTCAATAGTTTGCCATTATCATTTGATTCTTCTGTTCTTACCCTAAAATTTTGTGAGCTTGGCGCTGTCCATGAAGGAATTCTGATAAGCATTATGTTGGACATCCAGCCTCTTCCTATCCTGCAGCCTTTTGGCTATCAAGCACTGGTATGTTATAGTTGATCATGGGTCATCCTTTACCTCCAATTAACAATGTTGTGGTAGTTATTCCCTTTTATTTGGTTTACAGTGCCAGAAATATAGAGACAATTACTTCAAGGAAAATGGCAGTGTACTAATTGGCAAAAAGGAAGCTACTACCATTGGAAATCTTTGTGCATTCCAATTCTGGGAGCGTGTATTCAAGGTATATCTTATCTATAATAATTCAAGGTCATTCGGGCATTTGGTAGTTGCTTTTTGTTTGCCAACATATCATGTCATGCTAACACATTAGAATTTTTTTACTTCAGTTGTCTTCATCAAAGGATAAAAAATGTGCTTGAAGTCTTTATTATCTGCTATTCGCGATCAGATTTCTCATCTTATGTTTCAGGACAAGCAACGTCTGGATTATCTTAAAGATGTGGCGAACACTCAAGAACCAAAAGAATCACATACCTTCCTTGCTAAACCTGAAGAGGAGTGGTGTGCAATTCATAATCTTGTCCCTGCAGCGTTTAAGAACATCTCTGAAATTTGTATGTTCTTCCCTTGTTCTCTTGCGATTTGTGAGAGTAGGCACTCCTAGTTAGATAATGTTTTATAACAGTGTAGTGCCTTAGTTATGTCATTTTCTTGCCATGTGCATTTTCCAATGTGTTGGAAAATCGTACAGGAGAAGTAGAAAAGGTAGCGTACTGTTCTGCATGGAAGTAGCTTTTGTTTAGACATAGTTTACTTGGTGTGAGGATCTACTCGTAGAAGTTAAATATTTGCATACAATACAAATAACATGTCAGCTTTAGCTAACTCGTTCTTTTGAACAGATGACGATGTTATGAGGCAACTGCACCGTTTTAGGCCTAATTTTCTTGTCAAAATCAATCCTCCGAAGTATCTTGAGCCTTCTGAATTCAGCCACACGTGTCTCCATCCTGAAAAACTGGAAATAGAGGAGGATATGGATTCACTCTCGTTAGGTGCTGAGAATTCTCTCTGTGATTCACAGAAACGGTGTGCTGCAACTCCATATGTTTCACAAACTGATTTTGGGACCACTACCAGTATTGAAATGCTGAAGACACTTGTCAAGGAGGTGTTTTCTAGTCAATGAACTTTATGAGTATTCATGTATGTGAAATGCAGTGCAGTTTATTATCTGTGCTACCCATAACAATTGTTATTTGGTCCACAGATGAAGACACAACATGTCCAGGAAAAGACAGTTTCTTATAAGGGACGGCGTGGTCCTAAGTCAACCTTGGGAACTGAAGCATGTGTGTTTTATATTAATGGATCATGCTTTCTCGGGGCTGCATGTCGCTTTTCTCATTCATCCTTTGCTCCTAAACCATTATGCAAGTTCTTTCTCACATTACAGGTATGGTTTTGCATATTTTATCTTAATGGTTGATCTTTCACATTTATTGGCTTATGTCCTTCATTATATGTTTATAGCCTGAGTTTTCAATTTAGGCTGTTTACTTGTGCTTCTAATAGCAAGATTCTTGTCATAATATTGTTGAATTCAATGCGATAGGCTGAATAAACTACAATTGGCGCTGTTTCATCTTGTGTAGATTTGTATTTTCTTATAAATGTATGGGTACCGAGTTACATCAAAGAATAATACCACTCACATCCCTCTGTTTTGGTCTCTGATGTTGTGTTCTCTTGCATCAGGGTTGTCGAAATGGTAGCTCTTGTCCGTACTCACATGATACTGGCTCCTTGGTTTCTGCACCTATCGCATCTGGAATATCCTCTCAAGAAGGCAGAGCCACTTCACTATGTTGTACAAGGTTGTTTCCTGCTGATGGAGATGGGCATATTCTTATCCTGAATGATAAAAACCTGCAGTTCTCTAGTAAGCTTAGCCAGTATTATGATGCCTATAAGATTGTTGCCGGTATACCTGGTCTGCAGTCTGTTGAGTCTTGTTCAGTTCCAAAGGGCCTCAAGATACTCCAAAATTTGGCTGATCCATCTAGTCTAATCACTGGGCGTGAACATAAATTACCAGTTCCTTGGACAAAACTAAAGCGAGTTTTTTGGTTCGCTGATTTTGATAATGACGAATCAGCTGGTGAGCAGGCTCTCTTGCAGAAGTTCTTTGAGAACATTGCCATCAAGATCTTGTCCGAAAGGCTGTCTGATCTGCAGGTCATCTTGATAATGAAAAACACGAGATACATTCAGTTACAGGTATGCCATTCCATAAGGTTCACTACAAAATTCAAAATGTGCCTTGGTGCATTGCATTCTACTGTAGTGGATAGGTGACATTACGCTCTGCCATGAAATATAATTTTCACCACTGATTTTTCAGGTGGAAAGATTGGCAAGGGAATGCTTCTTTTTCCTCAGCGAATCATTTATGTTTGATGAAGCAACTCTAGGATGGTTCTCAGACATCTCCAGGCATCCAAGAGGGATGCAAGTCTCAGCACCAGTCACCTACGTCTTCAACATGCATGCTCCCTCCGTGACCCAGTTTGGTGATTATTCTGCTGGGCTTCGTGAGGCGCTATGCAGGGACTAGTTAGACCCACTAGGCCAGGTTATCCGCGTGTGAATAGCTAGTGACATCTGAAGCAGTAATGAACCTTGTTCGTGGTATCGGCACTGAAGCCCTTTCTGTTTATATAACTGTAAGTCTTTAACACGTTTTAGCTCTACTTCATCGAATGCTTCGATGCTCTGAACTCCTGTCCCAGTTGTCAACTGTCCTATCTTAATTGCTTATTCCACATTGCCTGCAAATACTCGTTGGCAGGCCCAAAATGCTTGACCTGGTACCTTACAAGTTAGCAATGCTTGAGCTGTGCGTGATCATTTTGAGCAGAAGCTGTTGTTACTTGGGTCTGCTTGCTTTAACTTTGGATTCTGAAAAGCTAACTGCTGGTTATGGGTTTTTTTTTAAAAAAAAAGTTGTTTTTTTCGAATAAAAAGCCAAAGCGATCTTATCTGCAGTGTAGCTAGGCTCTGGGCCCGTTTAATTCCCAAAAGTCACCAAAAAGTTACCAAAAGTTCACACTGACAACCGTGCCTCCTCTCACAGAGCACGTTTCTCCAGCCTGTTCGGTTGGCTGGCGGCTGGTGCTGATTTGTTGTTAGAGAAAAGTATGGCTGGCTGGTGGCTGGTGCTGATTTGTTGTGAGAGAAAAGTACTGCTGGCTGGTGGCTGATAAGCCAACCGAACAGACTGCTCAGTGTCAAAGTTTTTTCACCACTTTTTACCAATTCACCGGATTTAAACACCCCCTTTGGTAAAACTACCATTTAAACAAATTTGGGCACGAGGAGCAATTCTATAACATGGAGAAAATCAATGTCAGGGAATCCCTTTGCAGTCCTTCGCTACTTGAAGTTCATCAGGGGTGGGTCTCTTTGAGCCTACGCAAGCCACTCAAGTCTTACGCTGAAATAAGAAATGGCATATCTGATTCGCTTCCCATTGGTCCTGAAATTGGAGATGCCAGTGTAAGGATAGGTCGCATATATAAATATATCAGTTGTTAAATAAATAGAAAAGTTTGGCCAATCAAAGCATTCTACAAAGGCCTGCGGCCCACTAACAAGATTGTATTTCTGGAAAAAAAATGCAGTATATTATAGTAAAAGAAGCTTTATATTTTTTTTCTGATTTTTTCTTCCCTTGATATGAATTGCATGTATTGTCTTCTTCATCGACGAAGGGCTCTCCATGTTTCCTGAGCTTCACTCTGCTTAGTTTCACGAGCTTTTCATCTATATATGCCTCTATAATAATAGCCTAAACAAGTTGACTAACAGAGACAAGTTAGACTGACCGCAGTGGTGTCCGGGACGTCCTACGCTATCTCTTTACCGGATCAAAAACTGCTGCAGCGGCATCCGGTACACTCACGCTACGGCAGCGGACGAGTCGTCTGTCCGGGAAATCAAGCGGAGACAGGAGCATGCGCGCTGCCAGAACAGACGGCGTGGCAGCCTGCGGGAGAGAGAGAGGAGAGGTGAATGATGGGCCCCACATTTCAACTAACTAAAAAAATGTTATAACTCACAAACCAAAAAACCAAATTAAATTCCGATTGCACCATTAAATTCGTTGCAATAAATCCTTCAAAACAAGATCTCAGATGGATATATTTTGATAAAATTTATAGAGGATGACAAGTGGGGCCGTTGTTGGAAGTTAGTATAGAGTATGAGATATAGAGTATGACGGGTGCGGGAGAAAGTGGTATAGAGAAGAGAATCTCGATGACCAGGACGAAATATTCCTTTTAGAGGATGGAAATAGAGGACCACCAGTGCGGACAGCCTTAGCTCGATATAGCGAACGGCTCTCCATGTTGGCAATCCAGTTGTAGTCCTTGCTCAACTGTGTTGTGCTCCACCGAATCTTTGCGAGTTTTTTTTTTGCCACAGTACCATCTTGCCAATCTCAACTACTCTTGTGTTTTCTTACTCACCAACTGCGATATATATGGGAGAAGTGAAAAAGTGAGAAATCAAAGGGGTGGTTGAAAAGTGAAATTCGCATCAAGGGTTGGGTTGCACGGATTTATTTGCAGGGTGCAAAGATTATTAAAAAAAAATGTTCACCTCTTCTAGCCAACCCAAGTTATTGGCCAAATCAGCTTCATTTCCCTTTTCTAAAAAAGCCCATAAGCCCAAGACGAGACAGGCCCATTTCCCCGCTACTAAACCCTAAACCCTTCCCGTTAAAAGCCCCTTCGTTGCCGCCACGCCGTCGCCGCCGCTGCCCTCTTTTCCCCTCCGCCGCGAAAACCCTAGAAATTACCCAACACGCCGGCCCGCCGCCATGTCGTCCGCGACGCCGGCCGTCGCGTCCCCGGCCTCGGAGCAAGCCAAATCGAAGAAGAAGAAGCACAAGTCCAAGGAAGACCCCGCCGCCGCCGCCGCCGCCGCGGCCGACCCGCCGTCGCTCGCTGAGGCCGAGGAGAAGACGGACGGCTACCTCATCAAGCCCCAATCCCTGGTGCCGTCCCTCGACACCTCCACCTGGCCGCTCCTCCTGAAGAACTATGACCGCCTCAACGTCCGCACCGGCCACTACACCCCGCTCCCCTCCGGCCACTCGCCGCTCAAGCGCCCCCTCGCCGACCACCTCCGCTACGGCATCATCAACCTCGACAAGCCGTCCAATCCGTCCTCCCACGAGGTGGTCGCCTGGATCAAGCGCATCCTCCGCGTCGAGAAGACCGGCCACAGCGGCACGCTCGACCCCAAGGTCACCGGCAACCTCATCGTCTGCATCGACCGCGCCACGCGCCTCGTCAAGTCGCAGCAGGGCGCCGGCAAGGAGTACGTCTGCGTCGCCCGCTTCCACGCCGCCGTGCCGGACACCGCGCGCGTGGCCCGCGCGCTGGAGGCGCTCACCGGAGCTGTTTTCCAGCGTCCGCCGCTTATCTCTGCGGTCAAGCGCCAGCTCAGGGTGCGGACCATCTACGAGAGCAAGCTCCTGGAGCACGATCCAGAGCGCCACCTCGCCGTCTTCTGGATCTCCTGTGAGGCAGGTACCTATGTCCGGACTCTCTGTGTGCACCTTGGGCTGCTGCTTGGTGTTGGCGCCCATATGCAGGAG
The DNA here is from genome assembly GCA_004135705.1 of Alloteropsis semialata. Classification (NCBI taxonomy): domain Eukaryota; kingdom Viridiplantae; phylum Streptophyta; class Magnoliopsida; order Poales; family Poaceae; genus Alloteropsis; species Alloteropsis semialata. The sequence continues at coordinate 71,676,515 of CM014274.1, forward strand.
CTGCGCCGTGTCAGGTCGGGGATCCTCGGGGAACAGGACAACATGGTGACCATGCACGATGTGATGGATGCCATGTGGTCACTTGACAACCACAAGGATGAGTCCTACTTGAGGCGTGTTGTGATGCCACTTGAGGTACTGCTTACTAGCTATAAAAGGCTTGTGGTGAAGGACTCTGCTGTGAATGCTATATGCTATGGTGCTAAGCTTATGATCCCTGGGTTGCTCCGATTTGAGAATGATATTGAGAATGGGGAGGAGGTGGTTCTCATGACGACAAAGGGTGAGGCGATTGCGATTGGTATTGCTGAGATGACTACTGCTGTGATGGCCACCTGTGACCATGGTGCAGTTGCAAAGATCAAGAGGGTAGTGATGGACAGAGACACATACCCGAGGAAGTGGGGGCTTGGCCCGGTGGCGCTCAAGAAGAAAAAGCTGATTGCTGAGGGTCTCCTTGACAAGCATGGGAAGCCAAATGAGAAGACACCCGCTGAGTGGCTTCGGAATGTGGTGCTTCCCACTGGTGGTGATGTTTCAATTGCCAGCATTGCAGCTGCTCCTGAGCCAGAGAAGGCGAAGGTGGAACAGGAAGCAACCTTGACTGAAGAGGTTAAGGAGAAGAAAAAGAAGAGACAGAAGGATGAGGACACTGATGCCGATGCTTCTGTTCCTGCGAAGAAGATCAAGGTTGAGGAAGCTGCTGAGGCAGTGGAAGGGGAGAAGAGTGAGAAGAAGAAGAAGAAAAAGAAAGACAAGGGTGAATCAGGATCAGCTGAGGCTGTGGAGGTCAAGGAGGAGGTTGATGTGGTTGATGAGAAGGGCAGCGAGAAGAAAAAGAAGAAGAAGAAGAGCAAGGAAGGAAGCGATACTGTTGATACAGAGAGTGCTCAGAATGGAGATGGCACTGAAGCTGAGAAGAGTGAGAAGAAAAAGGAGAAGAAAAAGAAGAAGAGCCGAGACACAGAGGAGGCACAATAGGTGTAGTTTATGTTTACTGGCTATCTTTGTTTGGAGTTGCAGGCGAAGCTTGAGGTCCCTTTCTTGCTTGCTTTGTATCTCTTGAAACTGCTATGGCTAATGTACCATTCTTAGGTTATTACCATTCTACTGCTTTGAACTGCTATGCCAGGTGATACTTTTATTGAAACTCTTCAACAATTGCTGAATTTTGTTTCAGCTGTCAGATAATGCAACGAGTTTTGCTCCCATCTTGTCTTGCAGTGCACTCAATTTATATTTTGAGCTTGCTAGTCTGTGATCAGCATGCCGATTCACATGGTGATTATTGTTGGATCTCAACATTTACATTCCATCTGGAGTAGCTTCTGGTGAGGCTTGTTTCTGTAATGATATGAGAACCTGAATTACATCGATTTTGCTAAATACACTCTTTAGTTCAGTGGCCTAGAAAAAAATTATACTCTGTTTTGCCAAATGTCTCTTGGCTCTTGAGAGGTGCCTTTCTTTTTCGGTCCAAGGTGCTTCTGGTGCAGAACTCCAGACTATTTGATTTGGTCATCTTCTGCCTTAATTCTTAAGATGGTCTTATTATAATTTCTTAGTGTTTGTTGGGTTCCATTTTATAAGATTATTGTAAATGTGACCTGAGTTCTTTCTGAGGAGATTCTTACTGTTCTTTGCATCATGGTTCATTCAGACAATCAGACTAAGTACTGGTAATTTGTGTGTTTGGGGTTTCGTGGTGACCTGGAATGGAAATAATAATTTTGTTAAGTAACTTAGCTTTCCTCAAATTGTTGCTTCGATTGGGTGTGGATTTCTTCTAGTTTTGGAGTTTCTTGGGTGTGATTTGGTGTTGGGATTTTGGATGAGGCTTATGCTGGATTGGAAAGAAACTGTCTGGGTTATCAAGTTTCAGTTGGGGTGGAATTCTTGGAAATTGTACGTTCATCTTCTTTGTGTTTGGTGTCTTCTGAAGTCTGTGTGCTGTTAGCCTGTTACCTTGTACTGCAGGAATTCACCATGTGGGGTTCGCATTTCAGATTACTGAATTGATACTCTATGAATATTTCACCTTTACTGATGCAGGATATTTTTTCTGGTAATTCATTATTTTTACTCCACCGCTGATGAAGTGATGATGTCTTTTTCCTTTTCAGGAAATAGTTAACCAGTGCCTCGATGCATCTTAAAGAAGAAATTAACTATGGAACCCATCCTATGCACACAGCTTAGAAGGTTTGCAGTGTTAGCAATTGCTCGACCAATATCTGAATCTCCTAACTGGCAGCTAGGCAAGGTGGTTGGGGTATCATAGTGAATTTAGGGCACGATATGCGTCAGATCTCAATTCTGAAATGTGCTTGACTCAGTTAATCTTCTAGCAGATGTTTTGTGTGATGGATATGCATCATGCTCTTTTACTACCGTCTACCGCTCTCAATTAGGCTGTCTGCACCGGCATACCCTACTAGGGGTGGGCAAAATATACCGAGAACCGAACACCGAACCGAAAATACCGAGAACCGAACCGAAAGCACCGAAACCGAAGTTTTCGGTACCTAGTTCGGTTCCTAATTCCTAGGAACCGAATTTACCGAGGTAAATTCGGTTTTTTACCGAGGGAAACCGAACTTACCGAATTTACCGAACTATATGTAATATGCTAAGTGTGAATGTTGTTATATTATTGATTATATTATTGTGGAGTGTTATATCATATATTTGTGTTACTTTACTCTTATGGTCTAGTGGACTTTTTATATGTATGTATTTAGCACAATTATTTCCTATGAAATCATGTTAAAATTAGCTTTTAAACTTGTTGTTGCACATATGTGTGATAGGTTCGGTACTTTTCGGTAAATACCGAAACCGAACCGAAAGTACCGAAACCGAAATTCTCCGGTACCGATTTTTGGAAGGAACCGAAGTACCGAGGAACCAAAGTACCGAACCGATCGGTTCGGTAAATACCGATTGCCCACCCCTATACGCTACCCGTCCGGGAGGACGGGGATAGCGGAAAAAGGCCCACAGCGGGGCACGGGAAGCTATACACTAAAGAAGCATATGGCTTTCCATCCGCCAGATCGGGCAGACGTGGCGTGGGGCCCGTAGCAGCGTTCTTGCTCACGCCGCCAGGAGGAAGAATCCGCCACTGCACATCTGCTTCGGCTGCCTGGCCGCAACGCCCGCCGGGAGAGACGGAGGGAGAGGGGAGGGGAGGGGAGGGTGACTGGGGAAGGAGATAGGGGAGCGGCAGGAGCTCCATCGTCGCCCCTGCTCCTCCGCCGGTGATGGAGGGGCCGCCCGCACCATGTCCTCTCGCCCGCACCATGTCCTCTCGCCTCCACCATGTCCGCTCTACATCCGGCCTCCCTGCCCATGGGGATAGCATGGCAACAGCTTCTCCTCCGCTCCGCCCATCGCCGTGCCGCCCGCGACTCGAGGAACTCGATCCGCGGCAGCGGCTTCTCCTCCGCCGCGACGGTAGCACGGGCTCCGGGCGGTTGCGGGATGGGCTGCTGCTGCAGAGCACGGTGGCGAGTAGCGAGAGCGTGCGTAGAGGAAGCAGCAGGAGGCCCGCGAGGATGGGCGGAGGTAGAGGAAGGAGGTGTGCCGGCGCTGCTCCTCCTCCGTCTCGGCACTGCACCGACGCGATGGCCGCCGCGGTGTCCGGTGGGAGGTGGAGATCCCGCGGCCGCAGGGAATCGGGTGTAGGGGAGGGGGCGGCGCGGCGGGAGGAGAGGGAAAGGCCGGCCAGGGGAGGAGGAAGATCCGGGGAGGAGAGGGAGAGGCGCGGGAGGATCGAGCCGCC
>CM014274.1:71680329-71707698 GCA_004135705.1 Alloteropsis semialata
GGAGAGTGGCCGGCATGGGGAGGGACGGCCGGCACGGACTGAGGCCGGTGCGGGAGGAGGGGGCGGCACGGAGGGAGGCCGATGTGGGGAGGGGCGGTCGGCGCGGAGGGAGGGGCGGCGTGGGGAGAGGGGCGGCGCGGGAGGAAGAGAGGCGGGCGGACGGAAGGATTGAGAGAAGAAAGGTGTGGGTGGGAGAAGATAAGGGCAAAAAAAATAAAAATCTGACATGTAGGTCACACACGATGGGTTGGTTGGTAGTTGGTATAGAGTATGAGATATAGAGTATGATGGATGCGGGAGAAAGTGGTATAGAGGAAAGAATCTTGATGACCAGGACAATATATTTCTTTTAGAGAATGGAAATAGAATATAACTATGACGAGTGCGGATAGCCTTAGGCCAGGCCCAACGCGATGCCTCCGTTGGTGGCTTCAAACGACAACTAGGCTCGGATTCCACCGTGGAGGACATGCACCAGCCGCACAGTGTGTCAGTGTAGCTTGTAGAGGCTGCACTGGCTTGAGGAGAGAGAAAGAGAGTGGCAGTCTTAACAAGAGAAGACAACACATGCACGCCAGGCCCCAAAAACTACTGCAGCGTTGAGTACTACTGTACTGTTTCTCTGCTGGTGGCTGTGTTTAGTTGGAGGCTGCAAATTTTTTTAGGGTATTAAATGCATCTTTGACCACTAATTAGGGGTATTAAATAATGTCAGTTTACAAAACTACCTCCACAACCTCTAGTAAATTTTCGAGACGAATCTAATGAGGCCTTTGACCGCATGATTAAAGGATGATTAGAAGATAGTTACTGTAGCATCACTGTAGCAAATCATGGATTAATTAGGCTCATTAGATTCGTCTCGGAAAGTTACGCTCATCCGTGAAGAGGTTTTACAAATAGACTTCATTTAGTACTTCATGCAAGAAAGATTCCCTTTTGCAAATTTTTTCGGCCTCCAACTAAACAGGGCTCTGTTGTCAACGTCGACAGTGAAGCCACTGGGCGCAGGTACCCGCGGTGGGCCTGCCCTTATGCATCTCAGTTACAGCATCTTCTAGCAGATCTCAATTGCTCTTTTTACTTTTACTACTGCTCTCAAATGAATTGTCACACAACCAGGGACGGAGACAGGTGGGGGCCGGCAGGGGCCATGGCCCCCCCTATAGTTGATGAAACTCTATAGAATATATGCTTGCAATAGCATAATCAAACATGCATAAGCTATAGATTATGCTTAAGGTTCTACTAATGGCCTCTCTAATTGTTACATCCTGGCTCCGTCCCTGCACACAACGTGTTTATCCTTATAGTGATTGATCAAAATTGGCTAATTTTTTGGAGTAGGCTAGTGGCCTAGTCTGCCTCTGCCCTGACGCAGTATGGGCAAAAGTGCAAAACTGGTGTCGTGAGCAGACTTCACTTCCCTCACTATCATCATGCTTGACACATTCCTCTTATCAGGCGTGCATGAGCTTAGTCATCACTTGGGCACTTGGATCTATTTCAAATGCCAGGGTGCTACTTCAGATCCTCCAGGGATCATATCCTGCACTTGAGTATTTTGAATTGCTGCAAGGTGCTCTATTTGGTGAGATAGGCAGCACTTCATTGATTAAATTCAGGCCTCGTTTAGTTCGTGAGTTCAAACTTGCAAACTTGACTTTAGCAATTGTAAACCTAAGATTAGGAGGCCTAAACATGATCTAATTATAAAACTAATTACACGGATGGACGGAAAATCGCGAGACGAATCTATTAAACCTAATTAATCCGTCATTAGAGATTGTTTACTGTAGCACGATGTTATCTAATCATGGCCTAATTAGGCTCATTAGATTCGTCTCGCGAAGTTACCCGGGGGTTATGAAATGGGTTTTGTCATTAACACACGTTTAATACTCCATGCATGTAAAAAGTTTGAAAAAGTTGGAGGTAAAGGCCTCAGTTCCGGGTAATGTCCAAGGCAATTGCAAATGCCAGGTTTGTTGAGGCAACTGTCCATTTCTGGATCAAATCACATCGAGTCTTTTCTCTCTGGAATCAGAAGTACGATTCTTATCAGCAGAGTACAAAACAGAGAGCGAACTGCAGGATGTCCCTGGCTGGGCATTGCTAGTATATTAGGCTGTCCGCAGTGGGATACGGGACGCCATCCGGTATCCTTTTAGCGGTGTCAAAATCGCTGCAGCGGCCTCCGGTAAAAGGAACGCCGGAGTCCCGGACGAGTCTGTCTCCGCTGTTCCTGGCGTGTTTCCAGTTCGTCCGCTACGCCTGACGTGGCGTCAGCATGCGCGGCAGGCAGCATGCGCGGGAGCAGGCAGCATGCGCGCGGGAGAGAGGAGAGAGAGATGGTGGACCCCACGTTTTCAACTAACTAAAAAATGTTATAACTCACAAACCAAAAAACCAAATTAAATTTCGATTGCACCATTAAATTCGTTGCAATAAATCCTTCAAAACAAGATCTCAGATGGATATATTTTGATAAAATTCATAAAGAAAAGAAAAAAAAAGGGTGAGGAGAGAGATGATATGGTAGTTGGGATGGATAAATAAAATATAGTAGAGTTGGGATAGAGTATGTGATTTGAAGTATGACGGGTGCGGGAGAAGTTGGTTTAGAGTACGGAATCTCGATGACCAGGACAGGATATTCCTTTTAGAGGATGCATTTAGAGGACGACCAGTGCGGACAGCCTTAGTATGATAGAAATCTAGCGTGGTCATAACACAGTTAATCAGGCGTGCAATCTGAAGTCTTTGTGGGAGTCGTGGCTACAATCGTTTTCTGAAATTGGTGGCTACAATCGTTCATTGTAAAATCTGACGTTATCTTGCCCAAAATTGCTATCAACCTCCCGTGATGGCGTCTCCTCCTCGTCCATCGCCCGCGTGCTGGATGAACCGTAACCGAGGTAGTTGGTGCCACCCTGCCACGGCGAGTTCACATACTCGTACAGGATGCGGCAGGACAGCAGGGAAACTTTTATGCCATCATAGAGATGGACCTTGTTTAGTTACTGCAAGTTTCTGCAATTCAGCATTAGAAAACGTGCCGTTCTCTCTGCAACACGCTTCTCAATACACTTTTTCTACAGGAAATTCAACCAACTTTCACGAACTAAACAAGGCCTTGCATGGGCTTCAAACGCGACCATGCATCTGACTCCCGGCTTGTAAATAGGGCCTCCTCGATTTTTGGCCGCTCCGGTGCCCTGGTGCCTTGTCGGCTTCGGCCCAGCTAACAGATAGCGAAAACAAGGCCCTAACACCAAGTCGCCAATGATAGGCCCGTGATGGCGTGACCATACGAGTCCCGCCTGCCTCGCGGATTACGCCGCCGGCCAACCCCACGCCCCGCCAGATACGACCTGTCCAGCTGACGCCTCGCCTTGCCGCGCCACCCCGTCGGCCGCCTCCACCAGTCGGCGCCTCGCCCGCACGCGCCCTTCCGCCGCGCCAGGGGACCAGACCAGCCTACCAAGGCGACCAGCGGGTAAAGCCCCCCTCACCGTTTCGGCGGAGCGCGGCTGATCCGCGGGGCCCAGCGTGTCTGGGGTCCGCCTCGCCGGCGCCGGCTGGCCCTTTACTCTCTTTTTCGTTCCTGACGAGGCGCGCGATGTTCGCCGCGCCGGCGTCGGAGAGCGACGCGTAGAGCCGCGCCCATGTGGGAGGGTATCCACCGCCGCGTCCACCACCACGCCTGGAAGAAAACTAGAAAAAGGCGAGGCAGAGGAAATATCAGCCGCCGCTGCCCGCGGCGTTGGAACGTGACGCCGCCTCATCCTGATCCTGACGTCGAGGTCAATTCGGGACTCGCCACGGTGCTCCACAAGCGACGCGTGGCGAGACACGTGGCTTGGGGACTCGTGGCAGGCATACGATCCAGGTTGGTGCGATGCGCGTCGGAACGCTGCACGGGATTTCTCTTTGGACAAAGCGTACACCGCGCCCTGGACTCTGGAATGACCAGTGAGCCCCTGTGTTGATTGTTGAAGCGCGCGTCAGCATGCAGTAGCCCCCAGCTGACGAGTGGAGGAAGAGAGAGGACTGCTCCACCGCCACACAGCCAACTTTTTTTACTCGTAAACAAACGGTGAAGTGAAGAAGGGCAAGGCAACTTCGCCGGCTCTTCCGAGAGGTACCCCGTACCCGTCGCCGTCGGCGTGGGCGTCGCCGCTACGTTCCCGTGAACCGCCGAACCAGTCCACCGTACTCAACTTGCAGCTGTAACCAGACCACGCTACCCTACACGCGACCGTATCGAGCCGACGACGCCTCGGCGAGAGAGGGAAGCGAACCGCGGCGCCGTTTCCTGCTCCGCTCCGCGCGTGCTTAGCCTTGACGGTTCCCGGGTCCCGATGCCCGTCGCGATCGGAGGAAAAAGCGCACAGGAATCCGCGGCCCCGCGCCGCTCGCCCCTCTCGCTCGACCTCTTTAAAACCCGCGCCCGCTGCGCTCATCTCCTCCCCACACAGCACACACGCGCAGCAGCAGCAAGCGCCAAGCACAGAGCCACGGGAGGGAGCAGAGCGCCACCAGCCGTCCGATCCTTCCGCGCCAGGCTGATCCGATGGCTCTCGCTCTCTCCGGCTCTTCCGCCCGCGCCGTCCTGGCCGCCGCGCTGGCCCCGAGGGCGTCGGCCGCCAGGGGCTACGCGGCGTCGGCGGCGTCCGGGGCCATGAGGCGCGCGGCGGCCGCGGCCGAGGGGGGCGCCGCGGGGGAGGCCAAGGAGGCCGGTCGCGGCGCCGCCGCCGAGATCTCGTGGGTCCCGGACCCCGTCACGGGCCACTACCGCCCCTCCAACTGGGCCGCCGCCGCCGACCCCGCCGACCTCCGCGCCGCGCACCTCGCCCGCTCCTACGCCCGGGCGTGAGGGCCCGGCGCCGTTCGATCCGATATAACATACCAAAGGGAAGGGGGGTGGGGGTGGTTCGCTGGGCGCCGTCGCGCGCGCTCCGTGACGGCGGCGCGCCGGCATGGCCGTGGAGCTGCAAAGTCCTCTCGTCTGGTCGCTGTGCGACGTCTCCATAATCTCTGCTCGACCGACGGGAGATTACGATACAAGGAGCGGCGGCATCTGGTCGCCGCGGTGTGCGTGCGTGTGTGGGCTGGATGCCCTGTTCTACCGCTCTCCTATCAGATTCAGAAGTGTACTACTACGCTGCAGGAGAGCGAGCAGGGTTTTGCTACTGTTCTACGTTTTGTTGTTACTCGCTATCACCAGAAATAAAAGTCTCAGTTTATCCTTTAGTTGGACCCTGAAAATTTTTTCAAGGTATTAAATGCATCTTTGACCACTAATTAGGGTATTAAATAATGTCAGTTTACAAAACTGCCTCCACAACCTCTAGTAAATTTCCGAGAAGAATCTAATGAGGTTTTTGAACGCATGATTAGAGGATGATTGGAAGATGGTTACTGTAGCATCACTGTAGCAAATCATGGATTAATTAGGCTCATTAGATTCGTCTCGGAAAGTTACGCTCATCCGTGAAGAGGTTTTGCAAATAAACTTCATTTAATACTTCATGCAAAAAAGATTTCCTTTTGCAAATTTTTTTGAGAAGCCAACTAAACATCGTTGCTTAATCAAACACGCATGGGAGTGGAAGCATCGCGAGTGGACTCTTGAGGACTTGTGAAATGAAACGGTGCATGTTCTGTTGGAAAAAATCTCTGCAAAATCTCGTGGTAGACGTGCGTGCCCGTATGAAGTAAATTGTGACCCGGTCGGTACAGAGAACCCGTCCGTCCATAGTGATGCATGGTGACGAAAAATTGTCCCAAGGAATCTTGCATGTATGAAGTACTAAATGAAATCTATTTACAAAACCTTTTCACAGATGAGTGCAACTTTGCGCGACGAATCTAACGAGCCTAATTAATCCATGATTTGCTACAGTAATGCTACAGTAATCATCCTTTAATCATGCGGTCAAAGGCCTCATTAGATTCGTCTCGCGAATTTGCCAAGGGTTGTGGAAGTAGTTTTGTAATCTGACTTTATTTAATACCTCTAATTAGTGGTCAAAGTAGGGTGCAAAAAATTTGTCCTCCCATCTGAACGCAGCAATGGTGTGGTGGTCTGGTCCTGCTACCAGTAGGCCTAGCTACAGGCCTGCTTCAACCACTGGCACAGAGCCGTGCAATATACAGCGCCGCGAGTCGCGAGGCCGAACGCGACGGCTTCGGGAGCGGACCACGGATCGGTACTGCTCGAGCGCCCGGCGATCCCATTCCACCACCAATCCACCGTCCACACCGGCTGTCCCGCTCCCGCCGTAAGCGTTCACCTAGAATTTCCCGTGCTCCGACGACAGGGCGCGACGGTGGCCAGCCGATGCTCTTGGCTCTGTCCCGCCGCGGGCGCCCGTGAACCTTATCGTGCCGCATTTCCGCACTGATCGGCGCCCCACTTTTATTTAACGCGGCGGTGGTCGACAGCGACCGGCGGCGCGGTGACCAGCCGCACAGCTTGCGTCCGGCTTGGCTGGCTTCCTTCTCGGATCAACATGGGCGGAGGAGGCAGCGCAGAGGCACTTGGCAGTGAATGAGGCGGGGATCATTGAACTGGTGGAGTACCGGTTGCTCAAAATTTACTATTGCGCGCACGTCGGCACGGAAGGATCGCGAAGATGAGGAGCTGGACCGGCCATCCATCACATGACGCGCTGCCAAGATGCTCCAGCAAAAGAAAAAGCTGTTGGGGATAGGCCGCCTCGCGTGGTCTCGATTCCCGAGAAGTTCAGATATGGACCCTGGCACTAAAAAAAATCTAGCGACCGCCAGTGATGCGATGCCCGCATGATGATGATTTTAGGTACGAGGCCAAGCACGGCATTTGCATCTGTAAAATAAAAGGCAGGCGAGTCGTTTTGCAGCCTCGCGTGTCTCTAACTTCTCATCACAAAGGTTAAAGTAGGGCCGAGATTCGAATGTGAACGATGCCCTCATTTTCTCGAGTAGACGCCGCCGAGATTGATCTCACAAAAGGTTAGAGTAGCCGCCGAGATTCGAAAGTGAACGATGCAGGTCACCTGCGTGGCTTCCTGGCGTTCGAGGTGCAAATTTTATTTGCTTTTATTAAAAGAGTGTTTGATCCAAGTACTAATTGTTAAATATGCAAAACTTTAGCACTAGCTAGCCAAGACTCAAAAACTTAGCTAGTGCAAGAGTGCTAATGAGGCCAGACCCAACGCGCCATGGTGGCTAGGTGCCCCAACATCCACATGTGCAATGAATCTCCATGTCAAGAGCAATAGTGGCCTTCCAAGGAGCAGCCTGCAGAGGCAGCACTTGCTCCATTTGACAAAAACGCTGGAGCATTGCACGGGGCCAATGGACAGGCAATCTCATCCGACAAAGGTAAAAGTTAAATGCAAAAGGAAAATTCAGAGAGAAGTAGCAGGACCTCAAGAATCATTGCACGGGGACATTGGCCTGGGTTGGGGACCGAACAGAGTTATACATGGCTGGTTCCATTTCCGTGAGGCCATCAACTTTTGGCCTCCGCGTTAGACAAGTCATCAGTGCTAAAGTTTAGCACCTCAACTTTAGTACTCCCAAACATGCCCTAATTCCACAGGGGAGAGAGGGGAAGATCTGTTTCAGTCACCGAATAGACTAAGACTAACACTTCAACTATTTTGAAGTCATCATATTGTCATTTTATAAGTTCATCGGATACCCAATACGGATCATAAAAAGTACTTAGTATGACTCATTTATATTTATTTGTACTATTTTTTTTTGAATAGATGAATGATCAAAGCTGTATTTTATAGTCAATAGTGAACTACAATTTAGACCCTATTTAGATGAGCAAGTTTCAACTATTCACGAGTCAAATTGAATGTGGGGCCACTAACAGGAGTTATTAAACGTAGATTATTGACAAAACTCATTCCATAACCCCTGGGTAAATTCGCGAGATGAATCTATTAAACCTAATTAGGTCATGATTAGACAATGTGGTGACAGATTAATTAGGCTTAATAGATTCATCTCGTGATTTTCCATCCATATGTGTAATTAGTTTTATAATTAAATGATGTTTAGTCCTTCCTCAAACTTAACGTGACATTTTCAGCAAGTTTTCACTCCCAACTAAACAAGGCCTTAAAACAAGAGTAAAAAGAGAAAGCTTACTAATTTACTCCAGATACCGATACTACTTTGATCAACTTTCTTTAGCGAGTTATCTTATATGCAGAGTTTGGGGTTTTTTTGGATTATCAACTTGCCCAAATTTCCTAAACAAATGCGCAGTGCAGGAATTCTTACGCCCACAATCGTAGTAAAAAGCTCTCGCGAAAATGGAAAACAACCCGTCGAGCCCGCTCAATGTATGGAAATGAATTAACATCTCGAGTCTCGACCAGGCATCCGAACGAATTCAAAAATACACAGCCCGTGCAGATACAGATCACCGACACATGGGCCACAAGCCCACGACTACCAATTAACGCCCACGGTAAGAACCACAAACATTGGGAATGAGCAAGAGCTGCTTCCGAAAAAATCACAAACAGATGAGAAGGGGTTCGTCCAATTTTTTGCGCAATCATATTTAAGACAACATCCTCAAAACACCTAGACATATCAGACGTAAAACAGATGCACAATCTCATCTCACACTGCTGGAATACCGAGGATAATCCTGTCGCTGATACATCAACATGCAGGCTCAAAAGATTATATTGCCTTACCGGCTTCCAGCTTGGCTGCAGACGACTGAGAAAAGGGGGGCACACAGAAGAGTAACCAGTGATCACATTGGCTGTGCCAATCACCCAGACTTGAATAGCAAGACAGCTTTAGAATCGATGTAGAAGTACACAAAGTAGTTTGTTTCGTGCGTTACATATGAACCTGCAACAGATGAAGAAATGCTTAGAAAAAATGTGGGACATTCAGTACACTGTACACACATCATAAGCAAATTTTCCAATCCCATTCACACCCTTTCAGCTCACTTTTTCATTCCCAAGTTATGCACATGCCACTAAAGTTCAGCAGTCATCATAACTATACACCACATAACCAAAAGCAGCTTGTTGGAGGCTGGAGCAAGTGGATGTTTTATATGTAGATTAACAAATCCAAACCAGTTTATTACAGACACACTCTACCGGGACTAGACTTATGTTGTCTCCCACTGCTAGAATAGCTGCCATATTACTGGCATAGTGACATACTGACATGGTATGTAGACATAGTAAATAAGATGGCAGATAAACATCAATTAAAGGCAGAAGAGGCTAGCGCTCTTCTAACTTGCTAATTAATTATTTCTTGGCTACGAGAAGCAATTGAAGATAAGTTTTCTCCCATATTCCAACCCTACTAGACTCAAATAGAAACATCTGGAAATCAAGACAGCTCTTCGCAGAATCTTATTATTAGTTTATGAGGTAGAATCAGTCAAGTCAAATAGAAATTTTTGGAGATTAGTACAGCTAACCATTGAGTTTTAGAACTAGTTTCAGACAGAATCAGTGAAATCAAATATAAACTGGGAATCAAGAGAGGTCGCCATTGTGTCTCAGGATCAGTTTGTGTGAGAGAATCAGTCAATTGTGAAAGTATGCCATTCTCAATGAAGTGTAGCTTTTTGACCCTTCTCTTCTTATTGACAAAAGAAAGCAGAAGTGCAACCCAAATTTGGAATAGGATGGTCAATTTTTTTGAGAACTTTCAGTGCCTATTGTTTCTTAGGATCAGGATCAGAATTCAGATACCGAGGGAGCAGCCTATTGTTTCTGTGCCATCAACTGAGAAAACCTTTTTAAATTTTGCAACAACTTTCAGTGCTAAAAGCCTAAAACATGTGTTCATTTAAAAGGGAAATTCAGTCATTTTCCTTTGCTATAATCTCTCTAGCCTTGTCAGAGTGGCCAAATTCATAAGAATTTAGTGACTTGTTGCATCAGAACCAATTATGAGAAGTGCACTGGAAAATCCAAAATTTATTAACAGATATTGTCTCATACTGAAAAATCTATCATAAATGTGAAGACCTGGAGTGGTGGCTATTTTGTAATTTAACAATGCCGGAAGAAAACCATGGTGTATGCCTGACTTCCAAAAGGCAGAAAAGGAGAGAAAAGCAATGATGTGTTGTATTGGTTAGGCACAATACAGAAGTAGTAGTGAAAGGACCTACTAGGCATGCTGGAAAATTTCCAATAACAATATAGTTTGGCATCTTGACTGAGAAGCTCGGATGGAAGATAAATCAGACTATAAACAATCCAATTTTCTACACATGTACAGCAATATCCTATAGAAGAATATGAACACAGGTGGGAAATTTGATGAGAAGAAAATATGACATCAAGTATAAGATTGATTTTGTAGAGGAGAGTAAGAAAATGAACAGCTAAAACAGTTGCAGAGTTAAACACGCATAATTGCAATAAAGAAGCAGAACATATGCAGAGTGAAACATTTGCTGCAAATCTCAAAAGCATTTGTTCAGTCTGGTACTGGAAATTGTTAGCTTAGATCCAAGTTCACAAACTGGTCAGGCCAATTGCATTAGAGGTCTCTATACCTCCTTAATCTCATTGCTAATTGCAGAGAAGTGTTTGTGAAGTGAACAAGTGATCTGTCATGCCATGTGGATCTTTGAGTTGACACAGCATATCAAAGGACATGACACTCAGCATGCCCAGTCAGTAGGGAGTCTACATAAAATTCCATGCCATTTCATTGTTCGATTTGATTAAGCAGAGTATGGTAACAGCAATTAATGAAATAAAAGTAAAGCACGTGTTACTAATTTATTGAAGCAAATAGTTTAGTTTAGACATGAAATAGTTGAATATTGAAATACATCAATTAAAATGTATAAAACTGAAATGATAATCTGCTAACTTGGATTTAATTGCTATCAGGAATAGCCTAGTCAGTTGACAAACTGGCTGAACGAAGCTTGGAGAAAGCTTTACATAAGTTTTCAGAATTTAAGCCAAGCCAGAAGTAAGGAGGTAAACTTCGGGGGTGCAATATTCAGCTAAAAAGTTGGTTGCGATAACCATTTCAGCTTCTTCAGTTTTCCCAGTTCATTACCCTCTTCTGTGCACAACTTATTTTGTGTGTGTGACTGTGGTGTTGGTGGTGGGTGGGGCGGCGGTGAGTATCCTGAGGCTTCTATTGGCAGCCTAAACAGTCCTACAAGGTCCATTCTGTCAATCATGTGCGGACTTTTAAGGGCCAGCACGTATGAAATCCACCACGGAATAACCAACTACGCAAAGCACATCAGCCTAGACATCAACCACGGCGGGCGCAATCATTCCACAAGCTTCCGTGCTAATTAAGGAGTCTTCCTCAGGAAGGGGACGTGAGGAGAGCATTACCGAAGTTGCGGCCGACGATGCAGTGCCAGGTCGGGCCGTGGTTCTTGTCGAACTCCTTCTTGATGTACTCCGCGATGTCCTTCTCCATGGTGTGCTTCTCGAACGCCTGACCAAAAATAAGCAGGGAAAAATGGAAATCCCCCAAACCCCCAACGAACAACCAGTCAACAAGGGCGAGGGAGCGACGAAAACCAAATCGAGAGCAGGGAGAAGGAAGAGCGAGAGCGCAGGCACGGGGTTCTTACGACGCGGGCGATTTCGAAGGCCTCCAGCCGCATCTCCTCCTTCATGTCGGCGCTCTTGAGCTGGATCTTGTGCGCCGCCGCCGCCGCCGCGGCTGCCGGCGGCGGCGGGGAGCCCGCGCCCACCGGCTTGCGGTCCTCGGAGGAGGCCCGGAGCGCCGCCTGCCCGGCGCCCCCGGCCGCGCGCCTGGCCTCGTCGGACATTCTCGGGGTGCGGATGGATTGGAGCGGGGGCTGCCGGGCTCGCTTGTCCCTCTCGAGGAATCCTCTCCTCGCCTCCCTTTTGAAAGGCGATGGTGGGCGAGGACGAGAAGCGACACCGTGGCCGTGCGCGTTAGCAGCCGGAGAAGAGAAGGGGGAACTGGGAGCTTTGGAGTGGGCCGTGGGCCTAATAGGCAGAACAATGTCACAACGTTGGTCCAGTAGCCGTTTGTAATTTTGCTCAAAAAAAAGTAGCCGTTTGTAATTTTGCTCGAAAAAAGTAGCCGTTTGTAATTTTGCTCGAAAAATGGTAGCCGTTTGTAATGCGAGAATTTTTCGAGACCGTTGCAGAATTTTACGTGGAACAGTTCGTTTCTTTGCAGAGATTATAAGAAAATAAAAATTCACGCGTTCGAAATCTGCTTTTTGCCCAGGAAGATCTGGCATTGACGGTGTTGTGTCTTTCTCCAGCAACTTCTAATGTTGCCCACAATCTCAGGGAGCGTACGTGTTCTAGAGTTTGAAAGGGACGTGTGAAGACCTCAAGGCAAAATGATGCCCACCTTTGCCCTGTCTGATCTAGGGTGTCACCTGGAGTTTTTTAAGCGCGTGATAGATGGAGACATGGAGAGTGACTGTTACGACTCACGAGTAAGCAAACACGCTACACAGGGGCGGACCCGGTGGGTGGTCCAGGTATGCCCCGGCATACCTACAATTTAGCTCGACCCAAGTAGCATAGGTAACGAACAAAATAGACAAAGGAATAAGGGGGAGAAGGAGGAGCGGCGCTTGCCATGGAAGAGAGGAGCAGATGCTGCGTTGCTTGGATTTTGGAAGGAAGGGAAGGCGCTGGTGATTTGCTTGTTGGGTATTTGGAAGGGAAGGCGCTGGACATCCGCACTAGCCAGTGCGGCAGCAGGCGGCGGCAGCAAGCGACGAGCGGCGAATGAACGAGCTGAATGCAGCGGGGAAGATGAACAGCGCAGGGCTAGCTGGACTGTGTGGATGTGGTCACGTAGTTAGTTAGCCAATTTGGCCCAAGCCCAATAGGCATAAGGCGGGCAGCACAAAGCAAAAGACAGGCCCATAGGCCCCAAGCCGGCAAATCCCATATGTTGCCCTCTCCTTCACGGCTTCCAGAAAAAAAAATGCTGCTGGACTGCTGCCTCAGAGAAAACGTTGTCTTTCAGCAACTTAAGTACTAACACCTTGATTCGCAAAAAAAAGACTAACACCTTGATGAGATTTTTACCGGTCTAGAAGGATATAGCTATTTTGTAGTAGACTAGTTGTGTATATTCTCTGTTCTCACGTACTTTGTTTGTACTATATTGAGATATACTCGTTTATATCACATGCTAACTGATTAGTTTTTTATGAAGACCTTGCTATTCTTTATGGGTAGTTGTCGGAGATAGACTCCCTGGGTACCCTAGGCAGTTGGATTGGCCCAACCAGCAGGGGACGGCCCAGTCCGAGTGCTCCAGACAGGCGGCCCAGCCGGATTTCCTTGGCGCGCGGGTCACGGAACAAGACGGCGTGATCTGCTCGGATACGCGCCAACAGAGATAGAAACTAGCCGGATTCTTAGGAGAGAATATCTGTAACAAACATAGAAGTCGATCCTTGTAATCCGGGTAGGACTAGATCTCAACCGACTTGTAACCCAAGGCAGCTAGACTATATAAGGCTCCCTAGGGACCCCCTCCAAAGCAATCGTTCAACCTAGGACAGAACCCAACTACGGAGATCCTTCAGGAACTTCATACATAGCAATACAATCACCCCCAACACAGGACGTAGGGTATTACGTCATCCTGACGGCCCGAACCTGTTCAATCCTTGCGTCTTGTGTCACCATCGATTTCAGGTCTGCGATCGTCTCTCGTTACAAATCAACCACGTGGGGCACCCTGTGTGGACTGCCGGGTCCAAACATCCGACAGTTGGCCCGCCAGGTGGGGGGATCGTCCAGATCAACCGAAGATCGATGGCAGATTCATTTACAAAATCATCGGCGTCACCGTCTCTGCACGACCCGATGATTTCTCCGCACGTCTCCGAGTCATGAAGTACTGCAACTCCCTCTGATCCATCTGCGGCGACGATGACACCAAATCCCGAGAAACGAGGCTGCGAGAACTCGGTGCATGTGCCCGCTACGAGCGCGACCTCCGTCCACATACGGCAGCACATCACCGTCGGGCTTCGCTACACACGGGAGGCATGAAGCTGCCATGCGCTGATCGCCGATAGCATGTGCGCCAGGCAGATCCGCCGACTTTTACGTACTAGCGTATGGAGGCGATGCTCAAGTACTCCATCGGCGACGTCAGCACAGGCCAGCAACGTTCGCAGAGGCAAGAACACGGAGTTCTCCCGTGCAGGACCGAGGAACCCGTCAAGCAAATTGAGAAGGATTTTTCTTCTTTTCTTAATTTGTTTCCGATTCGATTTGCGCTATACTTCTGTTCTTACCTTAACAAGGTTTCTTCTAATCTATTATTGCTTGCATCTATGCATGTCCAAGTTTGGAGGCACGCTTCTATTTATGCGTGCAAATTCCATGGATGCACCTAGCCACGCATGGAAGGTCACGTCGCGTACGTACACCGCCCAACGGAGCTCGCCATAGTACGCCGACCATGCACGGCTACCGGAGACGCGCCGACGACTGCACTTCCAACCACTCGGACGACTCGACGTTCCAGTCGGGATCATCGGCCGAGCACTGGAGTACAATCCTGCAACCAGCTGACGACGAGTTGACGTATATGAGCGAGCACTCGGCGAATCGACCTCCCACGCCGGCGAATCTCCATGCTACCGGTGACTCCTCTACACGTCAGGAACTCCAACTCGGATCCCGTTACAACAGCGGCGGCGGCACGCGCTCCGAGCACTCCGGGCTTTATTATTCTAATCCCCTAACCTCCTGATTAGCTCTTGCTTATGTGTATGCACGGATCTAATGGATTTTTCTATGAGTCTCTATTTTGCTTTGTACTCGCATGCATGGACGGACGATGGCCGCCGAGACCTGGGCCAGGACACCACCGGATTACGAAGGTAAAGCAAGCAACAACACAGCGCTCCGACTCCAATTGCCGACATCGCAAGGTTGCTCGCCACGCCTCCGACTGCTTCAACAACAATGCCGGCTCTCCAACAAGTTATCGTACCAAGACGCCGCCACCATGCCCGCCGTGCGCGCCAGTTTCCCTCGCTCCTCCCTCTCCCGCGCGCGCCAAACCACCGCTCCAGCATCTCCCGCGCAAGCCAAACCAGCGCAAGCTTTTGGCGCGCTCAGAATCCTTTCGGCACTGCCTTCCACCTTTATCTTGCCATCTAGGGTTAGCAGGCAAATCCATCCCCAATAGCGCATCCTTGAGGAAGAAATCACCCCCCAGTTGTGCGCAACAATGAATGGCCCGAAATTGAAGAAGCGTCAATCAAAATCCAATCAGGCCGCTGGTGAACCGGCCGCCGTGGTTCCAATCGCCGGTGCTCCAGGCCTATGTGCTCCTGCCGTCGGTGGTGGTAGTGGTTCTCCAGATGCCACTGGTGCTCTTCCCAGCCCTCGTGCTTCCGGCACCGGTGCCTTTCCTGCCGTTGGTGGTGCGTGGTGGCCACCAACACAGTTTGGCGCATCCTTCACGGCTCAACCTTCTCCAGGCAGTTCTGAATGGTATGGATGCATTTCTGATTCTAGGCCTAGAATATAAACAATAGTATTAATCAATGCGCATACGTTTCCTTTTGTCCTGTGTTGGCAAATTCTGAACTTTGTTCAGTTATAGTGCCGTGGAGACCAAATAAATGAAATGAAGCTGCCTGTAGTGCTAGACTCCCTCTCACTGTTAGAACCAACTGCTTATAGTGCTATTGCAAGCTATTCTTTTTTAATTCTATGAATGTGTATCCCTGTTAATAGCTAATTTTCAGACTTCGTAGAATCTGACAATGCATTAGATATGCTGATGTGTCAATTTCAGATCAACAATGTGATATATCATGGTTGTTTATTTTTCTGATTACAACAGTCCTGTTGTTAGCTTCAGATTTCAGACAATGACCACTTTTGTTTTTTTAGGATACATCCACAAGGCGGTTTCATGAATATTCTACAGAGTCCTAAGGTTCCATTTGTGAACTATCCTAATGGAACTCAGCTGCCAGAAAATTTCCATTTTGTTGGTGGGCCAATGAGCCATTCTACAATCTCACCAACAGCTACATGCTTGCTTGTATCATCATGCACAACATGGTAATTGAAGATCAGAAAGATATGGAGGAGGTTCCTCTTGATTTGAACGAGCCAGCAAGCACATCAACCGTTCGAGAGGCTACAATCTCTACAGGACCTAACCCAGAGATGGAACAAGTATTAGAAAGAAATGCCACTATTCATGATCGCGCTACTCATAAACAACTTCAATTAGATTTGATAGAACATATCTGGCAGAAGTTTGGGCCTAATCCAAATTAGGTGAATGTTCATAATTTAAAATCTATTTTTCAGTATATCCGATTGTCTTCATATGAAATCTATTTTTTTCAGTATATTGCTATTTTCTTCATTTCTTTAATGTGATCTTTGTACCTTACGTATGCTGACCTCTCTTCTTTCCTTTGATTTATGCAGAGAAGGTCCTGTTATTTTGGTGTTGCTCCTCTGCGTGATGGGTGAAATGCTCCTGTGTGTCTGATGGATGAAGTGCTCCTGTGTGCCTGATGGATGAAGTGCTACTATGCCTGGAGATGGATGAATTTTACTTTTTAATGTCATGAGGCTATCAAAATTATTCTACTTATGTTTTTTATTTCAATTAACTGATGTCATGAAAGACTACTGGATTGAGTCCTGCTACTTTATTATCTATGGGTACCTATTTATCTTTAACTTTGTGGTGTCGACATGACATACTCATGAGGTTATATATTTGGTTTGTCTTGGCTGCACTTGTATATCTATTGATTCAGTAAGCTACATCAGTTTGGGTAGCATGCTTGCCACAAGAGATCTTCCTCTGTTAGTGTTACATGCAATGGGTCATTAAATTCTCTCCCATGGAAACTGCTATAGAAACTATGCAATGGGGAGGCAGTGTCTATATGGGTATTTATTGATCTCATTTTTCTCTAGACACCATCCATGGACACTATGGGTTGGGCAGTCCCAACCCTCCTAGTAGGATGATGTCTATAGAATTAATGAGGCTGCTATGTAAGTATAAGGGGGTGTTTAGTTCCCCCTCCATTTTGCAAAATAGAGGCATTTTGCAAAATGGGTGCGCATCGGGCCGCGTGCACAGAGAGGAAAAAGTGCATTGGGAAACGTGCATTTTGCAAAATGAGGCATTTTGCAAAATGAAGGGGGAACTAAACACCCCTTAAATCTGATGTGGCAAAGGAGTTAAAAGGAGATGAGAGAAGAAAAAACGAGGACACTGGGTCGCATGCACGACTCGGTTTCGGCGGCTGCTCCAAGATGAACGAAACGAGTAAAAGCTGCGTTGGGCTGTTCTCATCGTTTCTTCCCCCCGGATTTTCCTCGCCGTCTCGATCCGCTGCGCCCTCCGCCCGCACCACCGCTCGGCCACCATGACCACCGCGCGCGCTTGCTCCTCCTGCGCGCGAGCTCTTCCCGCGCTCGAGCCCTGCTATTTTTCTCTTGGCGCGCACCCAAAATCTCTTGGCGCCACAGGTCAACCCATCCATCCATATATCTCACCGCACCAATTTTTCCCCATTCACTCACCGACGAGGAATCGCCCAAATCCCTCTGCTGGCCACCTAAAATCGGTTGAATCCCTCCCCAATCCGTCATCCTCGAGGACGAACTCCTCTCCAAGCTGTGCGCAAGATGAATCCGGTGGATTCGAAGAAGCCCAAATCGAAATCCAAGGCCGCCGGCGAAGCGCCCAGCCTTGGTCCCATTTCTGCTGCTGCCTGCAGGAGCCGTCGGTGCTCTGAACACCGGTGCTGTTGATGGTCGTGGTTCCCCACAGCAAGCTGGCGGTCCAGTCCCCAATCTTCCTGCTGCTGGTGCTCATGCGGCTGGAACATGGTGGCCAGGATCCCCTCCGGCAGCTCTGAATGGTATTGTGCCTTCTGACGCCTCCAGCTAGTCCATCAATGCAAGTCCTGCTAGTGTGTTTTTTATTTTTTTTTCTGAAATCTTGCATGGGTCGTGGTTCATTTTGGTGTCTAAAAAATTCATATGGTTCAGAAATGCCTACCATCAATTGGATGAACGAGATGCAATCTGGATTCTTTTTTTTTGGATGGCAGGAAACTATACTAACTCCATCCTTTTTACTCTGAATTTCAGGATATATCCACCAGGTGGTTTCATGAATTTTATGCATGGTACTAGGATTCCACCATTTACCCAGCCACATCCATTTGTGAACTATCCTAATGGATGTCAGCTGTCAGAAAATTTTCATTTTGTTGGTGCACCAATGGGCCATTCAACAATGTCACCTACAGCTGCATGTTCTAAAGGGACCCCATCACCAACTGGGAGTTCTGCTATTGATGCTACACAAATGGGATCACAAGATAAAGAAACTATTGATGTTGTGGATGATGACACCATGCAGCCTGCTAGATCCAATGTTAGGTCAGAGGCTAGATCAGACAGGCGATTGAATTGGTCAAATGAAGAAGACATCAGATTGGTAAGTTAAATTTTCAAGTCCTCAGTCTGCGTGCATTTAGAAGTGTTTGCATTTTATTTAATGGATTATTCTTCTAAAAATTGTAGGTTAGTGCTTGGCTGCACAATTCTATGGATCCGTTTGATGGGAATGATAGGAAGTCTGATCAGTATTGGTATGATGTTATGTCTACTTATAACAGCACCACAAAGTGTGACCGTATAAGAAACCGTAACCAGCTGAAGCTACGTTGGGAGCACATCAAGAAACCGGTCACTGAATTCAATGGCTGCTATACAAGAATCAGTAAAGTGCATCAGAGTGGCATGAGTGATGACCAAAAGATGGATAAAGCACTGCAGTTGTATGCCTCTGAACACAGTGACAAGCCTTTCACAATGGTTCATGTATGGAGGATATTACGACATGAGAAGAAGTGGTCTGCATATGTCAGGAAAGTAAGCAATGAAAAGGTTGTGAATCTCAGCTCAGGAAAGTCTGCAACTCCTAACCCAGCTCAGGTTGTGAATCTCGAAGATGATCCAAAGCAAGCGTCCTATTGGGCATAAGAAGGCCAAAGAAGAACGCAACAGAAAACGGCCAGCACCTGAAGCTATTTCTGCTATTGTTCAGAAACTGGACAAGTTCATTGAAGCCACAATCGATTGTACAAGAAGCCACAATCACTCATGGACTGAATCCGGAGATGGAAGAAGTGATAGAAAGGAATACTATTATTCATGACCGAACTACTCATAGACAACTGCAATCTGATTTAGTTGAGCATATATGGCAGAAGTTTGGAAATCCTAATTGATTAGGTATTCTTATCTATCTATGAAGTTGATATATGGCTAATAAGCCATTATGAGTATATATGCAACTACATGTTCCTGCCTTACAAATATTACATCAAATTTTGTGACTTTGTAGTTTTTTTTTATATTACTGACCATGGATGTTTTTATCTAACAGCTACTTCCTGGGACATGTGCGAGAATTCCCCATTTTGAAGCAAGTTACCTTTGCAGGTACCCTTATTTCTTGTCAAATTTTCAAATAGGTTGCCATGACAAGCAAGCTTTTAAGTTGTTACTTGTTTTAAATAATGTGGAGTTCTTAATATCCTCATTTTCCTGCAGTTGATTCGATAGTCATGCCATTTTGCTGTTGCTGTGCTCTGGATCAACAGATTGCACGTTGCTGATTGCTGGATCAATTGCTTTAGTATAATTTTGTTTATGTTCTGTCATGAAAGACTACCTAAATTACTATGTATCCGTATGACAATGCTATCTATTACCTGCTGTAATGCATTTGAACCTATTTTACTATGTTTGGTCCAAATGAATGGCGTATGCACGTTGCAATTCCTTGTCAGCTATATTTGTGTTGATGCGTGAATTGAATTTTGATGCAAATCTGTGTACCGTTTATTGAGTTATTGTGTGTAGTGATGGCTACACAGTATATTTGGCATAGCTGATCCTTGCACATGCATGAGGGGTAATTAATACTTATTCTCATGGAAACTGCTATAGACAAGCCTTGTTTAGATTCGCGAAATTGCAACAATTCGATCAAAAGGCAACGCATTGAACTACGTGCCCTCTCTCTACTTTTTCAATTCCCAATGCATCTCCAATCATTGAATTCAATCGAATTCTCTCAATCTGAACAAGGCCTGAATATGGGTTGGGGAGGTGGTGTCTATATGTTCATTAATTATTCTCTCTTTCCTCTAGACACCACTCATAGACACCATGGGTTGGGACTGCCCTAAAGCTACCCGCAACGGAAGCACTACCCCGTGTGGTACGCTCTCCTGCAGTACGCACATAGCGTAAATCCTCCCACAGCGGGTACGCTAAACGAGTACGCTAAAATAGCGGAACGAAGCGCTTCCGCTATTCCGAGCGGAGTAGCGCGCGTCCGCTACACCGCGGACGTGGCGCGGGCCTACCTCCGGCCGTTGCTCCCCGCCTCCTCCCGCGCCCGCGCGAGGCCGGCACCGCCGCTGCTGGAGGCCTCCACCGCCGCCGCAGGAAGCCGTCCCGTTGCCGCGCGTCGGAGCTCGAGGCCGCCTACTCGAGGCCCATCGCCCGACGAGGCCTAGCACGCCGTGGCGCGGAGCTCGGGCGGGAGGAGCTCCTCGCGCCGACGCCGGAGTGCCTCATGGACGGGCGTGGGAAGGAGAGGTGCCGGGGACGGAGCAGGGGAGGGAGCACCGCCGCCGCGGCAGCCCTGGTGCCGCTCCTTCGGCCTCGACCCCTCCGCTCGCCAGATCCAGCAAGGATGCACGCGCGAGCAGGGGAGGAAGGGGCCGGCCGCACCTTTCCCGCCGGCGCGGAGCTCGGGCGTCCCCGTCGGATCCGCCGCCGCGGAGGAAGAGGCTCGATCTCAGGTGGGCGGGGACCTCCACGGGCGAGTTCCTCCTCGCGCTCGGTGGAGCGCCGGGGAGGGAGGGAGGAGCGAGCGGAGAGAAGGGGAGGAGAGGAAGGGGCCGGCGGTGAACCTCGAGGTTGTCGGGCCCCGTCGCACTCTTGGCCTCCACGGCTCCGCGAGCTGCTCCGCCACCGCCTCCCGCCGGAGGCCGGCTCGCTCCGCCTCGGATGGGGATCCATCATGCGGGTGACGCGGAGGGGGCGGTGCGGGTGCGGAGAGATAGGGGAGCCGGTAACGGAGGCCCGGGTGCTGCGCTGGGAGGCAGAGGCGGCGGCCGGGGGCTCGCCGGCGCCGGATCCGGCCGCCGCCGCAGCTCCTCGCGCTGGAGAGAGGGGGTTGGGAGCGGAGCCCTCCGCCGGCCGGAGCGGAGAGAGAGAGGGCGAGGCGGAGGGGAGAGACTAGAGAGGGAGAGAAGGATCCAGAGGGCCGGCGGTGAAAAAATAGAGAGGAAAAAGAAAGGAAAAAAGAGAAGGAAAAAAAGAAAAGGAAAAAAGGAAAAAAGAAAAAAAAGGAAGAAAGAAAAAAGAATGGAGGAGATAGAAAAAAGAAAAGGAAAAGAAAAGGTGAGAAGTGAGGAGATGGTAGTTGAGATGGTTGAATAAAATATGTGGTAGTTGGTATAGAGTATGATTTATAGAGTATGATAGGTGCGGGAGAAGTTGGTTTAGAGTATAGAATCTCGATGATCAGGATAGAATATTTCTTTTAAAGTACGGAAATAGAGTATGACGAGTGCGGATAGCCCAAGGGCGTCCACAGTGAGGAGCTCAAATAGCTAGCTTACATGATGGTGAATAGGAATAAAAAAAGAGAGAAACTGCCAGCTGCATGCCGCGGAGAGAGGTGGACCAGAAGAGCAGAGACAGCGGGCGTTCTTGGAACCTGTGCGAGCCTAGCGAGTAAAGGGGTGTTTAGTTCACCCCAGAATGCAGGCACGTGACCTAATGCAAAAAAAAAAAACACTATGCAAATATGTGCATCTCAACACTCCCTAACTCGTTGCTGGTGAGAAGGTTTTGCGCTACTCTCTCTCCTCTACGTAAGAAAAATATGCACGTCAGCTAGCTCCGAGCTCCTTGTTGGGGACGCCCTAAGGGCACCCGCAGCGGGTCGTTAGCTGCTCTCTATAAGCAGCCAAGTCATATTTTTAGGAGTAAAAAATTGAATGGAGAGAGAAACTGTCGCTGCAGCTAGCGAGCGCCGATATCACGTGCTTCCACGCTGAGCGGGCCCACCCACGTGCTTGGATCCTCCCCGGTCGTTTTCTCCTTCCGCGCGATCCAGAGCCGAACAACGACCGGTGGAGAGGAGACCAGCCATCTCGGTGAGCCTGGTGGAGGAAGGCCGCCGCCGTGGGCGGGGCGACATGCAGCCACTACATCACCGTGGGACTGTGGGAGGGTTGCGGAGCTTGGCCATCTTTGCAAGCCTGGTGTCGGCAGGGGCAGCTTGACCTCCGGCGGGGTGGGATGCGGCTTGGCCACGGGTGAGACGAAGCTCGACCGTTGCGCGGACGGGGCGGGCGAGGTTGACTGCATTGCCGCCGCTGCTGGCGGGCGGGGCGAGCTAGACCGTCGCGCGGGAGGGACACGAGCTCGCTGCCACCGCGGATGGGACTGGCGGGGCAAGCTCGGCGCCACCGCCGCCGCTGCCGTCGCTGCTAGCGGGCGGGGCGAGTACGTAGCAGTCAGACGCATGACCGGGAAAGTCGGCCGGCGGCTTCAGGAGAGGAACGAGGACACGGCTGGTCGGGTGGGAACTCGGCCGCTGGCTCGCCAAGAAGGCGCGGCGAGGCCGATTTGGCCGTGAAGGGTGAGCGCGGTGGGCGGCCGGGAAGAAAGATGGAGAGGAAAGGCCAATAAAATATTTTTACAAGTGGGGCCTACAAATATTTGTAAAACGTGCCAAAAGATGGGTTGTTGGATGAGTGTTCTATTGTGCTATCTATAGTTGACGTGGCATAGTTTACAGAGAGCGGTTTACTATAACCACTGCGGGTGCCCTAAGCAATGGATGTGGTGCTGTCCGCAGTGGTCACCGACCTCGTCGGCCGGGCCGGCTGATCTCCTTCCTCGTCAGGAGGTACCAGGAGCGCGGCGCCACTGAGGACGCCGTCAGGCTGCAGCGCTTTGTGCTGTGCGCCTGCGCCGTCGTCGAGGAAGCCGAGGGGCGACAGATCTCTAACCGGGCGATGCTGTTGCAGCTCAGCCAGTTGAGATGGGCGATGTGCCGCGGTTCCTACGTGCTCGATGCCCTCAGGTGGCGAGCTGCGGATCCGGCCACGGACGAGCTATCCGTGGTTGAAAGCCTGGAGGCTGCGCTGAGCGACATGAAGGAGTTCGTCGTTCTCCTCGGCGGCTGCCCTCGCGTCGTCCCCCGGCAACCGTACAGCGCCTACCTGGCCCCGTTTGGTTTTCCAGTGCTAGAACTGTAGCACAACTTTGACCACTAATTAAAGGTATTAAATAAAGGTATTTTACAAAACTAACTCTAGAACCCCTGCACTAGGAACCCTGAAGAATCTAATGAGGCTTTTGACCGCATGATTAGAGCATGATTAGAGGATGGTTACTGTAGCATCACTGTAGCCAATCATCGATTAATTAGGCTCATTAGATTCGTCTCGAAAAGTTACGCTCATCCGTGAAGAGGTTTTGCAAATAGACTTCATTTAGTACTCCATGCAAGAAAGATTTCCTGCATGCTTGGGCGGCAGGTGGAGAAGGAGCAAATCATCGGCTTCCTTCTCCAACCTGCTCGAGATTTCGATGTGCTCCCGATCATAGGCCCTCGACAGGTTAGGAAGCTAGCGGACGTTGGTAGAGCACGTCTGTCTGGATGACAGGGTGCGAGAACACTTCGCCAAGATTCATCGTCTCAGCAGCGACAATCTTGATCTACCAGGCCATGAAAATGACCATGAGCATAATCTCAGCTTGATTGACAGCACCGCAAGGTCTTTGATCGTGGTCGGCCTGGCTGGCGGCGACACGAGCGAGGAGGAAGAGGAATGATGGAGAAGGTTACACGCGTCCGTTCGCCCACGCGCGTACAGGGAGAGCAAGCTCATACTCATCAGTAGGGCAGAGACGCACGCGGGCCTAGGCACCACCCCGCCGCTCAGGCTGCGCGCGCTTCGCCGGGAGGAGCTCTGGTACTTCTTCAGGGCGCTGGCGTTCGGCGGCGCGAACCAGGAGGAGCGCCCCGAGCTGCTGCGCGTCGCCATGGCCCTGTTCGCCGCCATCCACGGCGCGGCACCGTTCGAGACCGCGGGCACGATCGCTGCGTCGCTGCTGCGCGCCGACGACCTGTGCGCGCGCTCCTGGCGCCGCGTGCTGAACGTGCTCGCCGACGCGATAACCCAATAAATTATTTTAAAAAATTACTCTCACAAATATGCAAATTGGTTCAACTTTTATTCTTCAATAATTTTTTTTCTCTACGCATAAATTGTGTCTTAAATTTAAATTTTGCAGGATAACAGTGAACATCGTAAAACCTTGTGTGTGGTCACTGGGGTGTGGCGTCAAACCTTGTGTCGCCCCCTCCGGTGTCCTCTCAACATCTTGTCATGCCGGATCAGTTGATCTCCTCCTCTTATTCAGACTCTGTTTCTTGCCGACCTCCACCTGAGCAGCTCTCTCCATGTCGCACATTGCGACGTAGCTTGCATATGGAGGAATCCGGGACTGCCACGCTAGCACGTCAAACCGCTTCTCCGCCCCGCCCAGGGCGACGCCGAGGGCGACCTCCATAGTCGTCACCTTCGGAAGCTCGCACCGCGCCGTACCCGTCGACTTGCGCATATTATAGAACAAGCACGGAGGACGATTAGGCGCGCCCTTCACCGGCACGCGGGGGTAATAATAGCCAGTCTTCTCCTCCGAACGATGAGGGATCCCGCACCCGGAGGCGGCACCGAGCTGCAGCTCGGTCACTCCGGCGCACACCTTCAGTGCGTGGCGCCAGAAGCGTGCGCTCAGGTCGGTGCGAAGCGACGCGGCGAGTTTGTGCGCTACGGCGAACGGCGCGAGGTCGGGGATGGTCGCGAATAGCGCCATGGCGATCCGCACAAGCTCCGGGCGCTCCTCCGGGTCGGCGCCTCCGAACGCCATCGCTTTGAAAAAGTACCAGAGCTCCTCTCGGCGTGGCGCACGCAGCATGATCGGCGGCACGGTGCCCAGGCCCGAGTGCGTCTCCGTCCTGCTGATGATTATGACCTTGCTCTCTCTGTGCACGCGGCGGCGAACGGACGAGAGGAATCCTCTCCAACGCTCCCCGTCCCTGTCATCACTGGCGAAGTCAATCAGGATCAGGGACCTCTGAGTTGTGTCGACCTCTTGACTCTGCACATCAAGATCGTCGCAGCAGAGACGATGAATCTTGACGAATTGCTCTCGCACCCTTTCCTCGAGACACACATGCTCAACCAGCGTCCGTTTGCCGATCTCGTGAGGGCCAATGATCGGGAGCACATCCAATTCTCGAGCAGGCTGTAGCAGGAAGCCGATGATCTGCTCCTTCTCCATCTGCCGGCCAAACATGCACCTCTCCATGTAGATGTAGGTGCTGTACGGCTGGCGGTTGATGCGGGGGCAGGCACCGAGGAGCACGACGAACTCCTTCATGTCGCTCAGCGAAGCTTCCAGAGTGTCCACCGCGACGGAGAGCCGGGGCCCTCCTGCGGCGTCAGTGAACCCGAGCGACCGGCTCGCCGTGGCGCGTGATCTCTTACTGGGCTCGACGGGTCGCCTCGTGAAGGCGTCGAGCACGTAGGCGCCTCGGCACATCTCTCCCCTCAGCTGGTTGAGCTGCAGCAGCATCGCCGGGTTGGTGACCTGCCGCGCCTCGGCCTCCTCGACGACGACGCGGGCGCGTAGCAGCACTCGCTGCAGCCTGACGACGTCGTCGGTGGAGCCGGGCTCCTGGAGCTTGCTGATGAGGAAGGTGACCAGCCGGCCGACGAGGTCGCTAGCAACTGCAGATAGCAGCGCCTCCATTTGCAAGCTTGCAAGGGGCGGTGCCTCCTCAATTCTTGATCGACGACTAAACAGCAATGAAGATGTCAACAGAAGAAGAAAGCTGGTTTGGTTTTTCTGTTCGCGGTTACTATGAACTAATGAACTAAGATGGTGAAGATCGCTGACCAGAATTCTCTCTGAACTATTTAATTATGTCGGCGGTTATGAACAGAACTGACGAATTGAAACAGATCACTCACCGTAATGAATTCGCCGATGATGACCGGGTACAGAAAAAAGACCCCGCTGAATTCTGATGGCGACGGATCACTCACCCTGACGAAGTGACGAATCTGCCGATGACCCGGTACAGAAAAGATCCCTCTCAACTACACGACAAACTCTCTTCACCCCTCCCATGAACGAAACATATGAGAGAGAGAGAGAGGAAGGATGGAGCACGAGGAGCTGCTGGCGAGGTCGTCAGCCGTGTGCTGCGCATGAATAGCAGCCGGCAGGGGAAGACGAGCTACACCAACAACTCCAACGTGCAGAGGTGGATTGCGTCGGTGACAAAGAAGGCCAGGCAGGACATGGCGGCGGCGCTGTACCGCGCCCGTGGCCGCCCCGCCTCCATGGCCATCGCCGACCTGGGCTGCGCCACGGGGCCCAACGCGCTGCTCCTCGTGTCGGACGCCGTCGAGGCCGTGCTGGCGCCGGAGAAGGGCAAGGACGACGATGGGGAGGCGCCCCAGCTCCAGCTCCACGTCTTCCTCAACGACCTCCACGGCAACGACTTCAACGCCGTCTTCCGCCTGCTCCTGTCGTCGCCGCTCGCCGGCACCGGCTGCCTCGTGTCTGCCTGGCCGGGCTCCTTCTACGGCCGCGTCTTCCCCGACGCCAGCCTGGACTACACTACCGGAGAACCTCGCATCGCTCCCGGGTGAGAACCCTCGTCGCCTCATCGGTATACATCTATACTCATCGGTATAAGAACCGGTACCGCGTATCTGTACCGCGTATCTGTGACTGATGACTTTTAGTCATTGGTCACGGATGCTACCACCCGGTACCAATACGATTTTTATAAAATAAAAAAAAAATCAGCTCCACCAAAATTTTCCCGCGCTAATTCATACACAAACATTCAACTTGAATTCAACTTTCATTCATGAATCAACACGCATTCATCTCACAGATCAATCTCTCGAATCAATACATTCACAACTCACAAATCCACTAACATTCATACACAAACATTCATCCACTAACACTGAGACATGGTTCTTCGGATATGAATTGAATCAACCAAAAAAAATCACGAGATTTGGAAACAAAAATGCAAAGAAATCGATCAATTTCTACCCGCGTGCTCGCGCCTGGCCACCGCGTGCTCGGATTTGGTTCTTCGGTTGCCTATCCTCTTCTCGCGCGCTCCCGGGCTCAGGAGCCGCCGGCCTCCGCGCCCGCCGCGGCCTTCCGC
>CM014274.1:71710202-71750262 GCA_004135705.1 Alloteropsis semialata
AAAGTTCATGGAGTCATCTTGGCATGGTGCTAGAAGAGTGCTTGCGAGGGTTCTGAGGCGTTGATCGGCGTGTAGATGCTGCCCCGTTCACCCCCGCATTCCCATGTGATGAGGGCCATGCGGGGTGAAATGCTTTGTAGAGCAAGGAATAGCCGAAGGCATCCGCCATCAACCCTCCACCGGTGCTGTCCCGTCGACGGCTGCAGTGGTGCTACAAGAGAGCTTGCGAGGGGCTCATGTGAACCAAGCTTGCTCCGGATGTAGCACTAGGCGCAGGGACGAGTGCCCCAGGCCGTCATCTTGGCGGCTGATGTGTTTGATGTTTGTAACCGGCGTGAGTCCGGCTCCGTTGTAACTGTATTTCCTGCAGAAGGATTCCATTGTCTGTTGCAATTTGTTCGCAGCGTCAGTTCCCGAGTGTTTCGGGGCTGATCGAGCCCGAGCGGCACGCTGCTTTTGATATGGCGCCAGCCCCCGAGTCCGAGTGCCGGTCGAACCTTAGCGGTACGCCTTCAGTTCTGCAGTGTTGGCCTCCGAGTGGTTCGGAGCCAATCGAGCCCGAGAGGCACACTGGCTTGATCGTGGCGCCAGCCCCCGAGCGTGGGAGCTGTTCGAGCCTTAGCGGCACACCACTGGGTTTGCAGTGTTGGCTCCCGAGTGGTTCGGGGCCAATCGAGCCCGAGAGGCACACTGACTTAATCGTGGCGCCAGCCCCCGAGCG
This sequence comes from Alloteropsis semialata, assembly GCA_004135705.1. Lineage (NCBI taxonomy): Eukaryota > Viridiplantae > Streptophyta > Magnoliopsida > Poales > Poaceae > Alloteropsis > Alloteropsis semialata. The sequence continues at coordinate 71,710,924 of CM014274.1, forward strand.
TGGGAGCTGTTCGAGCCTTAGCGGCACACCACTGGGTTTGCAGTGTTGGCTCCCGAGTGGTTCGGGGCCAATCGAGCCTGAGAGGCACACTGGCTTGATCGTGGCGCCAGCCCCCGAGCGTGGGAGCTGTTCGAGCCTTAGCGGCACACCACTGGGTTTGCAGTGTTGGCTCCCGAGTGGTTCGGGGCCAATCGAGCCCGAGAGGCACACTGGCTTGATCGTGGCGCCAGCCCCCGAGCGTGGGAGCTGTTCGAGCCTTAGCGGCACGCCGACTTCTTTGTCTTGCTCGAGTGCTTCGGAGTCGTTTTTTACCGTTGACACCTGGCGTGTAACGGAAGGTGAAGCGCCCAACGGCTCTTTGTACCGTTTCGCCCGCCCCCGCTAATCGCGTTATCTCGCGGTAATTTCGGGCGTCAAGGCGCGCTATAAAAGGCGAGGGTTAACCCCGGAGGGTAATCTTCCCATTTCCAGATCTGTTCTCCCCGTTCTTCGCTCTTCACTCCCGCCGCCACCAAAGCTCCCATTGCTCGTGAGTCCATTGCGTGATCTCAGCCACCACGGGGAGCGCAATCTCGCTGATGCGATCAAAGACCCCTGCCGTTAGATCCATGGCGGGGAAGAAGAAGCTTACTGGCGTCCCGAAGTCCGACAAGATCCCTTCCCCTGTCCTCGCGTGGACGCGGGGGAAGGTGACCACGGAGGCATTGGAGGAGATGGTGGAGCGGAGTGTCCTGCCGCCTCAGGCCGTGGCGGAATGGCGGCCGAGCGCAGGGGAGGTGTTCCCGTCGGAGAACTCCGGCGAGCTGGTCCTTTTCAAGCCTTTCTTCGAGGCGGGACTCGGCTTGCCCACGGGGCCGTTCTTCCGCGGGTTGCTGTACTTCTACGGGATCGAGGCCATCAACCTCAACCCCAACTCGATCATGGCGATCTCGGTCTTCATCCACCTCTGCGAGGCATATCTGGGGATCTCCCCCCACTTCAGCTTGTGGAGGTATCTGTACTGGCTGAAACCTCAGCCGTCGGAGGAGAAGATGGTGGTCGTTGGAGGCGCTGGGTTTATGCTGCGCCAAGGGCGGAAGGACGACTACTTCGACATCGCCCTCAACACCTCCAACAAGGGATGGAAAGCCGAGTGGTTCTACGTCGGGAACCACGAGCCGGCGATCCCCTGCCACACCGGAGAGCGGCCACAAGTTAAGGATTGCTGGAACGAGCTTCCTGACGCCTCCGAGATGGATCAGGTCGACGAGCTCCTTGTACTGATCAAGGAGTTGAAGGATCAAGGTTTGACGGCGATTGGCATCGCCTGCAACTTCAGCAGGCGGCTGATCCAACCCATCCAGGAGCGGAAGCACCCGGGCTACGAGTACTCGGGGCGAGATGACCCCACTCGGGCTGCTAACCGCACCGTGGGGAAGGAGGAGATGAAGGCGCGCGTCGGCGGGTTCTTCCTCGGCCGTGTGTCGGAGAAGGACCAGCCGCGCCCTTTTTCGCTGAAGAGGCCTCCACCACCGGTAAGTTACCTTTCCCCTGTTCCAGTTCTGGCAACTGGAACCGGTCAGACCGGTCGAAGAACCGGTCAGACCGGTGTCGCCCAGGGAGTCGGTAGCCGATGCGTTTTCGTCTTCGGATAAAGTTTCGATTCCGCCCACTGCAATTACAGATACTCAGATGGGCAATGAGGACGAAGCTGTTGATTTTGAGCCTTCACTCAGCAGGACGGACATGGACATCAATGTTATCTACTTGAACGCCGACTATTGCTTTGTCGGAGATGATGAACGAATGGCTCAAGTTGACTTTGCTCCCAAGAATGCCGTATTTCAGAGGCCCTTAGAATCGGATAATCATCTGAAAGCTCTTTATGTGAAGGGTCATATTAAGGGAAAGCCGATTTCTAGGATGCTTGTTGATGGTGGTGCTATTGTGAACCTCATGCCATACACTTTGTATAAGAAGTTGGGAGGTTTGGACAGCGAGCTCATCAAGACAAGCATGACGATCAGCGGCGTTGGAGGAGGAGAACCGATGAGTGCCAAGGGAGTTGCATCCTTGGAGCTTACCATTGGGAGCAAGACGCTGGCAACTGCTTTCTTCGTCACGGAGGTGCAAGGTAACTTCAGTGTTATTTTGGGGCGCGATTGGATTCATGCAAATCAATGTGTGCCTTCTACCTTGCATCAATGCTTGATTCAATGGGTTGGTGACGAAGTTGAGGTTGTTCATGCGGATAATTCGGCATGTGTTGCTATGGCCGATGCATCTATTTTGGGAACTCATGATAATGTCAAGTGCTTGACCGGAATTGATATTTCGGACTTTGAGTTCCTTGCTTGTACTAAGGATGGCTTCGTGTCCGCTGCTCTAAAGCCGGTGTCAAAATCGGTTGATTCAGATGATGAAGAGTAGATGGATGCAAGCGAGAAGTGGTTGAAGAAAAGGGTGGAGCATTATCGGTCCAATATGAACGATGCATGTGAAGCCATTAATGATTTTGAAGAAGTGGAGAAGTTAGGACAAGGATTTACGTCGGCTGATCCTTTAGAAAAAATAGATATAGGTGATGGTTCTATTCCAAGGCCGACTTTTGTAAATCAAAATTTGAAAGCCGATTATAAGCTTGAATTAATCGAGTTATTGAAAGAATATTCTGATTGCTTTGCTTGGGAGTATCATGAGATGCCTGGTTTAAGTCGTGATTTAGTTGAACATCGTTTACCGATTAAACCTTGTTTTAGGCCATATAAACAAGGCAATAGACGGTTCAATCCTTTGTTTTATGATCGCATAAAAGAAGAGGTTAATCGTTTGCTTGAAGCTAAGTTTATTCGGCCATGTCGCTATGCTGAATGGATCTATAATATTGTACCTGTTGAGAAGAAAGGTTCTAATAAAATTAGAGTGTGCATTGATTTTAGAGATCTTAATAGAGCGACTCCTAAAGATGAATATCCTATGCCTATAGCTGATATGCTTATTAATGATGCTTCTGGACATAAGGTTATTAGCTTTCTTGATGGCAATGCGGGATATAATCAAATCTTTATGGCCGAGGAAGACGTATACAAAACGGCCTTTAAATGTCCCGGCTTTGTTGGTTTGTTTGAATGGGTTGTGATGACTTTTGGTTTAAAGAATGCCGGCGCTACTTATCAAAGGGCAATGAATTTGATTTTTCATGACTTACTTGGTGTTATCCTAGAAGTCTATATTGATGATATTGTTGTCAAATCGGCTGGATTAAACTCTCACTTGGCTGATTTGCGTCTTGCCTTTGAAAGAATGCGTCGGTATGGTCTGAAGATGAACCCATTGAAATGTGCATTTGGTATATCGACTGGAAGATTTTTAGGCTTCATGGTACATGAAAGGGGCATAGAGATAGATCCTAAGAAAATTGGTGTTATTGAAATGATCAAAGCGCCTACTTGCAAGCATGATTTACAGAAATTCTTGGGCAAGGTTAATTATTTGAGGAGGTTTATTTCTAACTTGTCCGGGAAAGTTAGTGCTTTTACTCCTATACTTCGGTTAAAGAATGAAGCCGAATTTACTTGGGGGGCAAAGCAGCAAGAGGCCTTTGATGAAATCAAGAAATATTTATCTTCGCCGCCCGTTCTCAAAGCGCCTAAGAATGGGGTGCCATTTAGGCTTTATCTCTCGGCCGAAGATAATGTTATTGGGGTTGTTTTGACACAAGAAACAAATGTCAAGGAGCACATTATTACTTACTTGAGTCGACGGCTTTTGGATGCAGAAACAAGGTACAAACCTATTGAAAAATTATGCTTATCTTTATATTATGCTTGTACCAAGTTGAGACATTATTTGTTATCTAGTACTTGCATAGTTGCGTGTCAAGCCGATGTTATCAAGTATATGTTGCATAGGCCGATTTTGAGTGGAAGAATCGGAAAGTGGGCATATGCACTTATTGAGTATGATTTGGCTTGTGAACCTTTGAAATCTATGAAAGGCCAAATTGTAGCTGATTTTATTGTTGAACATCAGATTAAGGATGAGCATGATTTAGAAATTGATTACATGACTTTTACTCCATGGAAATTGCATTTTGATGGATCGGTTTGCAAGAACGGATGTGGAATTGGAATTGTTCTTGTTTCTCCTAATGGAGCTGTTTTTGAAGCTCTTAGCCGATTGGAAATTGAATGCACAAATAATCAAGCCGAATATGAAGCTCTATTATTCGGATTAGAAATTTTGCATGACATGGGAGTAAAACATGTTGAAGCTTTTGGTGATTCATTATTGGTTGTGCAGCAAGTATCTAAGGTTTGTCAATGTTTTGAAAGTTCGTTGAATATCTATCTTGACAAGTGCCTTGATATTATACCATGTTTTGATGAATTCACCATTTATCATGTACCAAGATGTGATAATCCTAGAGCTAATACTTTGGCGCAGCAAGCATCCGGCTATAATGACACTTTCATAAGAAAAGGCCGTTGATTGCTTTTGCCAATGGAGAAGCTCTAACACTTGCTGCAGAGCAGAGCCGCACCGGTCAGACCGATGCCAGGACCGGTCAGACCGGTCACGAGTCCACAGCGACCGGTCAGACCGATCCGGTCACCGGTCAGACCGGTCAGGCATCTGCAGATTCAAATTCGGCTGTTGAAAATTCTCAAAATCAAAAAGCCGAAGTTGATGATTGGAGAGTGCCCATTATCAAGTATTTAAGAAATCCTAGTTCTGGAACAGACAGGAAAACTCGGCGTTTGGCTTTCAAATACATTTTAGTTGACGATGAGTTGCATCGTCGCACCGCCGATAATTTATTACTTAAATGCTTGGGTGCTGATCAAGCTAGAGTGGCCATGGGTGAAGTTCATGAAGGAATTTGTGGAACGCATCAATCGGCTCCTAAGATGAAGTGGTTGCTTAGGAGAGCTGCATTTTATTGGCCTACAATGATGGCCGATTGTTTTCGTTACTACAAAGGATGTGAAGAATGTCAGAAGTTTGGTAATATTCAGATGGTACCCGCTGCATTACTTCATCCTATTATTAAACCATGGCCTTTTCGTGGATGGGGATTGGATTTCATTGGAGAAATACATCCTTCTTCAAAAGGATATCGCTTCGTGTTGGTTGCTACGGATTACTTCACTAAATGGACCGAAACTGTTCCTCTCAAGAATATGACCCACAAGGAGGTAATTGAGTTTATTACCGAGCATATTATTCACAGATTCGGCATTCCACAAACTTTGACTACGGATCAAGGCATATCTTTTATGTCTAAGGAAGTGCGATCTTTTGCCGATATGTATAAGATCAAATTGCTCAATTCATCTCCATACTATGCTCAGGCCAATGGACAGGCCGAGTCTAGTAACAAGACTTTGATAAAATTGATCAAGAAGAAGATAGAAGAGAATCCCCGAAGATGGCATGAAGTCTTGTCTGAAGCTTTATGGGCTCATCGTATATCAAGACATGGTGCTACAAAAGTCACTCCTTTTGAGCTTGTTTATGGTCAAGAGGCCGTTTTGCCCGTAGAGGTAAATCTGGACGCTTATAGACTTGCTAGACAAAATAAGCTTTCGGTTGGTGAATACTATGATTTGATGATGGACAACATTGATGAAGTGACCGATAAGCGTTTACAAGCTCTTAAGAAAATTGAGAAAGATAAGATCCGAGTTGCTAGAGCATACAACAAGAAGGTTAAAGAGAAGACTTTTCAAGTTGGTGATCTAGTGTGGAAGACAATATTGCCACTTGGTACTAAAGACAATAAGTTCGGCAAGTGGTCTCCAAGTTGGGAAGGTCCATATAGAGTATTCAAGATCAATGGCGGGAATTCCTATATGGTGGAGACATTGCAAGGAGGACGTTTGCCTAAGGCGTTAAACGGGAGGTACTTGAAAAGGTACTATCCTAGTGTTTGGCAAGAGGCATGAAGTGGCATACGGCCGATATTTGAGTATCGACCTTGGAAAAATATAATGGCCGATGAATTATGTTAAGGCATCGCCCTTAGATGACAATTTTGGTACTAGAATGTTTTATGGTACGCAAGCTTTACCAAAAAACAGGGGGCATATGTTGACAACCAAAATTGGCACGAAGACCACGAGGATTGCAAAGAAGAAGATGGCGCAAGAGCAAGACAAAAGACGACACAAGAAGACGGCGCGAGGTGCTGGACACGCCCGGACCGGTCTGACCGGTGCGGGGGACCGGTCAGACCGGTCACCTGAGATGTAATCCGACTAGGACTCTAAAAATTGGATTCCGAGATTGTGACGAGTTGTAACTTGGTTTCCTTGCGGGACAAGACCTACCCTCCCTATAAATATAAGGGGATTCGACCGATTGAAGACACAACAATCGAATCTATCCAATTTACTACTTTTATCTTTACTTTTTTGCATCTCCAAACCCTAGCTTTTCCAACCTTACTTGCTGTTCTTCCTTCGTCTCCGTGACGTTTGAAGGCGTCCTAGGTGGCCTGCCGACCCTAGGGCACCCCTGACGGCGTTTTCGCTGACGGATCCTTCCGGGAGGCGCTTTTAGGGTTTTACCCCGTAGCTCACCGGCGGTCACCGGTCTGACCGGTGCCGTTGACCGGTCTGACCGGTCAGCCCGGAGGCAGCTGCGATCTGGTCCTTTGCGACCCGCGCGAACTAGCGCACTCGTGTGTTGACCGATTTCTGCGTTAACATAGACCGTTGCAGAATTTTACGTGGAACAGTTAGTTTCTTTGCAGAGATTATAAGAAAATAAAAATTCACGCGTTCGAAATCTGTTTTTTGCCCAAGAAGATCTGGCATTGACGGTGTCGTGTCTTTCTCCAGCAACTTCTAATGTTGCCCACAATCTCAGGGAGCGTACGTGTTCTAGAGTTTGAAAGGGACGTGGGAAAAATGATGCTCGCTTTTGCCTTGTCTGATCATCTAGGGTATCACCTAGAGTTTTTAAGCGGGTGATAAATGGAGACATGGAGAGCGACTGTTACGACTCACGAGTCAACAAAACTTGCTACAGTCTCAAACTCACACATGGACATCCCAAACGAGCTTGAACTCTGGAGTTCTCTGCACTCTGCGACGTTTTAGGGCACCTCTAGAGTGTCATCGATTTTGCTCTGCAAAATCAGAAATGTGTCAGATTTGGAAATCCTCCGTTCAAGTAAAATATTATGGATGTGTTTGGTTGCTAGCCACACTTTGCCACATCTAATCTTAGGTAAGTTTAATCAAGATGGCTAGTGTTTGGTTGACAACTAAACTTAGACAAGATTCTTTTAGGCTCAATTTGGCATAGAGTAAAAAAGTGTGACAAGATTCTCTTAGGTCTGAAGAGTTGTGGCTCCAAAATTCTTAGCCACACTTGCCATACTTGTCTAAGGTTAAGTGTGACAATTTGTGGCTAGCAACCAAATAACCCTACTTCTCTGTCCACGCGTCGTTTATTTGGCGGAGCTCTTTGTTCTCGCTACTGGTCATTTTTTTTTATCCAGCACTGGTTGATGCCTCTGCAAACTGCGATTTTGGTTCTGACAGAGAAAACGTCGACCGCCACAATGTCCTTTGTTCGCTATTTTCATCCACGGTTCGTTTTGGCCTCACACTGGAGACACTGGAGGCCAGCTCTAGTGTTGCTCCCAAATCGATTTACAGCCGAGAAACTCGAACCGAGCACGTTGTGAAGGGCGAACCGTTTATGTCAGAGCAGAAATCGAACTCGAAGGACTGTTCGATGCTTGGGAATAAAAAACTCTCGAGCAGCGGCGTGGAAGCCGCGCGGCCCTGACAGGAATCTCGCGTGAGAGGGGAAAGGAGGCGGGGATGAGAGGTTTTTTTTTATTCTATGTAGGTCCCTTGCACTGTAGGGAACGATTAAGGGGTGTTTACTTACCCCATTTTGTATTTTATCTACCGTTTTGCATTCTACACGCTTCTCAATACACTTTTTTCTCTCTGCGCATGTTTTCCAATGCAGCTCATTTTGCATTCTACGTTTTGCATTCTGTATCTAAACACTCCCTAAACTTTCGCTCGATTTGGGTTGGCAGCACGGTGCGACGCGACACTGGAGCTGCCGAATGTTCGCTGCGTTCTAGGATCACCTCCCCATTTCCCCGGTGGAGCTCGGCACACAGCACAAGCAATGGACGTGGACACGTCGTGCTGTCCTCAGTGGCCACCGACCTCGTCGGCCGGCTGATCTCCTTCCCGTCAGGAGGTGCCAGGAGCGCGGCGCCACTGAGGACGCCGTCAGGCTGCAGCGCTTTGTGCTGCGCGCCCGCGCCGTCGTCGAGGAAGCTGAGGGGCGACAGATCTCTAACGCCTTGTTGGCAAAACTTTTCAAATTTTGGTGTATTAGAAAGTGTGTGTCAAAGTTTGAAAAGTAAGAGCAAGTATTATGGGTCCACATCAGCGGGCAAAATGCCTGTACACGTCACGTTTTTCTTTGCTGGCGGAGAGAGAAACGAAGAAAGAGAAAGAACCGGGCGTCTCGCGAGACGGCAGCAGAAGCGGGCGTATGCATTAACTGAGCTGATTCCTGCGCTCCCATTCGTTCGCGTTGCTCACGTCGCATTAAACATGGTGGAGCCCGCCACCACCCGCGCAGCACGTCGGGTGAGCTGGATCGGGAGTCGCCGGCAAGCGGGCGCAACCATAAAACTTGCTCTAAGTTGAGGAGGATGTTTAGTTGAAAGTTGCATTGAGAAGCGTAAAAATAGAGAGGGGGCACATTTTTCAATGCGTTACTTTTGTAACTTTTCAAATTAGTTGAATGAGATGTTTAGTTGAAAAGTTGTAATTTTTGAAAAAAAGTTGGAGAAGTTTAGGGAACTAAACAAGGCCTAACTGGGCGATACTGTTGCAGCTCAGCCAGTTGAGACGGGAGATGACCATGAGCATAATCTCAGCTTGATTGACAGCACCGCAAGGTCTTTGATCGGCCTGGCTGGCGGCAACACGGGCGTGGAGGAAAAGGAACGATGGAGAAGGTTACACGCGTCCGTTCGCCGCCGCGCGCACAGAGAGAGCAAGCTCATACTCATCAGCAGGGCAGAGGCGCACGCGGGCCTAGGCACGGCGCCGCCGCTCAGGCCGCGCGCGCCTCACCGGGAGGAGCTAACTCTGGTACTTCTTCAGGGCGCTGGCGTTCGGCGGCGCGGACCAGGAGGAGCGCCCCGAGCTGCTGCGCGTCGAGGCCCTGTTCGCCGCCATCCATGGCGCGGCACCGTTCGAGACTGCGGGCACGATCGCGGCGTCGCTGCTGCGCGCCGACGACCTGTGTGCGCGCTCGTGGCGCCGCGTGCTGAACGTGCTCGCCGACGCGATAACCCAATAAATTATTTTAAAAAAATTACTCTCACAAATATGTAAATTGGTTTAACTTATCCTTCAATAATTTTTTTCTCTACGTATAAATTGTGCCTTAAATTCAAATTTTACAAGATAACAGTGAACATCGTAAAACCTTGTGTGTGGTCACAGGGGTGTGGCGTCAAACCTTGTGCCCTCCGGTGTCCTCTCAACATCTTGTCATGCCGGATCAGTTGATCTCCTCCTCTTATTCAGACTCTGTTTCTTGCCGACTTCTACCTGAGCAGCTCTCTCCATGTCGCACGTTGCGACGTAGCTTGCATACGGAGGAATCCGAGACTGCCACGCCAGCACGTCCAACCGCTTCTCCGTCCCGCCCAGGGCCGGGCGACGCCGTGGGCGACCCTCCATAACTGTCACCTTAGGGAGCTCGCTCCGTGTGGCAAAACGATCCTACTTAAACTGACTCAGGTGTGATCTGTAGTGTTAAACACTGAACACGTCACACGCCTAGGTCAGCAAAAGTACGGATTTCCGTCAAGTGCCTCCGGGACTACCCGAATCATCCACTTTCAACTTTCTCATTACACATACTCAGGATCCAAACACCAGAGGATACATCACAGTTATTGCACAAACACATATATACACCCGGATAAGTAAGAGTTATACAACCACGGTAGTAAGTTTTTAACTCACAAACTAGTTAATACAAGGTTCAGCATGTGGCTCTTAAGTCATAATTAAACAAACTAGCAAAGTAAACCATGTCGTGCCCGGACATGATCTACGTCTTCAGGACCACCTTCGCTCCAGCTGCTGCAACTAATCTTCAGGCTCAACTGCAACAGGGGTCAAACAACCCTGAGTACAAAGGGACTCAGCTAGACTTACCCGACAACCTAATGCTAAAGGAGTTTCCAAGGATTATGCAAGGCTTTGTGGTTTAAAAGAGAAGTAAACAAACTCTTGCAAGAAACACAGCTTACTAACTTAATTACCTTGATTTTCCAAATTTTAACCCGGTAATTAGTAACCTAGACCTTTAGGTTAGCCATGCCAAAACTAAGCCAAACAAGCGACTAAATAACTAACAAACATGATGTGAAACATTTAAGTGAGCATAAACAAAGACCTAATCCGTTTGGCAGTGATCAAGCTTGTGTCAAGTCCGTGACACTCGGCGATTCGAATCGATTTTTAACCCTGCAGGGAAAACCTGAGACACACGCCGTGTGTGCGCCCCCGGAAGGCCACACGAAGCTACCTTTCCCACTGCGGCCACCATTGCCTGAACTGTGCCCACATAGCCCGTGGTCGCATCCCCAATCCCTACACAGTGCCCGGGCAAAGCCATGTGGGTTACTGACTACGACCCCGCCCACGTTCCTCGCCAGACACGGTGGGTCACAGTTCAACCGTTGGTACCACAGCAGTACATCGGTTTTCCGGGTCCCCAGCGCCGGTATGCGCTCAGTACGTTCAAAGCTTGACCTCAAGCAAACATCATGATCCTAAGTTCATTACCTGGGCAGGACCATCCCATACAGGACCATCCCATATTACCAAAGCATCCAACATAACACCAATCTCACTAGCTCGTTCTGCCCAATATTTCTCAGAGCCTCACTAATCATATTTTAATTCATAAACAAGTAGTTCTAGGGTACAGGTGACCGGGAATCACTCGACTTCTACTGTAGTGAGCAGGTCTAAGCAAATCTACTTCTATCTTTTTGAAAAGGTGGCAAAGTAATCTCTAATCAAGGAATGATCATGCAGTAAAATGGGATTCATTCAACTCCTATTCTAATGCACAAACATTGGCTCAATCACATTGCAGTGCATTTAATAAAACAGGGACAGGTATGCTCCGGGGCTTGCCTGGCTCACTGATCTCTGGCTCGACGGCTTGAGAAGCTTGCGGTGCTGCTGTTGCTTCGGACTCGAACACCACCTCGTCTCCCTCCTGGACGTCGTCAGGAACTTCTACCAGCTCCGGCTGCAACGTATCTTGGTCTACACGATATGATGCAAGGACATGCAAAATTTAAATTAGAGACCCTTACCCAACCTAATCTTCTAAAAACTACTAATTAAACAAAAACCCTTAACTTAAACTAATACTTTCCTAATTATCAGAAAATATGCAAACTCTAGATTACAATCTATAAATACATAAACAAAAATGCAACTATTTCTCCAAAATTTATGAAATAAATTTTGGAGACTCCTACAAAAAAATGCATTTTTAACCTATTGAATGCATTAAATAAAACCTTAAAAACCTAAAAACCTAACCCTACCACTTTTGCGGAAGACCCCCTGGCTTTTCCCTCTTCTCAACCCGTGCTCCCTCTTCTCTCTATCTCACTGTCCAGCAGGCCCAGCCCTTAACTCTCTCTCCCCTTCAGACAAGCGGGGCCCGCCCTCTCCCTGTCCCTCTTCTTCCTCGCGGATAGGACCGACCGCGGCAGCTCCAATCCCCGGCGGATTTCGCCGGTGGCGAGGGCCAGGGCTGCACAAACCACACGGCCACGCGTCCCACACCAATGCGCACCTAGCCCCCAACTCAGAACTCGACATCGCCCACCCTAGGCGGAGATCGAACAGCGGTGGCGGCGCTAGGCCTGAGCACAGCGGTGGCGCACTGAAAACAACCCGGAAGCCAACCCTCCACGGCAACGCGTAGCGCCACGAGCTTCAAAACATCCTAGGACACACGCTGCTCTCCCTTTCAAGGGTTCCTAGGGCACGGACGGCTCCCTCCTCCACAGTGGCGGAGAACACCGACGGCGGCCAGCGGCCAGCGGTGGCGCGATGGCGTTCCAGCCAACCCCCGACCCCAACACTGCCACAAGCACCACGGGGAGCTAGACACACCCTAGGAACACCGTTCTACTGGGCTAAACGACGACGAGAACGGCCGGGGAGGGGAGCTCACCGTGTGACAACGAAAACATGGCGGCGGTGGCGGCTCTGCTCGGCAGAATTGCCAGCGCACGGCTAAAGAAAACTGATGGATGATGCTTGGAAAGCTTGACGGAGGGTCGAGGGAAGCTCAGGCAGCGAGGAATTGCACTGCAAGGCGAGGATGGCGAGACGGCGGCAAAAACGGCGGTGAGCTAGGCGGCGAGCTCAGTGAGGAAGAACGAGCGTCCGTCTCGGCGCTTCTTAAACCCGCGGCCATCCTGCTGGCCACCGCCTGCGCTGGAGCTGAGCTCGCGCGGCTCGTGGTCTCGGGTCGCACCCTCGGCGGCGAGCAGGTGCGTGGCACCGCCGCGCTGAGCGGTGCCCCGGCCCGGCCTCCACCACTCAGCCCCTCCTTAACTCTGTCTCTGTCTTTTTCTTTTTCTTTTGTTTTTCTCCAAACTCAAATGACCAAAATGCCCTTCTGAATTCCAAAAGAAAAATTCAAACACTTACTCCAAAATTTGAATGGACATATGGTCCAGAATGTGAGATGTTCAAAACTTGAATGATGACACAAGATTCAACCTTAGATCATAGACATGAAAATCACCATTTCTCTTTTAATCCCTTCTTTCTTTTCTTTAATCCTCATTAGTGCCCACTCTATACTTTAATGACCATATGAAAATTCCAAAGCAAGAATTAGGACCTTTATTAGCATTGGAGTGTTACACTCCGTGCCGTGCCCATCGACTTGCGCCTATTATAGAACAAGCACGGAGGACGATTAGGCGCGCCCTTCACCGGCATGCGGGGGTAATAATTCCCAGTCTTCTTCTCCGGGCGATGAGGGTCCCCGAGGGCGGCACCGAGCTGCAGCTTGGTCACTCCGGCGGCCACATTCAGTGCGTGGCGCCAGTAGCGCGCGCTCAGGTCGGCGCGAAGCGACGCGGCGAGTTTGTGCGCTGCGGCGAACGGCGCGAGGTCGGGGATGGTCGCGAATAGCGCCATGGCGATCCGCACAAGCTCCGGGCGCTCCTCCGGGTCGGCGCCTCCGAACGCCATCGCTTTGAAAAAGTACTAGAGCTCCTCTCTGCGTGGCGCGCGTAGCATGAGCAGCGGAACGGGGCCTAGGCCCGAGTGCGTCTCCGTCCAGCTGATGATTATGATCTTGCTGTCTCTGTGCGCACGGCGGCGAACGGACGAGAGGAATCCTCTCCAACGCTCCCCGCTCCTGTCATCACTGGCGAAGTCAATCAGGATCAGGGACCTCTGAGTTGGGTCGAGCTCTTGACTCTGCACATCAAGATCATCACTGCAAAGACGATGAATCTTGACGAATTGCTCTCGCACCCTTTCCTCGAGGCACACATGCTCAACCAGCGTCTGCTTGCCAATCTCGTGAGGGCCAATGATCGGGAGTACAACCAATTCTCGAGCAGGCTGTAACAAGAAGCCGATGATCTGCTCCTTCTCCATCTCCCGGCCAAACATGCACCTCTCCATGTCGCTCAGCGCTGTACGGCTGGCGGTTGATGTCGGGGCAGGCGCCGAGGAGCACGACAAACTCTTTCATGTTGCTCAGCGCAGCTTCCAGGGTGGCCACCACAATGAACAGCCCACCCGTTGCGCCCCTCCCGGGAGGCAAACCGAGCACCCGGCTCGGCGTGCCATGTGATCTCTGCTCGACGGGTCACCTCATGAAGGCGTCGAGCACGTAGGCGCCTCGGCACATCTCTCCCTGTCGATGCAGAATTAGACCAACACACGAGAGCGCAAGATCGCGCAGCACGCAAACGAGCTGCTCGCAGTCTCCCTGCGTAGACCGGTCGGACTGGTCAGAGGCACCGGTCAGACCGGTTCCTCCAGGAAGAACAGGAGCGAACCCTAAACACGCCTTCCGGAAAGATCTGTCAGGGAGGACGTGCGCAAGGGTGTCCTAGGGTCGGTCAGGCCACCTAGTACGCCTTCAAACATCGCGGAGACGCAGGAAGAACAACATGTAGAGGTTGGAAAAGCTAGGGTTTGAAAGGTACAAGAAAGTAAAGGCAAAAAATAGTAGATTTGATTGAATCGATTGGGTATCTCCTCAATCGGCCGAATCCCCTTATATTTATAGGGAGGGTAGGTCTTGTCCCGCAAGGAAACCAAGTTACAACTCGTTACAATCTCGGAATCCTAAACCTAGTCGGTTACAGGGTAAACCGGTCTGACCGGTCCCCCAAACCGGTCAGACCGGTCTGGGTCGGACTCCACCTTTTTTGCGCGTCTTGCTCCACCACCGACTCTTGCGGTCGTCCTACACATCAAGCACCGCAACAGTCGGTCATTCCAGAGACCATGTCATCTTTTGATCCTTGCACCAATTCTTGCGGTCCTCCAAAGCCCCTAGCATTGCAACAGTCGATCATTCCGGAGACCATGTCACTTTTATCACACTCAGACCAATTGTTGCGGTCGTCCAAGCATCAGCATCGCAACATCCTATGCCGGACCGGTCAGACCGGTCAGGCTAACCGGTCTGACCGGTTTGCCCGGCCTGTGCCAATTTTGGTTGTCAACATATGCCCCCCTGTTTTTTGGTAAAGCTTGCGTACCATAAAGCATATCAGCACAAAAATTGTCAACTAAGGACGATGTTTTAACAAAATTCATCGGCCATTATATTTTTCTAAGGGCGATATCCAAATATCGGCCGTGTGCCACTTTATGCCTCTTGCCAAACACTTGGATAGTACTTTTTCAAGTACCTCCCATTCAATGCCTTAGGCAAACGTCCTCCTTGCAGCGTCTCCACCATATAGGAATTCCCGCCATTGATCTTGAATACTTGATATGGACCTTCCCAACTTGGAGACCACTTGCCGAACTTATTATCTTTAATACCAAGTGGCAATATTGTCTTCCATACTAGATCACCAACCTGAAAAGTCTTCTCTTTAACTGTTGACACCAGATTTTCGCACCTGATATGCTGAGTCAGATGGTGACGTGGTGAGGTTGAAACTGCACAGTGGGCCCGTTGAATGGTCAAACAGTTGATGCCGAAGAAGGGAGCTGATGCGGAATAGAGGTCCGATGAAGAAAGGGAGTCCGATCTAATGATGAATGAGAAAATGTGCATCGGCTAAAAAGGGAAGCGTGGCATGAGCGGGGACTATTTCCTTTTCAGAAGGCTTATTAAAAGTCCCATTCTATGTTAAATATTAGATTACTTTATCTGCAAGTTAGTCTGGTCCGATCAGGACTCTTCATGACCAGGTTATAAATATAAACCCTCGTCCATTGTAAAGAATTATTCTCACAATCAATACAACCCGGCTTCACGCCAAAAACCCTAGTAGTAGTTACCGACGAAGCTCATTGGTGGACGGGCTGCATCAGTTCTGATCTCCGGCTTACCAGTAAGTTAGTCAATTTATCGAACTAGTATAGGCTTTGAATTGAGGCGCATCGCCCTTTCTCGTTTATACTGTTCAACCGATTTATCTTTGAATAAGCAAGATTGATCTAGATTCCCTAAGTCGGAGCTAGATCACTATTGATTATTCAACAGTTAATCGTTTATCGGATTGCACTTTATGTCTAGATTCCCTACGTCGGAGCTAGATCATCAAGATTAGGCTAGATTCCCTACGTCGGAGCTAGACTCATCTTGGTTATTTAAAGGCAACTTTTGCGGTTTGTTTGGAGTTGTTAGATTGGTTTAGATCTACGCCATGTGAATTAATCTACTTCTTCAACGGCTTTGAGCACCGGTCTTGGTCTGATTTAAGCAATATTTATATTACAGCATCGTTCTAGGTCCGATCCATGCCTTGTGGTTTAATCTGGTTGTTCTTTGAGTATTGTGTTTGTTTAGATTCCCTACGTCGGAGCTAGATGTTCATAATATGATAAGATTGATCTTTGATTGTCATGCTTGGTTTAGATTCCCTACGTCGGAGCTAGATTCATCTTGATTAGTCAAAGGAAGCTTTGGTTATACCTCATTGTTATTTGAGTGTTAAGTGTGATTTAGATTCCCTACGTCGGAGCTAGGTCTTGCTTAATTATTCGATAGCATACTTTAGAATCAGAACGATCCTGTTAATGTTTTATCTGCTTATTTGCTTAATCTGATTAACACCTGTGCGAGCATCTTGTTTAGTTGTCAGATTGGTGAGTTGAGTTTGACTGTCTAGCTATCTGATCTGATCATTGCTGGAGAAATCTAGATTCCCTACGTCGGAGCTAGATTTCTCTGAAAAGGCTCTGGTCTGATTGGCTAGTTAGATGGTCCGATAAGATGAACCAAACTGGTAACTAGGCAAGGTGGACAATGTATCGGCTCACACTTTGATTATTTAATATCTTGTTCAAAGGCACAGCTGATCCGTTATTTACATATTGGCCATGTTTTATGCTTTATTTTATTATTCAAAGGCTGATCTGTTATATTAATCAAGGTCCGATCCTGATTGGTCCGATTCTGAGGTCCGATTCGGTGTCTGATTGAGGTCTGATTATTTGGTCCGATTGACGTCATCTATGAAGTCCGATTTTGAGGTCCGATTGGCATCGGCCGATACATTCTGATTGGGTCTTGGCTAAAATCCGACGTGCCTTCGCCGTTTGGAATAGAGCCGGCACAATCAAAGAGTAATTTAACTGTTTTATTCCCTTGTCAATTTCAGGTCAAATTGACTGGCACGCCGCGAACCTGAACGGAGTGTAGGCTGGCACTGAAGCGAAGCAGATCTCCCTGGTCTTCTTGTGCTGCGCGTGGAGGATACGACCGCCGATTTTCCGTGTCAACATTAACCTTCTTGTTGTATGCTCTAGCAACCTGGATCTTGTCTTTCTCAATTTCCTTGAGAGCTTGTAAACGCTTATCGGTCACTTCATCAATGTTATCCATCATCAAATCATAATATTCACCAACCGAAAGCTTATTTTGTCTAGCAAGTCTATAAGCGTCCAGATTTACCTCAACGGGCAAAACGACCTCTTGTCCATAAACAAGCTCAAAAGGAGTGACTTTAGTAGCACCATGTCTAGATATGTGATGAGCCCATAAAGCTTCAGACAAGACTTCATGCCATCTTCAGGGATTTTCCTCTATCTTCTTCTTGTTCAACTTTATCAAAGTTTTGTTACTAGACTCGGCCTGACCATTGGCCTGAGCATAGTATGGAGATGAATTGAGCAATTTGATCTTATACATATCGGCAAAAACTCGCACTTCTTTAGACATAAAAGATGTGCCTTGATCCGTAGTTAAAGTTTGTGGAATACCGAATCTTTGAATAATATGCTCGGTAATAAACTCAATTACCTTTTTATGGGTCATATTCTTGAGAGGAACAGCTTCGGTCCATTTAGTGAAGTAATCCGTAGCAACCAACACGAAGCGATGACCCTTTGAAGAAGAAGGATGTATTTCTCCAATAAAATCCAACCCCCATCCATGAAAAGACCATGGTTTAATAATAGGATGAAATAATGCTGCAGGCACTATCTGAATATTACCAAATTTCTGACATTCTTCGCATCCCTTGTAATAACGAAAACAATCGGCCATCATAGTAGGCCAATAGAAGGCAGCTCTCCTAAGCAACCACTTCATCTTAGGAGCCGATTGATGCGTTCCACAAATTCCTTCATGAACTTCACCCATGGCCACTCTAGCTTGATCAGCACCCAAGCATTTTAGCAACAAATCATCGGCGGTGCGATGATGTAACCATCGTCAACTAAAGTATATTTGAAAGCCAAACGCCGAATTTTTCTGTCTGTTCCAGAACTAGGATTCTTCAGATATCTAATAATGGGCGCTCTCCAATCATCCACTTTGGCTTTCTTGTTTTGAGGATTTTTAGAAGCCGAAATCGGATCAGCAGACGGTGGACCGGTCTGACCGGTTCCCAGATCGGTCTGACCGGTCTCTGTACTGAACACTGGACCGGTCTGGGAATCGGTCTGACCGGTTCGGTTCTGTTCTGCTGCAAGAATTAGAGCTTCATCATTGGCAATAGCAATCAACGGCATTTTCCTATGGAAATATCTCTTCTGGACATTATAGCCAGATGTTTGCTGTGCCAAAGTATTAGCTTTAGGATTTTCACATCTTGGTACATGATATATGGTGAACTCATCAAAATATGATATAACATCAAGGCACTTGTCAAGATAAAAATTCAATGACCCTTCTAAACATTGACACACCTTGGATACTTGCTGTACAACAAGCAATGAGTCACCAAAAGCTTCAACATGTTTTACTCCCATGTCATGCAAAATCTCTAATCCGAATAATAAAGCTTCATATTCGGCTTGATTATTTGTGCACTCAGTTTCTAATCGACTAAGAGCTTCAAAAATAGCTCCATTAGGAGAAACAAGAACGATTCCAATGCCACATCCGTTCTTGCAAACCAATCCAATCAAAATGCAATTTCTATGGAGTAAAAGTCATTTAATCAATTTCTAAATTATGCTCATCATTAATCCGATGTTCAACAATAAAATCAGCTACAATTTGGCCTTTCATAGATTTCAAAGGTTCATAAGCCAAATCATATTCAATAAGTGCATATACCCACTTACCTATCCTTCCGCTCAAAATCGGTCTATGCAACATATATTTAATAACATCGGCTTGACATGCTACAATGCAAGTACTAGACAACAAATAATGCCTCAATTTTGTACAAGCATAATATAAAGACAAGCATAATTTCTCAACAGATTTGTACCTTGTTTCCGCATCCAAAAGCCGTCGACTCAAATAAGTAATAACATGCTCCTTTCCATTTGTTTCTTGAGTCAAAATAGCTCCAATAACATTATCCTCGGCCGCAATATAAAGCCTAAATGGCACCCCATTCTTAGGCGCTTTGAGCACAGGCGGCGAAGACAAGTATCTCTTAATTTCTTCAAAGGCCTCTTGCTGCTTTGCCCCCCAAGTAAAATCGGCTTCATTCTTTAACCGAAGTATAGGAGTAAAAGCACTAACTTTCCCGGACAAGTTAGAAATAAACCGCCTCAAATAATTAACTTTGCCCAAGAATTTTTGTAAATCATGCTTGCAAGTAGGCGCTTCAAGCTTATCAATAGCTTTTATTTTCTTAGGATCTATTTTTATGCCTCTTTCATGAACCATGAAGCCTAAAAATCTTCCAGCCGATACTCCAAAAGCACATATCCCTACATCTGTTGGCCGAACCTTCCGAAGAGTTCGTAAGGTACTGGGTCTTGTGAAAATAAATTTTGTACTAGTGGGGGTATAGAATATCCCAAATTTGGATTTTGAGGAGTGAAATTTGCAACTTCGTTATTAATTCGACCATAACCAGCCGAATTAGAAGAAGCTACAAATGGCTGAGGCGCGGCAGGCCGAGTAGGCATTGGGTTGGATGGTGTAACAGATTGGCCTTCAAAATAATTCAACGGCATACCAAACGCAGGTTGTTCTATAGGTTTTGCTGTCGGTGTTTTAAGATCTGGCACAATAGGAATTTTAGGAATCAACATACTAGGATCGGCGGCAGGTTGTTCAGCCATGGGCTGTTTGCCTTCCGATTCTAACCGCTTGTTCATCATCCAATTAACCAATTTAACGTTGTTTTCAGCCATCTTATCCTCTATGTACTTTAAAAAGACTTTATGAGAGTTGTCATCAGGTAGTACCTATAGGAGAAGCTGCCAAAGATGAAGCAGATGGATCTACGTCCTTGATCTTGATGACCACGCCCTTGCGGTCTTTCTTGAAGTGCGATAAGTAGTAGATGCGATCTTCTTCCGCTTTCTTCTTCATGTATTCCTCGAGCCCTTGACGATCTTCAGCAGATAATTCATCGTCCTTCACGACGATGATGTTCTCAAGATCGAACTCGGTGTTTGAACCCATCTGGCTAGAGTTTAGATAGATCGGCTGCGAAACCAGATCTCTATTCCCCAGCGGAGTCGCCAAAAGTATGTTGACGCAGAATTAGGCCAACACACGAGAGCGCTAGATCGCGCAGCACGCAAACGAGCTGCTCGCAGCCTCCCTGCGCAGACCGGTCGGACCTGCCAGAGGCACCGGTCAGACCGGTTCCTCCAGGAAGAACGGGAGTGAACCCTAAACACGCCTCCCGGAAAGATCCGTCAGGGAGAACGTGCGCAGGGGTGTCCTAGGGTCGGCAGGCCACCTAGAACGCCTTCAAACGTCGCGGAGACGCAGGAAGAACAGCAAGTAGAGGTTGGAAAAGCTAGGGTTTGAAAGGTACAAGAAAGTAAAGGCAAAAATAGTAGATTTGATTGAATCGATTAGGTATCTCCTCAATCGGCCGAATTTCCTTATATTTATAGGGAGGGTAGGTCTTGTCCCGCAAGGAAACCAAGTTACAACTCGTTACAATCTCGAAATCCTAAACCTAGTCGGTTACAGGGTAAACCGGTCTGACCGGTCCCCCAAACCGGTCAGACCGGTCTGGGTCGGACTCCACCTTTTTTGCGCGTCTTGCTCCACCACCGACTCTTGCGGTCGTCCTACACATCAAGCACCGCAACAGTCAGTCATTCCAGAGACCATGTTATCTTTTGATCCTTGCACCAATTCTTGCGGTCCTCCAAACCCCTACCACCGCAACGGTCGATCATTCCAGAGACCATGTCACTTTTATCACACTCAGACCAATTGTTGCGGTCGTCCAAGTACCAGCACCGCAACATCATGTGCCGGACCGGTCAGACCGGTCAGGCTAACCGGTCTGACCGGTTTGCCCTGGCCTGTGCCAATTTTGGTTGTCAACACTCCCCTCAGCTGGTTGAGCTGCAGCAGCATCGTCGGGTTGGTGACCTGCCGCGCCTCGGCCTCCTCGACGACAACGCGGGCGCGTAGCAGCGCTCGCTACAGCCCGACGATGTCGTCGGTGGAGCCGGGCTCCTGGAGCTTGCTGATGAGGAAGGTGACCAACCGGCCGACGAGATCGCTTTGCAACTGCAGACAGCAGCACCTCCATTTTCAAGCTTGCAAGGGCCGATGCCTCCTCAATTCCTGATCGACGACTAAGCAGCAATGAACATGTCAACAGAAGAAAGCTGATTTGGTTTTCTGTTCGCGGTTACTATGAACTATATGATGGTAACAGATCGCTGAATTCGCTCTGATGCCTCTGATCTACTGTCACCGAAATATTTGTCGCCATTAATTTTTTAAAACGTCTGATCTTTTGTCTGATTTAAAACTTTTATGCAAATATGCAAAAGGATATGCCATACTTAAAATACATTTAACAATAAAGCAAAATCAAAAATAAAATAAATAATATTCACATAATATTTTGAATAAGATGAATGGTAAAAACAGTGATAAAAAATCAATGACGACAAATATTTAAGAGAAGTATTTAATTATGTGTGTGATTATGAACTGACATGATTGTGACAGATCACTCACCGTAATGTATTCGCCGATGACGACTGGGTAATATTTAGGGCACTCACCGTAATGAATTCGCCGATGATGACGGGGTAATATTTAGGGCCTCTTTGGTAGAGTTTACTGTGGCTTAGTATTTTGCGCAAAACGAGACATGTAACGTGAAGCTGTTTTAAAAAATGATGCAAAAATTAGCTGAAAGCTGGGCAAAACTAGTTTTTCAGCTCACCAAAACAGTTTGACCAGCGAAGCTGTTTCTGCACAAGCTCCCTTAATTATTGTGTGATTATGAACTGAGGAAGAATTATGACTGCGACCGATCACTCACCGTAATGAATTAGCCGATGATGACCGGGCACACAAAGACCCCGCTGAATTCTGATGGCGACGGATTACTCACCCTGACCAATTTGCCGATGACCCGGTATATAAAAGATCCCTCTCAACTAGACGTACAACCTCTCTTCTCTTCACCCCTCCGTTGCAGGAAACTTATGCTGTCTGGGAGAGAAGAAACTTGGTAGTCGTCCTAAGATGGCACTCTAGGAGCTCAAATTCAATCTAGGCATTGCCAAGAAACAACAGTAACAATAACAACGTTGCCAGAGCTAGACACATTTCTTTCGCAGGTTTACGTCGAACTACACATTTCAAGGTTGCCAGAGAGAGAGGATTACTTCTTCCCTTTTTTTTTGTTCGTCCTGACAGGTGGGTCTCACCTGTTGCGACGAACTATAACCACGGTTCTAATTGTCAACATCGATTTTTCTAATTGGATTAGAGTCCCAACTGAACCCATTAATCTTTATCTCCTACCTCTCTATTTCTATCTATATATATCTTTACCTATTTCTAAAGCAAGGAACGTTTCATCGGTCTGTCGTATATGTCTCATGATTGGATTAGATATGCCTCATCTTGTCCCCTGGTCGGATTAGAAGTAGTCCATTATATACTGCAATTAGATTAGAAAAACCAAATTAATTACTTTTATTTGCTTAGAAAAATGATATAACGGTCTTCATCCGTAGCCACGCACGGGCAAGGTTGCTAGTACATGTATAAATGGTCTACATGGTGACACTCATGATGCGTATATACCTTAACTTCTTATTTCTTTGTTAACAATGATAAATTACCATAATTTAAAATCACATATCAGTTTACTTTTGGACTTTTCGGTAGGATACATACGAAGACGATTAGGTTAAGATTTAGTTGATTAGTTTAGGTTATCTTTAATAACAACATACGTGAGTAACTTAGATACAAATTTTGAATGTCATCTTAAGTTATCCTTTATAATGATATGCATGAGTAAATTAGATAAACATTAAGGGTTAATTTAAATTATTTTATAATGGCATAGCTCGATAATTTAGATATATTTTTAGGATTTATTTTAGAATACTTTTATAAAGATAGTGGTGGGTAACTTTTTAAAAGATGTAATAGACCAATGACTATGGTTATTAGAGTTTACATGATTGACGTTTCTGATTTTTGTGAGAATTTCTAAGATTTATCTTTTTTCTGCGTGTCTCGTGAAACTAATGTGGAGTCTCCAATTAAAAAGTTAAGGCTACATTTCTACCGAACTATTATGAGTTATCTCTCATTTGTTTAAATATTCGAACATAATACCTATATAGATATATACTTATTATTTTCATCCGATTGTGATAGATCTTTATTAGTAATTACTTCTATAATGTTTACATACACAATTATAATATTTAAATTTTCACTTTGCATCACATATATGCCTTGAATTTATTTAATGAATCCTAGGTTTAAACTATAATTTTAACGTAGAATTCTATATTGTCGTCATTTCCCCTATATTTTTATAAATGATAACGCACATTATGTGTATATACGTTAATCATTATATAATATACCAATAGTGTATGAAATACACGATTTAGAATCTTATATTGGTGTATATTTTTAATTAAGGTGATTTGGATTCTAATGTAGGATTGCCTCATGTTATCTTTAATAGTGACATATGTGGGTCATATAGATGTTAAGTTAAGGGGTTACTTTAAGTTATATTTTAGTATTCGTAGTGGGTAATTTAGTGGCATATTTATGAGTTTATTTTAAATATTGCTTATAATGGCATAGTGTGTAATTTCATGAAGATTAGGGGTTACTTTGGTTTATTTTATATAATAGCAGAGGTGAGTAATTTTGATATAGACTTAGGGAGTTACTAGTAGATCTAATGGCCATGATGATTTGAGTATTCCAATTGATGGCAAAATGTTCTGCCTTTTTGTGAGAATTTCTAGAATTTCTCTCTTTTTCTAACTCTAGGATCCTAGGTGGCTTCATCTGGAGGCTTCAAAAGAAGCCTCCAATTAGTAATAGTAATATTAACATTAAAAATCATGCAAAGGTTAGAACCCATAGTTAATATTTGTTAAATATTTAAGTTATGGCATTAGCATATAAATCCGTATTCTCATTTTTTCATCCATATATGTACATGTAGTCTACATGGTGATATACATCATGCATATATACCTTAATAAGTTAGTATTTTCTGTATTATTACCGGTGGTAAGTTAGATGCATGCAAGTTTAGAATTTGAGCTATGTGCTTAATTAACATGAAAAATTTGTGCTCTCATTGCCTTTTTCATACATGTATATATGATCTATGCACAAATCATGCATAGATACTTTGAGTTATTTTCTCTATTACCAATTAATGGCAGAGTTAGTAATTTAGAATCATATATTGGGTGTAATTTAACATATTTATATAATGACATGTATGTCATTTATAGTTAGAAGGTTTGCGTGCATGCATTCATACAGGTGAGTTGTGTACGCATGTGAGTGTCAGCGTCTGTACTTATCTTTCGAAGAAAAAGAATAAGGATGACTACTAGCAAGTTTCCTCGATCTTTCCCACTCAGCATTTATTTTTGGAAAATTCGATTCGTACCATCAAAAGATATTTTGACCATTAAAAGATTCAACTTTAGATATTTACCATGGAAAGATAGCTATATCGAGCAACTTAGCATCGCCGTACCACTTCCGTTAAGAAGTTAGCCCACGTGTGAGCATTTTCCCCAGTTTACGGTTATCTTCTTCCGTGGCTCCTCCTGTGTTGAAGCTCGACTTTGCCGGAGATTAAAAGTGCGGTGAGTTCCTAATCCTCCCTCGTCCGTCCTCTATGTTCCATAATTTCTTGCCGTTCCACCACCTTCCCAAGCTGCTGGGCATGTTTGACTGGGTGTTTTGGGCAAGGCTAAAACTAGAACACGGTAATTTCTGGACGAAAAAAACAAGAAGCTAGCGATGCAGCCAACGGAGGCAAACAGAATGGTAGATATCTGTAACGTTGTAACTTTTCGATGGTAAATATCTGAGCTCGAATCTTTTAATGCAATATAGCTAGACATCGTTTCTTTTGATGGTATATTATGAATCTAATTTTCCCTTTATTTTTTTGCAAGGGAGGGACAAGAGAGATTGTGCGTGTAGTTGAGAGGGATCTTTTCTGCACCCAGTCAACGGCAAATTCATCACGGTGAGTGATCTGTCAGTCACATAATCAAATAATTCAGAGGGATCTTTTCAGTGCCCGGCCATCGGCGAATTCTGGTGAGCGACCAGTTGACATGTTCCCTGCTGTTTAGTGGATCAGGAATTGAGGAGTCATTGGCCCTTGCAAAGTTGCAAATGGAGGTGCTGGTGGCTGCACTTGCTAGCGATCTCGTCGGCCGGCTGGTCACCTTCCTCATCAGCAA
This sequence comes from Alloteropsis semialata, assembly GCA_004135705.1. Taxonomy (NCBI): domain Eukaryota; kingdom Viridiplantae; phylum Streptophyta; class Magnoliopsida; order Poales; family Poaceae; genus Alloteropsis; species Alloteropsis semialata. The sequence goes on from CM014274.1 coordinate 71,736,321, forward strand.
GTTCCAGGAGCCCGGCTCCACTGACGCCGCCGTCAGGCTGCAGCGATTGCTGTTACGCGCCCGCGTCGTCGTCGAGGAGGCCGAGGCGCGGCAGGTCACCAACCCGGCGATGCTGCTGCAGCTCAACCAGCTGAGGGGAGAGATGTGCCGAGGCGCCTACGTGCTCGACGCGTTCACCGGCGAGCCGTCGAGCCCAGTAAGAGATCACGCGCCACGGCGAGCCGGCCGCTCGGCTTCAGCGATGCCACAGGAGGGCCCCGGCTGTCCGTCGTGGTGGACACTCTGGAAGCTGCGCTGAGCGACATGAAGGAGTTCGTCGTGCTCCTCGGTGCCTGCCCCCGCATCAACCGCCAGCCGTACAGCGCCTACCTGTTCATGGAGAGCTGCATGTTTGGCCGGCAGATGGAGAAGGAGCAGATCATCGGCTTCCTGCTACAGCCTGCTCGAGAATTGGATGTGCTCCCGATCATTGGCCCTCACGAGATCGGCAAGCGGACGCTGGTTGAGCATGTGTGCCTCGAGGAAAGGGTGCGAGAGCAATTCGTCAAGATTCATCGTCTCTGCAGTGATGATCTTGATGTGCAGAGTCAAGAGCTCGACACAACTCAGAGGTCCCTGATCCTGATTGACTTCGCCAGTGATGACAGGGACGGGGAGCGTTGGAGAGGATTCCTCTCGTCCGTTCGCCGCCGCGTGCACAGAGAGAGCAAGGTCATAATCATCAGCAGGACGGAGACGCACTCGGGCCTGGGCACCGTGCCGCCGCTCATGTGCGCGCGCCGCGCCGAGAGGAGCTCTGGTACTTGTTCAAAGCGATGGCGTTCGGAGGCGCCGACCCGGAGGAGCGCCCGGAGCTTGTGCGGATCGCCATGGCGCTATTCGCGACCATCCCCGACCTCGCGCCGTTCGCCGCAGCGCACAAACTCGCCGCGTCGCTTCGCACCGACCTGAGCGCGCGCTACTGGCGCCACGCACTGATGGTGTGCGCCGGAGTGACCGAGCTGCAGCTCGGTGCCGCCCCCGGTGGCGGGATCCCTCATCGTCCGGAGGAGAAGACTGGGTATTATTACCCCCGCGTGCCGGTGAAGGGCGCGCCTAATCGTCCTCCGTGCTTGTTCTACAACAGGCGCAAGTCGACAGGCACGGCGCGGAGCGAGCTCCTGAAGGTGACGACTATGCAGGTCGTCCACGGCGTCGCCCTTGGCGGGACGGAGAAGCGGTTTGACGTGCTGGCGTGGCAGTCCCGGATTCCTCCCTATGCAAGCTACATCTCAACCTGCGACATGGAGAGAGCTGCTCTGGTGGAGTTCGGCAGGACACAGAGTCTGAACAAGAGGGGGAAGAGATCAACTGATTTATCGATCCGGCAAAGACATGGTCTTGGTCTCTTGGACGCTAGAAGAGGGAGACGATGATAATGGTCGAGCCGAGGGGTCCCGCGGAGTGGAGGACGCTGGAAGGGCGACACAAGGTTGAACCCGCACTCCAGTGACTCAAAATAATCTAACTCCACCCCTGTATCTTGCACTAGCAGCCAAATATTAAATCCGTACTCCAAATTTTCCACCATAAACTTGCTCAAAAAAAAAATTCCACCATAGATACCGATTCTCAAAAAGAAACAAAAGACTTCCACATGACCGACCAAGTTGTGTTTGTGAATCAACCGTTGAACTGCGCCTGGTCACCCATCGTGATATTTAGATTTGTGTCCTAGTAAAATTGTGACAAAGCATGTCTTGTTGTAGCAAACTCATCACTCCAACTACCATAGGCAGACATGAAACTACCACATTAGCTCAATTTGAGCATATAGGTCTTTTCTTTACACAAATTCTGAATCGAGAAGGCTCTTGCTTTTATCTTAACGCAAGAGCACTCCTGATTTGGATTATACAAGGAAGGAAGGGGAGGGGATTACGGAAGACAAGACAAAAGGAAAACATGGAAGTACAAATAGAGTACAACCTAACATCAACGAGCTTCAATTCAGGTTAGGATTGTTGTAAATATGAGTCAAAAAGAAGTGTGAATATGGACTCAAAATCGTGGCCAATTAAACGAAGAGGAGGAAAAATTCAAGTAGGATACTGTAGCAATGGCGGTTACTGTAGCGAGATCGGTTACTGCAGCGAGGCTGATTACTGTAGCGATGGCGGCTACTGTAGCGATTGCGACTGCTGTAGCGCCGGTTACTGTAGCATCGATTACTGTATCAACCGATCTTCAGTGCCTATATAAATGGAGCCCTAGGTCATTTGTAATGGTATGAAAAAGTGAATGAAAGCAAGAAAGAGCTCCTTCCTCCTTCCTCCAGTTTCCTGTATACTGTGTTCTTGCTGTTCTTGTGTGCCACAACAGAGAAGCTGATTTCTAACACGTTATCAGCACGAGATTCTACAAGTGCTAGAAGGCAGAAGGTAAGAAATCAACTTTATTTATGTTCTTGCGAGCACACTCAGCCATGCCTCCGCCCGTCCGGAAAGCAACATCATGGGGGCTCTGCCGCCGTTGCTCTCCAACCAGGGCGAAGCAAGGAAGGCTCTGCCTCCACCCACCAAGAGCATGTACTGCCGCCCTGAAGGCGGGTAGATCAGCCAGAAAACTGTCTTACATGGCTTGTGATACATGAACAAACTTGTGGCCCGAAGCCACTATATCCATTTATTTTGTTTTGCACAATTACTTTACTGCAATTTAAATTTGGTATTTAAATTCCGTAAATTTATTTACCGTAATTTATTTCCGCATTTAAATTCATGCGAGTTTTATTATTGCAATTTTCTTATTGCATCTAAATTCCCGTGAATTTATTTTTCCGTATTTAAATCCTGCAGATTTATTTACAGCAATTTATTTTTCAGTATTTAAATCCCGCAGATTTATTTGTTGCAAATTATCATTAAGCAATTACAACTGGGAAACTTTTGCATAAGTCCTGAAGACTATGCATCTGTAATCCTGAAGGTTACATGTGACCGACTAAGCACTAATCCTACGTATTGGATTGTGCAGACATGTCGGACATTGCAAAGAGGGACTTTGAGAAGCTCGCCGTGGACGGCAGCAACTACCTCACTTGGGCTATTGATGCCGAGAACAGGCTTGAGGGCATGAGCCTCGATCATACCATCACCCCGTTTGAGGAGGGTAAAGATGAGCGCACAAAACCTGATAAAGCAAAGGCGTTGTATATCATACGACACCATCTTGACCGAGACCTGAAGTCTGAGTATATGACTGAGAAGGATCCGTTGGTGTTATGGCAATCCCTGAAGGATCGCTTCAGTCAACAACAGTCTATTATGCTCCGAGAGCACAACAAGACTGGATCACTCTCCGCTTTCAGGACTTCAAATCCGTGACAGCGTATAATTCTGCTTTACACAGGATTGTGTCCAAATTAAAACTTTGTGACCAGAAGATCACAGACACGGATATGATCGAGAAAACTATGTCCACCTTCCACCCAGGGAATATAGTTCTGCAACAACAATACAGGAACTCAAAGTACACCAAGTACTCTGAGCTCATAGAGGTGTTGATGTTTGCAGAACAACAGAATGAAGTTCTTATGAACAACCATTCTGTTCGTCCCACTGGCTCTATAGCTGTGCCTGAAGCACATGCTAATGTTGCTGAGAGTTCTCGCAACCAAAAGAAAAGCCGTGGAAAGAGGCAATGGAAGGGGAAGAAAGGAGCTATGTTCAAGGGCAAAGGCAAAGGAAAGCCTAAAGGTAGAGATATGCCCAAAAAGGAGAAAGATGAAAATGTTGGGGAGGAGCAAGGCGAATGCTTCAGATGCGGAACAAAGGGACATTGGTCTCGCCAATGTCGCACCCCCAAACACCTGATTGACCTTTACCAACAAAGCAAGAACAAAGGCAAAGGTCAACATGAGTCTCACTTCACCACTGAGCCTGAAGCTCAGAAGCGCGATGACATGATTATCGACGCGAAGGGAAATGGTGAAGACGTCCAGATAAATGATGATGATGATGATCTCCTTGATGACGATGATATATATGGGGACCTGCAGTAATTCCTGAAAATATCAAGTCACCTAAATGCAATGCCCACATGCACTGGTTTTGTTTCATAATGTTTGACCATACATGCTCTAGAAGAGCATTTGTAATGTAGTAAATGGTCTAAACTTTTGTAAGGTTTTCCAGGAGTTATGTAATGTTATCTTTTATAATGAATGCCTTATGCTTTATGTTAAATTCCTATTCTTTGTGGTATTTAACAGCACTTGTGGGACCCATGGCTGAAGCGGAGATCTGTCTTGTAGACAGTGGCACCACCAACACGATACTAAGAGAAACCAAATATTTCCAAACTCTGACTAAGAAAAATGAAAATATCATGACCATTGCCGGAAGCAATGCTCATATTGTAGGCACCAGGAGTGCTACAATGGTTCTCCCTATGGGTACACAATTGTTTGTGAAAAATACATTGTTGTATCCTGACTCAAAGCGAACGCTTTTGAGCTTCAAAGATATCCGTGCGAATGGTTTCCATGTTGAAACCGAGATTGAGCAAGGTACTGAATACCTTCTCATCACTAAATTCGACGGGTATCAAAAGAAAGTGGTGGAAAGACTCCCTTCATCGCCATTGGGTTTGTACTATACGTACATAAAACCCACTGAAGGATATGTTGTGATGAAAGCCATATTCAAAGACCCGGAGTCATTTCGAATATAGCATGACCGTTTGGGTCATCCTGGGTTGAGCATGATGAGAAGAATCATCAACAATTCTGCTGGCCATAGCGTTAAAAGCTTCCCTAGTCCTGAAGATTTTATTTGCACTGCATGTGCAAAGGGAAAACTAATTACTAGACCATCTTTCCTGAAGATTAGGGATGAGTCACCCGCATTTCTGCAAAGGATTCAAGGTGATATTTGTGGACCTATTCAGCCCCTGTCAGGCCCGTTTAGGTACTTCATGGTACTGATTGATGCATCCACTAGGTGGAGTCACGTGGACCTGTTGTCCACCAGAAACCATGCTTTCTCAAAACTCATTGCCCAAGTAATCAGGCTAAGAGCAAGCTTCCCTGATAATCGCATCCAATCCATTCGGATGGACAATGCTGGTGAATTCAGGTCCAAAGCTTTCGATGATTACTGTCTAGCAATGGGCATCAAAGTTGAGCATTCAGTACCACATGTCCACACACAGAATGGTCTAGCTGAATCCTTGATCAAGAGGATTAAGTGGATTGCAAGGCCGTTGTTGCAGAATTGTAAGCTGCCAACCAGTTGTTGGGGCCATGCAGTGTTGCACGCTGCAAAACTAATTCAACTCAGGCCTACTGCATATCATGAGACATGCCCCTCACAAATGGTGCGTGGGAAAGAACCAAGCATTTCCCATCTGCGTATATTTGGCAGTGCTGTATATGTGCCAATACCACCACCTCAGCGTACATCAATGGGGCCCCACCGGAAGTTGGGGATGTATGTTGGTTATGAGACTTCGTCCATAATCAAATACCTAGAGCCTATGACTGGGGATCTCCATACGGCTCGGTACGCTGATTGTGTCTTCAATGAAGACCATTTCCCGGCATTAGGGGGAGATAGACATCCGATGGAATGCCGAGAAATTGTATGGAATGCAACTGGGATGCAATCCATAGACCCACGCACCACTGAATCTGAACTAGAAGTTCGGAGAATCATACATTTGCAAAATCTTGCGAATGAGCTGCCCGATGCCTTCACTAATCATAAAAGGGTGACAAGGTCGCATATACCTGCAGTAAATGCGCCGGAGAGAGTTCAAGTACCCCAGAAGGGCACCAACTCTGATGTCTCTACCAATCCTAGAAAAAGGGGGAGACCTCCGGGTGCCAAGGACAAGGTTCCGCGGAGACGTCCGCGTAGACAAGATCCTGAGCCACCTGCACCACTTAAAGAATCAGTTGAAGAAGATCAACCTGGAGTTGATAATGCCCCTGAAGAGGCAAATCTACCTGAAGTAGAGGAAGTCCCTGAAGGACACCATCCTGAAGATGGAAATCCCAATGCACCGTGCGCACAACATCACATTGGAAGGTTGGAACGCCCCAACTCAATCGTTACGGGAAATCACGATGAGTGGGAAGATGATCATGAGGAGATCGCCACTAATTATGTGGAATCAGGAGAGTCATACAATAGAAAGACCACTGTTGTCGACATATATTTTGCCTCAAAAGTTGCTGATTCAATGGATCCGGATCCAGAACCAAAGTCCTTGATGGAGTGCCGGAAGCGCTCTGATTGGGAACAATAGAAAGCAACAATTGAGGCAGAACTGCGCCCGCTTCGCCATAGGAAGGTTTTTGGACCTGCAGTCCTGACACCTCCAAAAGTCATCCCTGTAGGATGTAAATGGGTTTTCATTCGAAAGAGGAATGAACATGGCCAAGTGGTAAGATACAAAGCGAGGCTGGTGGCACAAGGGTTCACGCAGAGACCCGGCATCGATTATGATGAAACATACTCTCCTGTTATGAGTGGCATAACGTTCCGATATCTCATTTCTATGGCAACTAACATTAATTTAAAAATGCAGTTAATGGACGTCGTGACCGCATATTTGTATGGGTCACTAGATTTAGAAATTTATATGAGAGTTCCTGAAGGACTCAAGATCCCTGGACCGAATCAAAACCGCAACATGTTTAGTGTTCGCCTGCAGCGATCGCTATATGGTTTGAAACAATCCGGAAGGATGTGGTTCAACCGTTTGAGTAACTTCCTCCTGAAGAAAGGTTACGCAAACAATGATGATTGCCCTTGTGTGTTCATAAAGAAATCCAAGGATGGATTCTGCATCATCTCAGTTTATGTTGATGATTTGAACATCATCGGAACCACAAGGGACATTGAGGAAGCATCGACCTACCTCAAGACGGAATTTGAAATGAAAGACCTGGGTAAAACCAAGTTTTGTTTGGGCTTGCAGCTCGAACACCTCCCTGAAGGAGTGTTTGTACACCAGTCCACCTATATAAAGAGGGTACTTGAAAAGTTCAATATGGCCAAGTGCCACCCTCTGAAAACACCTATGGTCGTTCGATCATTGGAAGTTGATAAAGATCCATTCCGACCCAATGATGAGGATGAGGAGATTTTGGGACCTGAAGTTCCTTATCTTAGTGCCATTGGAGCACTAATGTACCTTGCAAATTGCACACGGCCTGATATTGCATTTGCAGTAAACTTGTTGGCCAGGTACAGCGCCGCCCCCACTACAAGGCATTGGGTTGGCATAAAAACCATCCTCAGATATCTACAAGGTACTCAAGACCTTGGGTTATGGTATCCAAAAGGAGGGGATTTCACTATGGTGGGTTATGTTGACGCTGGCTACATGTCTGACCCTTATAATGCTAGGTCACAAACTGGTTTTGTTTTTCTCTGTGGTGGTGCAGCCATATCTTGGCGGTCTGTGAAGCAGACTTTAGTTGCCACATCTACCAACCACTCAGAGATAATCGCCCTGTACGAAGCCACACGTGAGTGTGTCTGGCTACGTAGGATGATTAACCACATCCAGAAGTCATGTGGCATGAATGCTATCAACACCCCCACCATTATCTATGAAGATAATGCAGCTTGTGTTGCACAGATGCATATGGGCTATATTAAGAGCAATCTCACTAAGCATATTGCTCCTAAGTTCTTTTACCCCCATGAGCTCCAGAAGAGCGGGGAGGTAAATATCCTGCAAGCTAGGTCATATAACAATCTGGCAGATTTGTTCACAAAGTCTTTGCCTGCCTCTAGTTTCCACCGATGTGTCCGTGGAGTAGGCATGAGACGACTTAGAGAGTTGCAGGGTTCAGGGGGAGATCAACCCCGAAGGACATAGCTCATAATCATGACCCTAAAGGTCATGGGTTGATCCTGAAGACCTAACCAAACATCAACTGTTGTACTCTTTTTCCCTTGATGAGTTTTTCCCACTGGGTTTTCTCATGCAAGGTTTTTAACGAGGCAAACAGGTGCAACTTAAGCCGGTGCAAGTGATGTACTTGTCGGGGTTCTCTACCGCCGGCAAGTAAATTTCTACGATCGCGTGTCAGGGTCCGGATGGTGACTCAAGAGACAGGGGGTTTAGACTGGTTCGGGCCTCCGGAGAGTAACACCCTACGTCCAGTGTGTGCCGATGTTCTCAAGTCCAAGTCTGTAGTAGGGGGTACAAACTAGTCGGGAGAGGGAGAGGGTCCCAAGTCCCTGTGTTCGAATGTTCGTCCGTGAGTGTTTGGATGGTAGAATCGGGTCGGGTCTCGGTTGGTTCCCCCCCCCTCACTGGTGTCCCCTTGTCCCCTTTTATAGTCTCAAGGGGAGAAGGGAGCGGGAGGTAAGAAAGAAGAAAATTACAAGGGGAGTTACTGCCCCCGAGGCCTTTAACTTGTGCCGCGCGCCAAGCCGTACGGGGAGCAGGTGTTGACGAAACGGGGCGCTCCGCCAGACCCGGGATCGTACACCCCGGATGGTTGATGTAGGAGACTTCTCGGGTAAGTCTCCGGGTAGTTCCTGGGTCGTGGTTGACTTGCTCGAGGCCTTTGGGAACTCCAGGTGTCCTCCTCAGGCTCCAGGTGTCGTCCTTGGGCGCCTGGGGTCGTCCTTGGGCGCCTGATGTTGCGCATGCGTTTCTCCCAGGACTGTAGCGTTCCTGTTCGAATGAGACGGGCGCCACTGTGGCTGCCGTGGCAAAGGACGGACGCCCATCATGCTCTGGCGCGGCGGGTACCAAGTGGGTACGGCACCGGATGGGCCGGGACGGGACGCAGCCGAGTAGTCTGGCCGGGCGAGCCGGAGACTCCTCGGAGGCGGAGAACTCCCCGGGCGAATCGGAGAGCCACTCGGGGGCGGAGAACTCCCCGGGCGAATCGGGGAACCACTCGGAGGCGGAGAACTCCTCGGGCGAATCGGAGGCTCGTCGGGCGACCTCCGAGCTGTCGGGGCATGGAGAATCCGCTTGATTTGGGTCTTCGGCTTTTGTTTTTGAGGGGTGGATTATCGTGAGGACCCGGGTTAAGGGCTTGATTGGGTACCCCTAATCCAGACCCTCGTCAGTAGCCCCCGAGCCTGGGGGGAGATGGAGACTCGCGCCCAGGCTGAGAGGCAGCGTAGATATGGTAAGTCACGATTCTTCCGGTGGGGGCGCGCGAGCGCACCCGCCGGGTGTAGCCCCCGAGCCTTGAGAAGAGCTGGTGCTCTTGTTAAGGTTTTGAGCCCGGGTGGTTTGCCTTGGAGGTTGTCGGGATCGGAAAACTTGTCGGGGATGGGAAGCTTGCCGAGGACGCTCCGCCGGTGGGCCGGGCCGCTGCCCGGCCGTTGATGGGCCGAGCACGGGAGCGCCGGCCTGGTTTTCCGCCGCGTGGAGGGAGGGCGCGCCTTTTGAGGGAGTCAAGTGAGGCGACGTGCGCACGTCGCGAGGCGCCGGAGGTGGGCCCGCGCATTTAACGCCGTGGTCGCCTCGCCGCACCACCTCCCCTTTTATAGGCCTGAGCTGCGGCCGCCTAGGGCTTAGTTTATTCCCATCGCTTCGCCTTCCGCCGCGCTTCGTCTTCCTCGCCGCTGCGCTTGCTCTCTCGCGTTCTCCGCCGCCGCCGCGCTTTTCCGAGGGAGGAGAGACCAAATCCCCGCACCGCCCACGTCACCTTCGTCCTGCGACCTCATGATGTCGGTCTGGGAGCGCTCCAGGGTGACGCAGAGGCAGTTGGAGGGGCTCGCGCGGGACGGCTCGCTGCCGCCGCTGACGGAGGCCGAAGAGTGGAAGGTTCCGGGTGCGGAGGACTACCCCCGACCGCCGCGCGGGTACGTGGTCTCCTTCACCGCCTTCCATGAGCGCGGGTTCTCCGTCCCCGCGGGGAGATTCATCCGGGCCGTGCTCAATGAGTACGATCTGGAGCTCCAGCACATCAACCCCAACGGGGTGCAGCAGATGGCGGTGTTCGTCGCGCTCTGCGAAGGGTACCTGGGGATGGAGGCCCATTGGGACCTCTTCCGGTACTTTTTCAAGTTCGTGCTGCATGCCGCCGAGGGTGGCGTCCCCGCGACGCTCGGGTGCGCCGTATTGAAGGCGAAGCAGGGGCGGTCGAAGGACTACATCACGGGGACCCTGATCAGCTCGAACAAGGGGTGGCACCCCGGGTGGTTCTACCTCAAGAACGACCCGAAGAACCCCCTTCTGGAGTACACCGGGAGGTCATTCGAGAAGGCGCCCGACCATTGGGGGTACGGGCCCGAGAAGAAGTTGCAGGGGAAGCTCCTCGGGAACATCTGGAAGGCCCTCGCGCGACTCCGCGACGCGAACGTGTCCGCGGCGGAGGTCATCGGCGGGTACCTCTCGAGAGGTATCGTACCGCTGAGGCGGCGCACCCTCCAGATCTGGCAGATGGTTCCGGCGAAGGCCCCCTTCGTGGGGACCGTGACGATGAACCCCTTGCCCTCGGAGGCCGAGGTGGAGCGCCGGGTGACGGCAGCGGTGGGGAAGGCCCACGACGCATATCCTCCCCCGGGCCTTCTCCCCATGCTCCCGAATGCCCACACCAAGGCTCTGGTAAGGCTTCCTTCATCCGCCTTGAATTCAACCCCGAGTAGTTTTTGGTTTGCTGATCCCGAGTTCTGTAGGTGAAAAGCCATGACTGCTCCTTCTCCCTGCCGCCGCTTCCCGAGGACAGGGCGAAGAATCGGGCCGAGGCCGAACGGGCCAAGGCGAAGAAAGACCGCCGGGAGCAGTGGAAGAAACGAGAGATCGCCAAGCGTGAGAGAAACGCCGAGCGGGCCAAGCGGAGGGGGAAGGGAGACCGAGTCTCCGAAGATGAGGACCCCGAGTCGGAGCCCGCGGAGGGGGACTCGAGGAGCGACGACGACGAGGAGAGCGACGACGAGGACGCGCCCCCCAGGAAGCTTAAGGCGGTTGCGGCGATGACCGCCTCGTCCTCGGCACAGAAGCCGAGGTCCAGCGGGAGAGGGAGATCGCCCCCGCCGGATGCGGGGGGGAGCGGAAGCTCTCGGTCGGACCCGCCTCATCGGTCCACCGGGGGCAGCCAGCACGGGCGGCGCGACCGCACGCCCCCGTCCACCCATCATGCGTCCGAGGGGCGGACAAGCTCCCGACGGGATACGGCTTCCCCTCGGCGGGAGAGAAGCCGGAGCCAGGACCTGTCGGAGCGTGCCCACAAGGGTGGCTCATCGAAGGGGGCGTCGCGCTCTCCCCAGAGGTCCACGTCGCGAGACGACAGGCGGCCTCCGCCAGCCCCTCAAACAACACGGGCGCGGAGCGGAGGGCGGGACGCACCTCGGACGCCCGCCCCTGCCGCAGGGGCGAGTCCTGTCGGGGGCGGCGCCTTGCTCGCGTTGCCCTCGACGGAGGCGCGGGTCCCTTCCGCCCCGGGGAGGGCCGCGACAGGGCGGCCGGATTCGTCCCCGGTCGAAGGAGGAGGCCCAACTGTCGGATGTTTGGACCCGGCAGTCCACACAGGGTAGCCTACGTGGTTGATTTGTTGAGGGACAGATCGAGGATCAGAAGTCGATGGTAACACAAGACGCAAGGATTGAACAGGTTCGGGCCGTCGAGATGACGTAACACCCTACGTCCTGTGTTGGCGGCGATTGTATTGCTGTGTATGAAGTTCCTGAAGGATCTCCGTAGTTGGGTTCTGTCCTAGGGTTGTAGAGGTTGTTGTTTTTCGTGCTCTGGAGGGGGGTCTCAGGGCGCCTTATATAGTCCGGCTGCCTTGAGTTACAAGTCGGCCAGAGATCGTAACCTACCCGGAATACAAGGATTTGATCCCATAACGATTACAGATATCTTTCCCTACAATTCCGGCTAGTCTATCTTGATCTCCGATCTTCTTGCGGGATACGCCGTGTGCTTTCCTTGCCGCGCGCGTCGTCACGCCCATCCGGTTCGCCCGACTGGTGGGCCTTCCGACTGGTGGGCCACCTAGTCCGACAAACCGATCCAGATGTACTCGGATTGGGCCGCCCTTTGATGGTTGGGCCAATCCGCCTGCTGGGTACCCCTGGGGGTCTACCCCCGACAAGCCCCCGAGTAGTACGTGGTTGAGGGACAAGTCGGCGAGGTCGTGCTGCCCGATGAGCGTCGAGCCTGCTGCAGTTGGAAGCGAAACCGCGTGATACTGGAGAGAAAAGAGCCGTTTACCCAACGGATGCGCCGCGAGGTGCGTCCGTTGGACGTAGCCCCCGAGCCTTGAAGCGATTCCGAAGGAATCGGTCCAAGGGTTAGTAGCCTTGTTCTGAAGTCGTCAGACAATCAACGGATGCGCCGCGAGGTGCGTCCGTTGGCCGTAGCCCCCGAGCCTTGAAGCGATTCCGAAGGAATCGGTCCAAGGGTTAGTCAAGGAGCGTCTGGCTAAATCATCCGACGTTAATTTCGGCGTCCAGCCCCCGAGCGTGAGGGCTGAGCTCGCCGAGTGGTCGTCCCGGCGCCAGCCCCCGAGCGTGAGGGCCGAGCACGCCGAGTGGTCGTCCCGGCGCCAGCCCCCGAGCGTGAGGGCTGAGCTCGCCGAGTGGTCGTCCCGGCGCCAGCCCCCGAGCGTGAGGGCCGAGCACGCCGAGTGGTCGTCCCGGCGCCAGCCCCCGAGCGTGAGGGCTGAGCACGCCGAGTGGTCGTCCCGGCGCCAGCCCCCGAGCGTGAGGGCCGAGCACGCCGAGTAGTCGTCCCGGCGCCAGCCCCCGAGCGTGAGGGCTGAGCACGCCGAGTGGTCGTCAGTACCCTGTAACAAGGTAAAAACTCGAGGAGAAAACATTCGGCGATACAAATACTAATGAACTCCACTTCCTGCTTTCAAGTCTTTTAATTTCCTCGGGTAGTTAGCCTGTTACGTTTATGCACCTGGTCCCCGATAGCCGTAGTCCATAGCGCAGGGAGCTGGGCCGCGTGCACGCGTAGGAGGGTAGGCGTACGGAAGAGCCGAGGTTTCACGGATTAAGGCGTGTGCTCCCGAGTACTTTAGCAACTTGTTTTAAAGCTCACGGGATTGGCGAAAATAATCAATGGAAACTTATCTTGGCGAGAGGTTCGAGTCCCGGAGGATTCCTTCTTCGTAGGATATGCCAAGGAGAGGCAGGCAAGGCGGCGTCGCTTCTGTGATGCGGCGTCAGGAATAGAGTTCTCGTGACTGCACAGGGCACTCCCGTGGCCGAGTGGAGCCAAAGGAGATAAGGGCAACCTGTGCGTTCCATGCTGGAGGAGAGATGCGTGGCGCGGAGCCCGCGCTCGTCATCACGGAGTAAATTTCCCGTCCTTTGGCGACCAGGGGCTATAAATACCCGTCGGGGAGCCTGAGCTGCCACCCAAGAGCGAATAGATATAGAATCCTTGTGGCCAATATGCCGGAGGTTCATCGTTGGGTTCATCCACCGGGGAGAGCTCATGGAGTCATCACGGCGTGGTGCTAGAAGAGTGCTTGCGAGGAATCTGAGGCGTTGATCGGTGTGCCAGTGCTGCCCTGTTCACCCCCGCATTCCCATGTGACGAGGGCCATGTGGGGTGAAATGCTTTGTAGAGCCAGGGATAGCCGAAGGCGTCTGCCATCAACCCTCCACCGGTGCTGTCCCGTCGACGGCTGCAGTGGTGCTACAAGAGGGCTTACGAGGAGCTCATGTGGGCCAAGCTTGCTTCGGATGTAGCACTGAGCGCAGGGACGAGTGCCCCAGGCCGTCATCTTGGCGGCTGATGTGTTTGATGTTCGTAACCGGCGTAAGTCCGGCTTCGTTGTAACTGTATTTCCTGTGAAAAGGATTGTACTGCCCGTTGCAATTTGTTTGCAGCGTCAGTTCCCGAGCGTCTCGGGACTGATAGAGTCCTCATGGCGCGCTGCTTTTGATATGGCGCCAGCCCCCGAGTCCAAGTGCCGGTCGAACCTTAGCGGTACGCCTTCAGTTGTGCTGTGTTGGCT
>CM014274.1:71751262-71800240 GCA_004135705.1 Alloteropsis semialata
TGAACTCGTCGGAGGACGAGGTCGCCGACTTGAAAGGCCCGGCTTCGAATGTTGCGGTCGTGGTATCGCCGTAGGGCCTGCTGGTACTTGGTCGAGTGGAGTAGTGCGATGCTGCGCGCTTCATCCAGCTGGTCGATGGCGTCCTCCAGGGAGGCTTGATTCCCTTCGTCGTCGTAGGCACGAATTCTTGGGCTGCCGTAGTCGAGGTCAGTCGGGAGGACCGCCTCGGACCCGTGCACCATGAAGAAGGGCGTGCAGCCAGTGGCTCGACTTGGAGTGGTTCGCAAGCTCCAGAGGACCGACGGGAGCTCTGCGACCCACCTTGCTCGGAACTTCTCGAGGCGTTTGAAGATTCGTGGCTTCAGTCCTTGCAAGATCATGCCATTGGCTCTCTCCACCTGTCCGTTGGTTTTGGGATGGCTGACGGCGGCCCAATCCACTCGGATGTTGTTGGCGTCGCAGAAGTTGAGGAACTTTTTGCCCGTGAACTGAGTGCCATTGTCGGTGATGATCACGTTCGGAACCCCGAAGCGGTAGATGATGTCGGTGAAGAACTGGACAGCTTCTTGTGAACGGACTCGCCTGATGGGCCTTGCCTCGATCCACTTGGAGAACTTGTCGACGGCGACGAGGAGGTGCGTGAAGCCCCCGGGTGCTCTCTTCAGTGGCCCGACTAGATCCAAACCCCACACGGCGAAGGGCCAAGTGATGGGGATGGTCTGTAGGGCTTGCGCCGGGAGGTGAGTCTGCCTTGCATAGAACTGACAGCCTTCGCAGCTGCGCACGATGTCCTTGGCATTGGCAACCGCGGTTGGCCAGTAGAACCCTTGCCGGAAAGCTTTCCCGACAAGTGTCTTCGGCGCGGCATGGTGCCCACATGCTCCCGCATGGATGTCCCTCAGCAATTCCTTGCCTTGGTCGATCAAGATGCAGCGCATTAGGACGCCAAAGGTGCCTCGTCGGTAAAGTTCTCCCTCGATGAGCGTGAAGGTCTTGGCCCAGCGGGCGATCCGCCGAGCCTCGGTCTTGTCGGAAGGGAGCTTGCCCTGCACGATCCACTCAAGGAGCGGAATCCTCCAATCGGGATCCTCGAGGTTGGGCGCTAGCGCTGCGTCGATCTCCATCACTTCTGCTTCCTCCTGCGTTGGAGGTTCGGGTGGTTCATCGTCAAATCGGATGGAGGGGGCGTGCTGGTCCTTGGCAAACACTCCATGGGGGACAGGCTTCCGATTGGAGGCCGCCTTGGCAAGGGTGTCGGCCGCCTCGTTGTATCGTCGTTGGACGTGCTTGAGCTCGAGGCCGAGGAACTTGTCTTCCAGCTCGCGGACCGCTCGGCAGTAGGCGGCCATCTTGGGGCTGACGTAGCTCGACTCCTTCATCACTTGATCGACGACCAACTCCGAGTCACCTCGGATTTCGAGACGCCGTATGCCAAGCTCGAGGGCGATACGGAGTCCGTTGATGAGGGCTTCGTACTCGGCGGCGTTGTTGGAGGCCGAGAAGTGCAGTCGGACCATGTGCTCCATGCGCACGCCCAGAGGCGAGACGAAGACGAGGCCGACACCGGCTCCCTCCTACATGAGCGATCCATCGAAGTACATGACCCACGTTTCGTGTTCGATGGAGGTCGGGGGAGTCTGGGCCTCGGTCCACTCGGCGACGAAGTCGGCCAGTGCTTGTGACTTGATGGCGTCCCGAGGGGCGTAGGTGACGTTCTTGCCCATCAGCTCGAGCGCCCACTTGGCTATCCTCCCCTCGGCCTCGGGGTTCTGGATCACCTCGCCGAGTGGATACTTTGACACCACCGTGATGGGGTGGGCGTCAAAGTAATGCCGGAGCTTCCGTTTGGTGATCAGGATAGCGTAGACCAGCTTTTGGATCTGGGGGTAGCGTACCTTGGTGTCGGACAGGACCTCACTGATAAAGTAGACGGGGCGTTGTACCTTTTGGATCTTCTCGGGCTCATCGCGCTCGACGACGAGGGCGGTGCTCACCACATGAGTGGTCGCCGCGATGTAGAGCAGCATGGGCTCTCCTTCCGCCGGGGCGGTCAGGATCGGCGGATTTTTGAGCGATGTCTTAAGCGAGTCGAGGGCCTGCTGTGCCTCGGCGTTCCAGACGAAGTGGTCCGATTTTTTGAGCAGTCGGTACAAGGGCAGACTCCGTTCCCCGAGTCGGGCGATGAAACGGCTGAGCGCGGCCAAGCATCCCGTGACGCGTTGGACCCCCTTGACGTTCTGGATCGGCCCCATGTCAGTGATGGCAGTTATCTTCTCGGAGTTGGCCTCGATGCCTCGTTCCGATACGATAAAGCCGAGGAGCATGCCTCTCGGGACCCCGAAAACGCATTTCTCGGGGTTGAGCTTTACTTTGTTTAGCCGGAGCTTTTCAAAGACTGCCACGAGGTCGGGGACCAAGTCGCCGGTGCGCTTGGATTTCACTACTATGTCGTCAACGTACGCCTCGACCAGTCGGCCGATTAAGTCGCCAAAGACGCGACGCATGCATCTTTGGAACGTAGCGCCCGCGTTTTTCAGCCCGAATGGCATCGACGAATAGCAGAAGGTGCCGTAAGGCGTGATGAACGATGTTGCGAGCTGGTCGGCCAGGCTCATCGTGATCTGATGGTACCCGGAGTACGCATCGAGAAAGCAGAGGGTTTCGCACCCCGCGGTGGAGTCGACCACCTGATCTATGCGCGGAAGAGGGAAGGAGTCTTTTGGACATGCCTTGTTAAGGCCGGTATAGTCAACGCACATCCTCCATTTCCCATTCTTCTTTTTTACAAGGACAGGGTTTGCTAACCACTCGGGGTGGTACACTTCCCTAATGAAGCCGGCGCTAAGGAGCTTTTTGAGCTCTTCGCCGATGGCTTTGTACTTGTCCTCATCGTACCGTCGAAGCCTCTGTTTGACCGGTCGCGTGCCAGGCTTAATATCAAGTTTGTGCTCGGCGACTTCCCTTGAAATCCCCGTCATGTCCGAGGGCTTCCATGCAAACACATCGAGGTTTGCGCGGAGAAAGTCGACGAGCGCGCTTTCCTATTTAGGATCGAGCGCAGTCCCGACACGGAGGGTGCGGCCATCGTTGGCCACGGCAACCTCTTTGACGTCCTTGGCTGGCTCGAAGGAGCACGCAGCACGCTTGGAGGTCTCGGGGATATCCGGGTCCCTGGGCGAAGGCTCAGCGGTGAGCTTCTTGGACTGGACGAGTGCCTCCGCGAATTGGAAGCACTCGGTTTCACAGGCGAACGCATGCTCAAACGAAGTCCCCACTGTGATGACACCTTTGGGTCCGGGGATCTTCAGTTTGAGGTACGTATAGTTCGGGACAGCCATGAACTTTGCGTATGCAGGCCTCCCGAGGATGGCGTGATACGTCCCAGGAAATCCCACCACTTCGAAAGTGAGGGTTTCTCTGCGGAAGTTCCGTGGAGTCCCGAACGTGACGGGTAGGTCGATCTGCCCGAGCGGTATTGCGTCCGCCCCGGGGACAACCCCGTGGAACGGCGCCGCGGATGACCGAAGCCGGGACCGCGAGATCCCCATCTCATCGAGAGTCTCGGCGTAGAGGATGTTGAGGCCGCTCCCGCCGTCCATCAGTACCTTGTGGACGCGTTTCGTCCCGAAGAGAGGAGCAACCACGAGCGGGTATCTCCCAGGTTGCGGGACATGGTCGGGATGATCGGAGCGATCAAAAGTGATCGGGGCCTCGGACCACTTTAGGTAGGAGGGCACCACAGGCTCCGTGTGGCAAACCTCTCGCCGGATCAGCTTTTCATCGCGCCTCGAGGGGCAGGCCGCCGATCCCCCAACGATCATCAGGACTGCGCCGTCCTCCCTGGGGTAGCCGTCATCGTCGTTTGGGCCTCTGGCCCCATCTTGGTTCTCGTAGGGTCTCTTCTTCAGAGTGCCGGCGAGGAAGCTCTTCATGAGCTTGCAGTCCTTCAGGGCGTGCTTGACAGGGCCCTCGTGGTTGGTGCAAGGCGCCTCGAGGAGCTTCTCGAAGTGATCCTTCGGCACGTTGCCCTTGGGCTTGGTAGGCTTCCGCTCGGCCGCCGCCACCATGCCGCCGTCACGTCGCCGCTTGTCCTTCTTCTTTTTCTTGTCGGGTTGTACGGAGGGGCCTTCGCCGGCCGCCCCCGACTGCTTGCCCTTGCCTTGAGGCCGATCGAGGGTCGCGGCGACTGCGTCTTCTCCGTCGGCGTAGTCGGTGGCGATGTCGAGGAGCTCCCGGATGGTTCGTGGCTTCTTGCGTCCCAACTCGTGGATGAGGGTCGCGCAGGTGGTTCCGAACCGGAACGCTGAGACAACGTCGGTGTCGGCGGTATTCGGCAGCTCGGTGCAGCGCTTGGAGAAGCGCTTGATGTAGTCATGCAGAGTTTCATCCGCCTCTTGGAGGCAGTTGCGCAGATCCCAGGGGTTCCCGGGACGAGTATAGGTGCCCTGGAAGTTGCCAATGAAGGCATCACGCAACTGCGCCCAGCTGTCGATCCTGCCTGCAGGGAGGTGCTCCAGCCATGTCCGAGCCGAGTCAGCGAGGTAGAGTGGAAGACTTTTGATGATGAAGTGGTCGTCTTGCGCCCCGCCCGCATGGCACGCGAGCCGGTAGTCCTCCAGCCAGACGCTGGGGTTTGTGTCCCCGTCGTACTTGGGCACCGTCGTGGGAGCTCGGAAGCGCGGAGGGACCTGAGCGCCGAGGACGCGAGGTCCAAAGGCACGCGGCCCCCTGGGGTCGGGTGACGCACTCCTGCTCCGGTCCTCGCCGCTGTCGTAGCGGCCTCCGCGCCGCCTGTTGTAGGCTCGGCGTGGGCGGTGCTCATGGTGCTCGTCCCGTCGTCTGGCGCCTCCGTCTGCTACGGCCCCGTGATGATGTACGGAGTGCTCTCGATCGGGCTCCCGGGGAGCTCGCTGGCGTGAGGCGGAGCTTTCCGCCTGCTGGACTGCTGCGGTTTCCAGGAGCGCGCGGAGCTGCTGATGGAGCCGCCGGTCTTCGGGGGTCGCCGGTTCAGGATGGCCGCGGAGCAGCACGGCGGCTGCCGCGAGGTTCTGGGACGCCCGTCCGAAGATCGGAGCGTCGTTAGCGTTGTTGCCGTCGTTGACGATGCGCTGCTGCACGTCCCGTGCATGCGCGCGAGCGGCTCCTCCGTCCGCGTGTCTCCCGAGCTCGTGGTGGAGTTGCTGACGCTCGGCCTCGAGTTGTCGCTGTGCCTCGTCGAGTTCTTGCAGCCTGACCCGCCGGGCATCGCCCGCGGGGCCGTTTGGAGGTTGTGCTGCTTGGCGGGGTTCCTCCCTGGTGGAGCTGCTCGCGGACTGTACGTCCCCCTCCGGGGTGTGACACATGAAGCACTCCCGGGAAGGGTCGAAGTTCGGCGGAGCCCATCTCAATCGCGGGTACGAGCTTTGCTCGCCCGCCGCGCCTTCAGAAGTTGGCGTGATGCAGGGGTTAGACTCCGTCGGTGTTGGGGCGACCGCCGGATCGCGTGGCAGGCCTGGCTGTCCCTCCGGGTACATGGCGTTGTAGCAGTCGATGAACTCGTCCCAGGGGAGCTGCTCTTCCCCTCCAACTTGGAGGGCGAGGTTGGTGAGCATGTAGGAGATGTTGCGGAAGCGTTCCTGGGACGGGCTCCGTCCCAGGGCGGCCGCCAGGTCCCCACCGAGCAGGTCGAGGACGTAGGCGGTGGCTCCCGTGGTGGCGCGGGAGGGCTTGAGCTCCTTGTCGTGGATCGTCTTGTCGCCGTCGTCGCAGGCGAGCTTGGGGCGCACGAAGGTAGCCCCGATGATGGGCTCCACCGACTTGCTGAAGACGAAATCGAGGGAGCCGAACCGCAGGTGAGCGCCCGGCGCGAGCGAGACGCCGCCGTGGGCCATCCGGGCCCTGGTGA
Organism: Alloteropsis semialata; assembly: GCA_004135705.1. Taxonomy (NCBI): domain Eukaryota; kingdom Viridiplantae; phylum Streptophyta; class Magnoliopsida; order Poales; family Poaceae; genus Alloteropsis; species Alloteropsis semialata. The sequence goes on from CM014274.1 coordinate 71,757,147, forward strand.
AATGTCGTGACACGCGAAAAGGCCCCTACCTGGCGCGCCAACTGTCGGGGTTCTCTACCGCCGGCAAGTAAATTTCTACGATCGCGTGTCAGGGTCCGGATGGTGACTCAAGAGACAGGGGGTTTAGACTGGTTCGGGCCTCCGGAGAGTAACACCCTACGTCCAGTGTGTGCCGATGTTCTCAAGTCCAAGTCTGTAGTAGGGGGTACAAACTAGTCGGGAGAGGGAGAGGGTCCCAAGTCCCTGTGTTCGAATGTTCGTCCGTGAGTGTTTGGATGGTAGAATCGGGTCGGGTCTCGGTTGGTTCCCCCCCCCTCACTGGTGTCCCCTTGTCCCCTTTTATAGTCTCAAGGGGAGAAGGGAGCGGGAGGTAAGAAAGAAGAAAATTACAAGGGGAGTTACTGCCCCCGAGGCCTTTAACTTGTGCCGCGCGCCAAGCCGTACGGGGAGCAGGTGTTGACGAAACGGGGCGCTCCGCCAGACCCGGGATCGTACACCCCGGATGGTTGATGTAGGAGACTTCTCGGGTAAGTCTCCGGGTAGTTCCTGGGTCGTGGTTGACTTGCTCGAGGCCTTTGGGAACTCCAGGTGTCCTCCTCAGGCTCCAGGTGTCGTCCTTGGGCGCCTGGGGTCGTCCTTGGGCGCCTGATGTTGCGCATGCGTTTCTCCAGGACTGTAGCGTTCCTGTTCGGATGAGACGGGCGCCACTGTGGCTGCCGTGGCAAAGGACGGACGCCCATCATGCTCTGGCGCGGCGGGTACCAAGTGGGTACGGCACCGGATGGGCCGGGACGGGACGCAGCCGAGTAGTCTGGCCGGGCGAGCCGGAGACTCCTCGGAGGCGGAGAACTCCCCGGGCGAATCGGGGAACCACTCGGAGGCGGAGAACTCCTCGGGCGAATCGGAGGCTCGTCGGGCGACCTCCGAGCTGTCGGGGCATGGAGAATCCGCTTGATTTGGGTCTTCGGCTTCTGTTTTTGAGGGGTGGATTATCGTGAGGACCCGGGTTAAGGGCTTTATTGGGTACCCCTAATCCAGACCCTCGTCAGTACTCTTTTCTCCTACTCTTTTTCCCACCGGGTTTTGGGAGGAGTTTTTAAGGCATACGCATAGCACTTAATTGGCCAAGGGGGAGTGTTGTAAATATGAGTCAAAAAGAAGTGTGAATATGGACTCAAAATGGTGGCCAATTAAATGAAGAGGAGGAAAAATTCAAGTCGGATACTGTAGCGAGGTCGGCTGCTGTAGCGATGGCGGCTACTGTAGCGATTGTGGCTACTGCAGCGCCGGTTACTGTAGCATCAGTTACTGTACCAACCGACCATCAGTGCCTATATAAATGGAGCCCTAGGTCATTTGTAATGGTATGAAAAAGTGAATGAAAGCAAGAAAGAGCTCCTTCCTCCTTCCTCCAGTTTCCTGTATACTGTGTTCTTGCTGTTCTTGTGTGCCACAACAGAGAAGCTGATTTCTAACAAGGATTAGGTTTCATCGGTTTTAGGTTGGGGAGGAGAGCTATGCTTGCTCGACAGGAATGACCGGTATCAGGCGCCGGACCAGTAGTGGTAGTGGTGTTTGAGAGGATGGCGGGTGGTGGCCGTCGCCGTTGCTTTGGTGGAGGAGGCTGGTCAGGGAGGGCCGGAGGGTTGGTTGCGTGGGAGACTCATTAGAGTGGTTAGGAGGGGCAATGGGTTATTGGCAACAGTATCGGTGGCGCCTCTGCCACTGTAGATAGAAGGGCCGGTGGGGTAACTTGAATATGAAGGTGACAGGCTTGGCAGGAAGGGAAGCTGAGGGAGGGAGGAGGGAGGGGGCAGGAGAGAGCGATCCTCGCCAGACATTGGAGGCGATGCTGGCAGGTGGAGGTTGGTGGCCAAGCAGGCTAGAGGAAAATGAGGAGAGCACAAAGGCGAAAAAGCCGAGAAAATGAGACGAAGTCGAAGATAACTCACTAGGTGAAGGCGGAACCTATGCGGAAATGTTGCAAACGTTGGAAATTTTCTCTGATATTACAAATGTTGCTCTTCATTGTTACCCATATTAATATTATTGACTTAGTCCTTATTTCAAACATTAATTTTCGAAGTTGCACCCGGTCACCTGAAAGTTAAATTTTAGAAAAAAATATAGCAAAAAATAATAATTATATTACTCCCTCCGTTTCATACAAAATCCCAAGTTGTTCCAGCAACATGTGATGCTCCTCAAATCTTAGGGAGCCTACTCACTCCACCCTGAAATATACGCCCTCGATTTCTCTTCTAGTAGTACTATTTCACTTAGGCATGATGACCAAGTTGAAGAATACTGCTTATCATTCAAATTAGTCACGTCAATTTTCCTGCAATAACTCATCAATACTGATGGCATCATATACACGCACCCATCTTTTTTAAGAGGTTACTTCCCATGAGAATGGAAATAACGAGTTATATGTAAGATCTGAGACCACAACTCAAATAGGACTTAAAAAATTCAGTTTTAAGAATAGGACTATCAAAAGAGAAAAGAAAGAATAAGTCATTTATGTTTTTTGTAAGTCAAACTATTATAAGTGTAACACCCTAATTTTCATCACACGAAATTGTGGAAACATTTCTGAAATTTTCTAGGATTTATTTAAGGCTTGAATAAATTTCTAGGATTTAATCAGAATTTACTAGAACTTATTAGAATTTATTTAAATTAAATATAATTTTAGTATCAACAAGTGTATTGTTGAATTCGTGTTGTTGAATATATTTTGTGTTGCTTTGCTCAAATTGTTTGGGTTCAACTTTGTTTGAATTCAAATTAATTTGGCATTTGTTTGCTCTTTAGATTAGTTGTTTGGATTCGCTCCTTGAACGTTTGAATCAGCTCAGATTGCCTCCCTCAACTTCTCGTCCCGTTCGCTTCTCAGCCCGGCCCATCCCCGTCCGCCAGGCCCAGCCGCCTCCGTCTCTCTTCTCCTCTGTCTCGCTGATCGGTGGGTCCCGTGGGTCAGACCCGTCCCTGACCTCCGACTCGCCCACGACTCCGACCCAGTCCGACCAGGAGCTCGAGCCGCGCCACGCGCCCTTCCGTGGCCCGCGCACCAAGACCCCCCCTCGACCGGCCTATAAAGCTGAGCCACGGTAGGCCCACGACCCACCTAAACCCTAGCCGCCCGCGGTGGAGCTCTTGCAGCCGCGCCGCCGCCTCCCGCAACCCTAGCCGAGGCCGCCGCCGCCGACTCGAGCCGCCGCTGTCTTCCGGTCGACGAGGATACCACCAGGAGATTAGCAAGAGCATAAAGAAGCTTCCCAAGCAACTTATGTGCTCGTCCTCGTTCGGTTTCACCCCTAATTGCTAGCCGTTCCTTTCCAGTACCGCCTGAACCGCTGCTCATCGATGTCCGTCGTCCCCGCCGCACCTCTATCGCCTTTGACACCTTGGGTGAGTTCGCCGTGTTCCCAGCTCTCCCTATGTCCTTTTGCCGTCGTGTTTGGAGCCCGGAAGCCCCGGTTCGCCCAACTCCGGCGAGTACACCGCCTCTCGCCGCCGTGAGAGCGCTGCCGCCGACGACTCAGCTCGCGTGAGTAGAGATGCGGGGGTAGAAAGGTTCGCCCTTTATAGACCCGTCCGGCAAGGGAGCACACACATTAGAAAATTCTTTGGAAAGGCCTCGTAGTGATTCTCTGGCCCCTCACCAAAGGAAGTGTTGAAGGGAGTAATTAACCCGGGCATAATGAGAAACACGAATTGTGGGAAAAGCTGTACAACCTCTGCAGAGTATCTAAAATCTATTGCAATAGCCGTGCTCGCGGTCATGAGCGGTCTGGACCCTCACATGATTAATATATGAAATATGAATTAAATTGGTTTATTTATGTTAATAATGATGCTTATGGTTTACCGTATGTTTAATTGGGTTGGTATATACTTACACCTTAGTAATTATGCTGCTAAATAAAATATGATCAACTAAAGTGCTTAAAGCAATTTAATTAGCCAACTATTTTCCTTGTTAAGCCTTTGCATGTCATATGCTTTGCTCTACACTTGCTGAGTACTAACCATAAGTGTACTCAACCTTGCTTTATTTACGGCTCAGGCTTAGACAGAAGGTTTCATTGGATTACTTTGGAGATTTTTAGGCGTACGTGTTTCCCCAGTCAGCTGCCTGTGGAGAAGTGTTGAAGTTCCGCTGCTAGTTATTCGCTTCACGTGAATGTAACAATGTTGATTAATATTATTTACGTTTTGCATTGTCTTTTATATCACTGATGAAGTCTCATATGTGTAAACTTGATCTTGGCGCACATATAACAGTCATTCGGTTTTGTTTTTAAAACCGGTTGTGACAATAAGTTTGATCAAATATGTAGAGAAGAGGATTAACTTGTAACAAGTTAATTAAGTAACTTATAAAAATATATTTCACAATGTATTTAATAATGCCTATTTAATATTAAAAAAATATATTTTTATAAACTTAGTCAAACTTAGGTTTGTTTGATTTGGAACAAACTAAAGTGACTTGTATTTTATGACCGAGAAAATACGTGCTGTAGAGTGTCAAGGAGACGTATGAAGAGTTGAAGACCGGAATGTGAAAATGCACCTTTGCGCTGCCTGGTCATCTACGGTAACGATATGCGCGTGATGGAGACCTGGAGAGCGACCGTCACGACTCACGACTCACGAGTCAAAAACTCATCTATGGTAACGGTGAGTGATCTGTCACATAATCATATAAGAGTACTATAAAGAGAATAACTTTTGAAAACAATTCTCACTCAAGATTAAACACCCTTACCCCTCACAACCCATCACAAAAGGCCCACATGACAGCCAAAAAGCTGGACAGGAGGAGGGGGGAGATCGAAAAAACGGATGCTAGAAAATAGTTCCGACGTTTTAAGCGATTTTTTTCACCGGCCCGACGTCTTTACCCACTCGCGTACCCGCGCCGACCCCGCCTCCGTGAATTATGCCCGTCGATCACGCACGCCTTCTCTTTTTGTTACGACTTTCCTTCTTCCCGGTCTTCGCCCCTCTTTATCCATCAGCCACCATGCCCATCCCTGATCAGACCCCTCCCCTCGCCTTCGCCGCCCCCCTCACATTCCTTGGTGCAACGCGAGCAGGCGGAGCCGCCGGAGGCGGAGCAGCAAACGTGGCGGCTGTGATTCGGGCTGGCGATGTGTTTGTTTCCAGGATTGCGAGCGGAGGCGCCGTCGGGGGCAAAAGCAGATCAGCAGCCAGTTGGGGTGGCGGCTGCGATTGGGGCCGGAGCGGATGCAGCGGGCGGGCGGTCTTCGAGCGGCGGCGGTCTGTTCCGTCGGTATGGCAGCCCGGCGAGGCCTCTCCCCCCATGGCGGCACCCCTCTACATGAGGGGAGCGCGGGCGGCGCAGGCTGGATCGGGGGGCAGGGGTGCGTGACCCCATCCCAGACCGGCGGCCCCCCTTGGATGTCGCGATTCCCTCCCGCCCTCTGCTCCATCGGCCGGTGATGCAGCACGGCCGAGCTCCAAGTCCTCCAGGTGGTGCGGCTGGAAGCCCGGTGGCCGGTCCCCTCCCCATCCCCTCCGGCGGCCCACACTTCGTCCCTGCGGGCCGTGCTCTCCTTCCCAGTTTGGCGCGGGCATCAACGATGCTTCCTCGCCGCGGTGATGTGACAGAGGACAGGCGTGTGCTCCTCACTCTTGCCCCACATGGTATGTGTTTATGCATTCAAAAATTCCATATGTTATTTCATTCATACGGGACTCAATGTTCTACTCTCCCTTTTCGATGAAATGCTGCCCATGTCCTTTATGCCATTGATCTACGACCGAACCAGGAGAAGGATGTTTCCCCGACGTCCGAGTGTGTGTTGGGACTTGGGAGTGGCGGCGGGGTCATGTCGAGGCGGAGCAGCAGCCATGGGAAGGGGCTGAGGCGGAGTGGCGGGAGGGCAGAGGCGGCTTACCTCCTTGGGCAGAGGCAGACAATGGCGTCCCCTTCGGAAGCACCATGCCCTGCTCCAAGCCTGATCTCACAGGAAATATTTCAAACAGTATGTGTCATCGACAAATTAGGGTGAGTATATTGAGGTTCTGATCTATGCTTCTAATTCTGCATTTAGAAACTATTTTTCCAGGGATTATTAGGTTTCTCCCAGCTTATGTTGATGTGGTGAGGTTTTCTTTTTTTTTCATATCTGTGTGCTTCTTAATGTTGTATAAAAAATTTGGGTTTGCAGTCGGATGAAATGGAAGATTTGTAGAAGACGAAGAACATAAAGGCTATCTTGGCGATGCCCTTCGCACAATGCTCAAGAGCATCCGCTATTTCTCTCCCGATGGCCATTTCCTTGCCTCCACCACCAGCAGCAGCAGCAAGCTTCACTACGTGCGGCCCTCCAAATCTCACACACGTCAAGGAGATCACGAGAGATGGCAATGGGGGAGAGGCAAGCCTCTTCTCCCATGACGCATTGCCATGGTTCACTTGCGTCGTCGCCGCTCCTTTAGAGCAGAACATATTGCACAGAGCACCATCGACACTGCTCTGCCACACCATGTATTGCAAGTAAGATTATCGATCATCTGCTCAAGATAAGGAATGCATTCCAGTGCTGATGTTGATGTCTGATGGGTTAATGAAGAATATTCAGTGCACTGCAAATTTCATAGTGTCACCATTTTTGTTCATCAGTGATGGTCAGCGAAATGCATCAATCAAACAATATTGTTTATATTAGAAGTGATTCTGCATGATCTCTGAAGTTATTTTTCTGTATGGCACAGGTCACTTCTTGGCATGCTCAACATGCTTGATGAAATGCACACAAGGAGCTGCTAACATCGAGTGAAATTTCTATCCATGTTTAAACCTTCTGTTTTTTTGTTCTTCTCTTAATCTTTTTTGCTTTACTTTGGCTCTGTATCTAAGCATGAATTGGTTTCGTAAGGTGACATTGTAATCTCTTAGTTTCACATTTTGTTGTAAAATAAATTGATAGAATTGTTGTATATAAGTTTCTCAAGTAGAGCCCTATAGTTTTTTTTTGAATTGCATGAGAGATGCATATTGACAATTCAGTCTATGTTCCTTTTTAGGTATAAATTTTGGTTGCACTGCAGTTGTGAACCCAAAAGCCCACAACAGGACACTGCATTGGAGGTTTGTTTCTTCACCTGAGCCAATCAAACATTTTGATAGTCATGTGGACTTGGGTGTAATGAAAAATCTTATGATGCTTTAAGTTCTTGCTAAAATGACCAATGGAGGGTTGTTCTGCAATGTTGAATACACTGGCAACATCACCGTTGTAATGATTCCAGCATGGTGCCTAGCAATAGTTTCTTTCCAATAGTCAGGTGCTATTTCCATTTCCCTTCACAGAATATTTGTTTCTATGGGTTGACACATATATATCTTAATTAATTGGGGCTAGAAGATGCAGCTAAAAACATATGGAATTGTTGATTTTTCACTACTCTACACGTCAATTGTTTTAGAAATTCGGGTTTTGAATTGACGAACAATTTTGGCTGCACAAGAGGAATGAGATATATTAATTAATAGACATGCTTCTGTTATGATCTACATCTATATTTTGGTTGTTCTCTATTTCAAACAGTTGATCTAGCTAGATCTACATTTAATAAACATGTATAGATAAAAGTTTGTTTAATTAATCATAATCTGGTATACCGGTGATGATTTCCCTTCCATTAGGAGAAGAATTTGATTGATATTTTCTTTCTGTTTGACCATTTCAATGTTCTCACACCTATATTCCTGTAGAATTTGTGGCACTTCAAGGCTTCATTTTTTGTGGTGAGGGAGATCATAAACCACTACAGGATTACGGTTTAAGAGGGTAAGCCAAAAGAGGGGAACTTTTTCAATGATGTCAAGCTCCAGGTGAAGAAAAATGTGATGTCTTTTTGTTTCATGATTTTGGGTAGGTGAGGTAATTTCTCCCAGCAGTTCATCTAGGATCAGCTACTGCCGCTTCATGATGAGAGAATAGGAACCAAGTAAAATATATTCTTTATGAAATAAAATTGTTTGATAATTGTGCTGCTGAGGTGTGCGATTGCAATTTTGTTTGGGTCCACATCAAATTTTCCGCATGGACTTGAAGTTGGAGATTGGAGGACATGCTGTAGGATGGCAGCGTGCTGTCGCACCTAAAATCTGCAACTTTATTGGATACTACAAGGTAACATCTCCCTCATTTTCAGTATATGTTTTCTTTTGAAAAGTATATAAAAAAGTGATGTTTCAAGTACTATTTGGTTGCTAAGAACGTAGAGTGATTGTCAGGACCAGTAGTCAAGTCCACTTTCTTATTATCATGAAAAATATTCTGGTTTCATGCCTCTGCACATGTGTCGCAGACAGATTACTAGATTAGCATTCAAGAAAGAAATGATCTATCTGCTCTAAATTTAGGGAACATGTTTCTACTACAGTTGGGGCATTATTGTGCATATTGCTCCTGAGTATCTCTCAAATGGATAGTCCGCAGACAAGAAAACATAAATCTGAGGTGGCAAATTGGATGGTTCTGCATAAGAGACCCAAAAGGTTCTCAGAACATCCATGGAAATCCGAGGGTGTAAGTGGCTCATGTTGACAAATAAAAATACCATCTTTCTTTTTCCTATTTTCAATATATAATTTTTCCTGTTCTCACAGTAGATATTCTAATCTGATTATCTATGGGAAAAACCACCTATGTAGGCTTTAACCAAAGTTGTGGATTCTTAGCCATATTATTTGGATCTATTATAGTGCTATATAAGTATATGGCTAATTCAGCTTGTGGATAACTTTTTCTTTAGTTTGGTACACAATTTGTAGTGTGCGGTAATTCTGTATTTTGTATACCTTATACTTTCAAAACCAATGTGAAGTTTGCAGCGTGCTAAGAATCAGATGGTTTGCTGGGTGGACGAATATATTTCCTAAACAGACCATGTCTTTCAAAACTCAAATTTTCATATCACCAACTTTATAGACTTCTTCGATTTTGCTACAGCTTAATTTACATTTTTTGATGGCCCAAGCGTAGGCTGCGCATCCAGCAGTTTAAGATGCAGGTGGACAGGACCAAAGTGGGCTGGATGGGGAGTCATCGATATGTTTGTTGTGTGCAATAGAATTTTATCATTTATAGCGGCAGCCTTTGTTGCCCGGAACAAAATTTATAACAAAATTTGGTTTGAGTTGTGCTTGGAACATTATATGAGCTAGCAGGAGCATTATTTTAAGAATCTAAAGACGACTAGAGCAACTAGGGTGTATAAACATTCTGCAATTGCATGCCGTTAGTGTGTGGCATTGCAGTGGCTTTTCAGAAGCACCTTTTCTAGATCCTAATGTCACATTGAATTAGAAGCATCCTTTTTAGGATCCATAACAGCAAATATACTGAAAATAATAAATATTCCTGTAATAGACTAGCTGGAGTGCAGCACATCCCAATATTGCAACTAAGAACTGGCCCTTAGACCTGGCGTTCCAAGGGAATTCACTTCAGGATGGGAAAATAGACCTTCTTTTATCCATATTTAAACTTTACCATCTTTACTTTCAAGTTTTTCAGGAAATACCACGATTATTATCTTTTATTGGAGTTTTAAGCTAAGTTCACCACCCATTGGTGGAATAAGATTTCAAAATCTGCTGAATAGTCTTTTCCCTTTATCTGATTACTGATTGGATTTTGGGCAAACAGCTGTTTTGCAGCCATTTTCCCATTCAAGAAGAGATGAAAATATAAATTGTGTATTTTCTATTTGTTTTAGGAATTCAATGCCTATATTGTTGTTGACCAAAACTTATGTGAGTTTGCAGGTTTGGCACTGAGGTCATGGAAGTCCGTGTTGGCTGGACCAGAAATTTGTGCTCCAGCAAGGATTTGCCCAGCTGCAGTGTACTTGACATTGGGCCTGGGAGTGGCAGACTCTTGCAGCTGCTTGCGAAGCAAGGGTATGCTGACTTGCTGAGGAAATGTGAAACTATGATTTTTCATTGTTAGTACCAGTACTGACATTTTAATATACAATGGCCGTGTTCAGAAGGTCAGGACAATTTTTTGATCCCTACTTTGACCACTAATTAGGGATATTAAATAAAGCCAGTTTACAAAACTACCTCCACAACCCCTTCGCAAATTCGCGAGACGAATCTAATGAGGGCTTTGACCGCATGATTAGAGGATGATTACTGTAGCATTACTGCAGCAAATCATGGATTAATTAGGCTCGTTAGATTCGTCGCGCAAAGTTACACTCATCTGTGCCTGGGTTTTGTAAATAGACTTCATTTAGTACTTCATGCATACAAGATTCCTTAGGGACAAAAAATTGTCCTGGCCATCTGAACACGGCCAATGTACAGGTTTTCTGATCTGACTGGGATTGACTACAGTGAAGGCGCAATTGAACTTGCACGAAATCTTGCAATTCGTGATGGCTTTGAGCACATTAATTTCTTGGTGAGTTAGTCAGTGAAACATGTGATGTAAATTCAGTTTATATTATAGTATATCCTCCATGACTATCTGGTTGTATCTTAGGTACAAATACTAGCCTCTATATTGAAAGAGCAGAAAAGAACCATTTCAGCTTATATGGATGGTCCTTTTGCAGGTTGATGATGTATTAGAGTCAAAGTTGGAGAGAAGATTTGAACTTGTCATGGATGAAGGGACTCTTGATGCAATTGGGCTCCACCCTGATGGACCTGTGAAGAGGTAAATATGTGTTTACTGTATAGACGTTGATGTGTCCATAGGTCTTATCATAAACCTTAGGTTTTTACACCAATGCTTTCATATTTCTAATTGCTTAAAACTTTTTTTAAAGCGGAAGGAATGGGATCACTTGTTTAATAGTTTACACACGTCTAAGCATCTAATCTATTTTCTTCTGCATTTCAGAATGATGTATTGGCAGTCAGTCGCTAGCTTGGTTGCCCCTGGTGGTATATTGGTCAGTTCTTCCATCCAAAATCCAAATTGAACCTGGAATTTCCTTTTTCCTTTATTGCTAGGACATTTGTGGCAGAATTATGAACTGGCAGTTTTACATAATCTGGTGAAACTTTATGTATCCCTATGTTATCTACTAGAAATTGCATGCTCCTCCTTTTGCTATATGGTTTTACCCTCTACAGTAACCATATGTTAGTAACTTATGTGGCAGAATAGTCTAGCATATCCCTCTAAGATAAATATGGCTATTTAAAAGAGAGCACCATCCTCTGCACTTGGACATTTTTTTAGGTCATCACATCATGCAGCAGAACCAAGGATGAGTTGGTACAGGAAGTGGAGAACTTCAACCAAAGAAAGCTTCGGTGCTATGGGCTCCGAAGTACTGCCAGCCAATGACTCTGCGGTGTTCAGCTACCTTGACCATGTTCGAAGTTACCCTTCTGTGGATAGTTCTTGCATCACGACCGTTGCTTTCCTGCATAAGTGAAGCATACATGTATGCCTGGTTTATTGCCTCCCCCAAGAAAGTTGTCATACCTGTCACTATATTAGCAATGTACCCAATCACTGATGTATCTGAATGATATTTTAGTATTTTACTGTCGGATTGGTTCTTCAGAGTTTTTACGTTATGTTGTTTTGGTATTGCCGGATGCCGGGATTTCACTTCGGCGGTGTTCTCCTCGAAAGCGTGACAACCAACTGATGCAATCCGACATACAGATATTTAATGCGGGAAAATTGGGTACAATATCTGACCAGAAACACAATAAACTGCACGTATACTGACACACGATTAATCTCGGGTTTTCACAATAGTTAGGACCAGCTATTAGTCTTCTGGCAAGTATGGCACATGATCAATCTCGAGTTTTCACAATAGGTAGGACCAGCTGTTAGTGTCTTCTGGCCAAGTATCAAACAAACAACAAGAATGCATAATTTGACTGCGATCAGTGATCTAGATCCGAGAGCTACGCTTGAGTATTTCTCTGCGATGTTTCCAATATATGGCAATGATCGTTAAGATAAAATTGGTTAATGATTTTTTTATATAGGAAAAATAATTAATTATTTGAAACAAATATGGGCACGACTGTCATGCTAAATTGTTGGTTACTAAAGCTGAAATTCTTGTCTATTAGTTTTTTAAAAAATAAATCTTTGCATCATGTCATCTTTTCCATAAATATTAAACTATTTATACTAGAGTTTTTTAATGAATGTATGATTTTTATTACCAAGTTTTATGCAGAGATGTGATACTTATTGAAAGTGAATCTTTTCTTGAAGATCTTCTTAATTTGAGATATCTTCTTCATTCTTTTTGTCCATGTTGATGTTCTAACACCCATATTCTTCTGAAATTCATGGTATTTGTGGCTTGATTTTTGTGCCTGTGGATTGAAAGAAATGTAGCTGCCCCTTTTGCACACAAGAAACTGCTATGAAATTTTCAGTTAGTACATGGTTTGTGCAGTTGGATGGTTTGGTCAGTAGTACTGAAAGTTAGTTTCTCCTATAGTTTTTTCATTTCTTGACAGGGTTTACATTTTGTTTTTTGCTAGCAACTAAGGAACAGAGAATGGTCTTTCCCAAGTATCACTAGAGCCTAGAGAGTATATGTTAGAACTAAATTACTAGAGCCCATTTGTTACATCGAAATGGCACCAAAGCTGCCACACAAGAATTGAACAGATGTTCTGCAATTTTGACTCACAAAAACAGGTTTTGTTTTCTTTGGCAGCGCCATTCTTCAAGTAAAAAAATGATTTTCTCAATTGACCATTGTTCAAACGATTGCTTTTGCAACAAGTGACTTTGTCAGGAGTTCACTTTTTTGAAAAAGGTTACTGCACCAAATTTTTTTCTAAAAAATGCTTTTGCACCTAATGTTATATAAAACGGTTGGATGGCAAATTCACAGCTCAGGTTTTGAAGTTCCTCAAGCTCTACAGTGATGTCCTCCTGTGCATGAACATCAGGCTGAGGATGGCGGAAGCACGAATCAAGTTGGTGGTGTGATGTGCTGGCGTCTTGCTTGTAAGTAAGATATCCCTAGATTGGAATATCAATAAGTGCTCAAAATTTTAAATCCTTGATTAAAGGATCAACATGTGCTCAGAATTTCAAAATGTTGCATTCATCTTTATTTGGTCTTCTCATTGAGCAATCCAATAAGCAATACATCAGGTTGATTCCTGACCTTAATGTTTTTTTGTTAGCAATATTCCAACTTTTCAAGTGGTTGGTATTTTTTAAGTTGTGCCACTATATCTATAAATTATATGAGGTCGTGAAAACTACATTGTCAGCATAACCGGTAAAAAGTAGCTCTGGGACAGCTTACTGAAATAATTTAGCTGGAGTCACATGTTAAATATCACTTTGCATAAAGACAACCATAAATTGGAATGTTCTCAATGCTAAAACTACATTGTCAGCATAACCGGTAAAAAGTAGCTCTGGGAGAGCTTACTGAAATAATTTAGCTGGAGTCACATGTTAAATATCACTTTGCATAAAGACAACCATAAATTGGAATGTTCTCAATGCTAATTTGCAGTCCTTGCAGGGAATTAGCTGTTCCACTCATCATGTTCTGTGGGGTTAGGTTGGTTGTTATCTGAGGAGTGCCGATTACTCAGGTCTGGCACTTTCTTCCATGAAGTGTATTATACAATTCTACAGTTGATTTGATATAGGTTATTTGATTGTTATCTGCTACTACAAGGCCTGCTGCATCATGCACCTTCCCTTTGTGCCCATTTTTTATTTTTATTTCATTTTTAAATTTTGGTTTTGTTAATTGTTATATGTTGATCGATACCCTAAAGAAAAATAAAGGGTAGGGAAGATGAGAGGACTAGGTCCTTTGCTGCAGCTATGGAAGGTTATTGCTATGAAATTTCACCTTCACTGGTTCGTATAATATGCATGGATCACCCTTTCATCTTTGCTTTGCAAATTTTATGATGATGATCAGGGTACGTGTCTGCCGAAGCTAAACACGAATCACACGACTTCAGGTGTTTTCCCGATCGTTTTCATCATGGTGTGGTCGAACGCTAACTATGGGATCATCGTGATTCAAAGAGGAGAATTTTTTTTCTATTTATACATGACCTGTGGTAGCATCGCGATGTGGAGACAAAGTTTTTATGTGGATTGTGGTTATTTGTTTGTTAGTTGGTTATTTGGTTGTTGCTTGGAATGTTGGATAAAAATGGATGATATACCCTAATGAATTATAGTGTGATATGAACAAGCTTGTCACTCTTTCTGTTTAGGCAAAGAAATAAAATACATGACGTCGGAAAATTGATAGGGTATCGATTAAGAGTTTTTAAAAAAGCTCGTGACTAATTGGTTTTATACTATAGGAAATAAACAAAATATAATTAATAATTGTCTAAGTAACTTTTTATAAACCAATAGATTATGGTTACCATATGAACAATTGATTAGATCGGGGGTTCGTTTTCGTATGAGTCAATTGATTCGTTAAGTCTAAAGTGTGTCTGGTCCTGCGGTAGCAGGAGCGCGCACCGTAGGCGATCGACGACCGTTAGGGTTCGCAGTTTGGTGGGCCATGGGGGGAATTTGTCCCTGCGACTGTAGAGAGGGGTGGTGGGGGTGGTGGCTAGCCGATAGTGGTGAAGATCACCAGGCGGGGGAGCGGATGCGGCAGGGCGTCGTTGGAGCCAGGCGTTCAGGGACAACCGGTGGGCGAAGCCGGCAGCGGGGAGAGGAGCGAGAGTAATTAGGAAGGGTGGAGGCTTGAGGTGGGTAGAGCATCCGCCAGCGAGGCGCCGTCAGCGGCCGGCGGTGGTGGAGACGAGCGGAGGAGGGAGGATGGCCGGGCAAAGGAGAAGGATGCGGAGTCAAGGGCCGACAGGATTAGTGTGGCTACGGCGGGGGCGGTCGGGGTCACAGGTTAACCGGCTCCCAATTGATTATATGATTCATGACAAAACATGAGACCGTGAGTAAATAGATTATACAGTTGGAAAAATAATAAATATTTGATAACTTGTTTTACTAATTACCAAACATGATTTCTTTTAAACATGTGTGTGTGCACTCTATTATGTTAAGAAAAATTTGGGATTGAAATTGCACTAAAATTGCAGTCCTCCTTTGTGGACTCTATATCTATTGAAACCTATTTTAATGGTAACAATTTTTTAAAAATATTTAATTTGTTTTAAACACACCTAGGAATATTTACTCTGCTGAATATTTATAGTATGCGCAATGCTTGACCTGAAATCGTTAACCATCAAATTCTTTTTTTATTAGAATATTGAAAATACGTAATTGTCATGTGTAACCTTTTTGCTATAAATATAAAGTTATTATTTACTATATTTTTGATTTGATGGTTAATGCTTTTTCATTAAAAAACTTGATTTATTTTAAACACATATGTGCGCACAATAATTTCGATGTGATTTTGGGTTACTAAATAAAAAATTCTAATATATTAGTTTTCTTTTTGAAAATAAATCTGCATATCATGTTTTCTATAAGTAGTAAATTATTCGTACTAGATTTTCTATAAATATAGAACTCTTATGATTATACGTTTTTTTAATACGTGCCTGTGGCACGTGCCTCTCCACTAGTAAGAGTACTCATCAAATAATTCAGAGGGATCTTCTCTGTACCCGGCCAACGGCGAGTTCTGGTGAGCGATCTGTTGACATGTTCACTGCTGTTTCGTGGATCAGGAATTGAGGAGTCATTGGCCCTTGCAAAGTTGCAAATATATGGAGGTGCTGGTGTCTGCAGTTGCTAGCGATCTCGTCGGCCGGCTGCTGACCTTCCTCATCAGCAAGTTCCAGAAGCCCGACTCCACTGACGACGCCGGCAGGCTGCAGCGATTGCTGCTACGCGCCCGCGTCGTCGTCGAGGAGGCCGAGGCGAGTCAGGTCACCAGCCGCGCGATGCTGCTGCAGCTCAACCAGCTGAGAGGAGAGATGTGCCGAGGCGCCTACGTGCTCGACGCCTTCACCAGGCGAGCCGTCGCGCCCAGTAAGAGATCACGCGCCACGGCGAGCCGGCCGCCGCTCGGCTTCAGTGATGCCACAGGAGGGCCCCGGCTGTCCGTCGTGGTGGACACTCTGGAAGCTGCGCTGAGCGACATGAAGGAGTTCGTCGTGCTCCTCGGTGCCTGCCCCCGCATCAACCGCCAGCCGTACAGCGCCTACATCTACATGGAGAGCTGCATGTTTGGGCGGCAGATGGAGAAGGAGCAGATCATCGGATTCCTGCTACAGCCTGCCCGAGGTCTAGATGTGCTTCCGATCATAGGCGCTCATGAGGTTGGCAAGCGGACGCTGGTTGAGCATGTGTGCCTCGATGAGAGGGTGAGAGAACACTTCGCCAAGATACATCGTCTCAGCAGCAACGATCTTGACCAGCAGAGCCACGAGAATCATGAGGCTGTGATCGACACCGCCGAGAGGTCCTTAATCGTTATCGACCTCGCCGGCGGTTGCGCTGGCGAGGAGGAGGGATGGAGAAGTTTACACGCGTCCGTTCGCCGCCGCGCGCACAGGGGAAGCAAGGTCCTCATCAGCAGGACGGAGGCGCACGCGGGCCTGGGCACCGTGCCGCCGCTCAGGCTGTGCGCGCCGCGCCGGGAGGAGCTCTGGTACTTCTTCAGGGCGCTGGCGTTCGGCGGCGCGGACCCGGAGGAGCGCCCTGAGCTGCTGCGCGTCGCCATGGCGCTGTTCGCCGGCATCCATGACTCCGCCCTGTTCGCGGCCGCGGGCGTAGTCGCCGCGTCGCTGCGCGCCGACCTGAGCGCGCGCTCCTGGCGCCACGTGCTCAGCGTGTTCGCCGGGGCAACGGAGGAGCGCGGAATCTACCTCTGCAGGCCGGTGAAGGGAGCGCGTGGCGTTCCATGCTCGTTCTACGGCAGGCGCAAGTCGACGGACACGGCGCGGACCGAGCTCCCCAAGTTGACCAAGCTAGACCTGGTGACCGGAGGCGTCGTGCTCCCCGGTGGAGAGACGCGGTTCGACGTGCTGGTGTGGCAGTCTCGTATTCCTCCGTACGTGAGCTACGTCGCGACGTGCGACACCGACATGGAGAGAGCTCGGCAGGTAATGGCCGTCGAGAAGCGAGTTCATAATAAGAAGAGGCCATCAAGTCGACAAAAAACACAACACAGTAGTTAGGTCTTCTGGGAATAGTAACGAGAGAAAAAGTAGTAGTATGATTATTACCTTTTGCTATATTTTTTTCTAAAAGTAAAAACTTTCAGGTGACGGACTGCAACATCAACATCAGAAAGTAATGTTTGAAATAAGGACAAAGTCGATAATATTAGAGCCTCTTCGGTAGAGCTTTTGTTGGCTCAGTTTCACCTGTTTCACGTGAAACGAGGCACTATAGCGTGAATCTGTTTTGGAAAACGATGTAAAACTGAACTGAAAGCTGCACAAAGCTAGTTTTTCTTAGCTTCATATTTTTGGATGAGCTGTACGAAACGGCCCCTTAATATGGGTAACATTGAAGATCAACATTTGCAATATAAGAGAGTGACATTTCCACGGTGGTCCCACCTTCAGCCGGTGAGTTATCTTCGGCTTCTTCGCCTTCGTGCTCTCCTCATTTTTCTCTAGCCTGCCTGGTCACCGACCTCCACCTCGCCGGCATGCATCACCTCCGATATCAGGCGAGGATCGTTCTCTCCCTGCCCCCTTCCCCCGTTTCGGCGCTTCCTTTCCCGCCAAGCCTGTCACCTTCATATTCAAGTTACCCTATCGGCCCTCCTGTCTACGGCAGCAAAGGCGCCACCGATACCGTCGCCCATAACCCGTTGCCACTACTAACCACTCCAA
Source organism: Alloteropsis semialata (assembly GCA_004135705.1). NCBI lineage: Eukaryota > Viridiplantae > Streptophyta > Magnoliopsida > Poales > Poaceae > Alloteropsis > Alloteropsis semialata. The sequence continues at coordinate 71,774,965 of CM014274.1, forward strand.
TGAGTCTCCCCTGCAGCTGGCCTTCCCCGGCCAGCTTTCTCCACCAAAGTAGCGGCGGCGACGACCACCACCCATCATCCCTGACAAACACCACTACCACCGCTGGTCCGGCGTCTGATCCCGGGCATTCCTTCAGGTTGAGCGAGCATGCTCTCCTCCCCAACCTGAAACCCACGAAACCTAATCCTAATCTGAACTCAAGATCATTGAAGTTGGTTCGTAATCTATTTGTTACTTCTAGGCTTTACTTTTCTTTTCTTTTTGTCTTCCGTAATCCCCTATCTTTTCCTTCTATAATCCCAAACAGACCTGATCATGGGTCACCCGATTCGACCCACACGACCATGCGATGGGTCGGCAATGGACAAAAAAACTCAACCCGATGGTCCGCTCGGGCCGGTACTGGCCAAAATTTTTGACCCGAAACCCAAAAAAATCCTTTCAAACCCGAAAATTACACATAAAAACACCGGGTTGACCCAACCCAACCCGACCCGACCATGCCATGGGTCGGGCACGGGCCAAAAAATCTGATTCGACGGTCGGCTTGGGCTGGACACGGACCAAAATTTTTGACCCAAAAATCCGAAGTGACCCGACCCAACACATGATCAGGTCTAAATCCAAATGATGAGTGCTCTTGCGTTAAGATTAAGACCTTGTTTAGTTCAGCCAATTCGATCGAATTTTCTGTAGAAAAAGTACATTGGGAAGCGTAAAAGTAGAGAGAGGGCACGTTTTTCAATGCGTTGCTTTTGGTCGAATTGGTGCCCTTTTGGTGTAGCTAAACAAGGCCTAAAGCAAGAGCTTTCTCGATTTAGATTGTGTAAAGAAAAGCTATGCTAAAATTGAGCGAATGCGGTAGTTTCATGTCTGCGTGCGGTGGTCAGAGTGTTGAGTTTGCTCCAACAAGACATTCGTGCTTTGTCACAATTTTACTCGGAATATCACGATGGGTGATCAGGGGAAGTTCAACGGATCCTTCACAAACACAACTTGGTCGGTCATGTGTAAGTCTATGTTGAAAAATTTGAAGTGCAGATTTCAGGTTTGGCTGCTACTGCAAGAAGCATGGGCGGATCGCCGGAGCCAGATTATTTTGAGTCACTGGGGTGTGGCGTCAAACCTTGTGTCGCGGTGTCACCCCTCCGGCGTCCTCTCCGTTTCCACCATCATCATCGTCTCCCTCTTCAAGCGTCCAAGATCTTGTCTTGCCGGATCAGTTGATCTCCTCTTATTCAGACTCTGTTTCTTGCCGACCTCCACCTGAGCAGCTCTCTCCATGTCGCACGTTGTGACGTAGCTTGCATAGGGAGGACTCCGGGACTGCCACACCAGCACGTCAAACCGCTTCTCCGCCTCGCCAGGAGGGCGACACCGAGGGCGACCTCCATAACCGTCACCTTCGGGAGCTCGCTCCGCGCCGTGCCCGTCGACTTGCGCGTGTTGTAGAACAAGCACGGAGGACGATTAGGCGCACCCTTCACCGGCACGCGGGGGTAATAATACCCAGTCTTCTCCTTCGGACGATGAGGGCCCCCGCCCCCGTGGGCGGCACTGAGCTGCAGCTCGGTCACTCCGGCGCACACCTTCAGTGCGTGGCGCCAGAAGCGTGCGCTCAGGTCGGTGCGAAGCGACGCGGCGAGTTTGTGCGCTACGGCGAACGGCGCGAGGTCGGGGATGGTCGCGAATAGCGCCATGGCGATCCGCACAAGCTCCGGGCGCTCCTCCGGGTCGGCGCCTCCGAACGCCATCGCTTTGAAAAAGTACCAGAGCTCCTCTCGGCGTGGCGCACGCAGCATAGATCGGCGGCACGGTGCCCAGGCCCGAGTGCGTCTCCGTCCTGCTGATGATTATGACCTTGCTCTCTCTGTGCACGCGGCGGCGAACGGACGAGAGGAATCCTCTCCAACGCTCCCCGTCCCTGTCATCACTGGCGAAGTCAATCAGGATCAGGGACCTCTGAGTTGTGTCGAGCTCTTGACTCTGCACATCAAGATCATCACTGCAGAGACGATGAATCTTGACGAATTGCTCTCGCACCCTTTCCTCGAGGCACACATGCTCAACCAGCGTCCGCCTGCCGATCTCCTGAGGGCCAATGACCAGGAGGACATCCAATTCTCGAGCAGGCTGTAGCAGGAATCCGATGATCTGCTCCTTCTCCATCTGCCGGCCAAACATGCACCTCTCCATGTAGATGTAGGCGCTGTACGGCTGCCGCGCGACGCGAGGGCATGCACCGAGGAGCACGACGAACTCCTCCATGTCGCTCAGCGCAGCTTCCAGAGTGTCCACCGCGATGGACAGCCCACCAGTTGCGCCCCTCCCCTGAGGCAAGCCGAGCACCCGGCTCGGCGTGGCGTGTGATCTCTGCTCGACGGGTCGCCTCATGAAGGCGTCGAGCACGTAGGCGCCTCGGCACATCTCTCCCCTCAGCTGGTTGAGCTGCAGCAGCATCGCCGGGTTGGTGACCTGCCGCGCCTCGGCCTCCTCGACGACGACGCGGGCGCGTAGCAGCACTCGCTGCAGCCTGACGGCGGCGTCGGTGGAGCCGGGCTCCTGGAGCTTGCTGATGAGGAAGGTCACCAGCCGGCCGACGAGGTCGCTAGCAACTGCAGACAGCAGCACCTCCATTTTCAAGCTTGCAAGGGCCGATGCCTCCTCAATTCCTGATCGACGACTAAGCAGCAATGAAAATGTCAACAGAAGAAAACTGGTTTGGTTTTCTGTTCGCGGTTACTATGAACTAATGAACTTTGATGGTGACAGATTGCTGACCAGAATTCGCTCTGATCCCTATGAACTGACGAATTGTGACAGATCCCTCACCGTAATGAATTCGCCGATGATGACCGGGTACAGAAAAGAGCCCGCTGAATTCTGATGGCGACGGATCACTCGCCCTGACGAATTTGCCGATGACCCGGGTACAACAAAGATCCCTCTCAAGTCTCAACTACACGGACAATCTCTATTCTCTTCACCCCTCCCTCGCAGGAAACGTATGCTGTCTGGGAGAGAAGAAACTTGGTAGTCGTCCTAGGATGGCGCTCTAGGTGCTCAAAATTCAATCTAGGCATTGCCTGTGTATTATTACCAAGAAACAACAGTAACAACGTTGCCAGAGTTAGACACATTTCTTTCGCAGGTTTTCGTCGAACTAGACACATTTGAAGCTTGCCAGAGACACACACATTTCAACAGTGGCAAATCTCTTTAGTCGATTGCCTTGTTTTCTTGTCGTCTTTTTTCTTGTGTTTTTGTACGCTTCTTTTGTTTTGTTCTCTTTAAGCTGTACTCCCTCCGTCTTAAAAAGAATGTAATTCTAGTATAGTGATACGTTTTAGTATCTCAAGTTTAACTAATTATAGATTAAAAATATAAATATTCATGAGATGAAAAAAATATCATTAGATTAGTTACAAAATATATTTTTATAATAAATTTATTTAAAACCATAAATATGAATATAACTCTCTAGAAACTTGGTCAAACGTAAACCACTTTAAATAGCACGTAACATGTAGTTACATTCTTTTTGGGACGGAGGGAGTATACACAATGTTATGTTTACATTCGACCAGACGTTTTCGTCGTCCCGGTCGATTTCCAACGCGACCGCACATGGTGGGCCCTGTTATTCCGCGACTCAGTCCTGGCCCCGCGACTTCCGGCAGCTCGGGCCGCGGCCCTCGAGCTCCGTCGTTTTTCTATCCATCGTTGATCGCTCACATGCCGTTTTCTATTTCCGTAACTTTTTTCTCTAGACCAGGAGCTTGTATTTCTCTAGGATTAGTTGATCTCCATAGAAATTGAAAATCATGCCTGATTAGTTGAGCTCTAGATTACTATGCACATATTACCACTGTGGCAAGATTATGATAGGAATTTTGCTTGACATATGCTCGCCGCCAAAGATGGCAAGATGCGGGATCGATCATGTCCTCTTGCCATACAAGCAAATTATTCGGTTTCGGGCTCCCTGTCATAGAAGATCATACTAGTTATTGTTCTGGGTTATTGGGGGCGACTCCGTTCTATCGGGTTGCAGAAGGGTTTTGGAGGTTTGGGCCCGACCATGTCCCCTTGCCATAGAAGCCTAAATTGTTTCGGCTTCGATCTCCCTGCCGTAGAAGGCCATACTGGTTAGGGTTTTGGGTTGGTGGGGCGACTTCGTCCTATCGGATTTCAGAATGGTGTTTGTTGTTTGGGGTCGTCCATTTCTGCCCTGCCATAGAGGGCTAAACTGGTTTTGCTTCGGGCTCCTTGCCATATATGGTCAATCTGGTTAGGGTTCAGGGTTGTTGGGGGCGACTCCGTCCTATCGGGTTCAGAAGGATGCTTGGGGTTAGGCGTGGCCATTGCCCCGCCATACTATTCAACTCTTTTTGAAAAATGTTCTTTTATATGTTTGTATACTAATTATTTTTTCAATTTCTTTTTTTACTAGGACCGGCAGAACCTAGTTGATGAGACAACAAAGTATAAGTTTGCTATATAAGTTATGCATAAAAACTTTGTATGACAGTTCTTGTTAACTTATGTATTTAAAGTTAACTAAAGTTCATTAAAGTTATGTATAAAAGTTTAGCATAAAATTTTTCATGATGTCTGCATTTTTATTCAGCATAACTTTCTATAACTTGGTCACTTAAATTTGTATGAAATATTTTTTCTGCTTTTATTTTTATGTAATAGCAAAGTAGAAGTTTGCTATATAACTTATACATGAAAACTTCTGTACGACAGTTCATGAAAACTTATGTATTTAAAGTTAACTGAAATTCATAAAACTTATGTAAGAAAGTTTTGCATAAAAATTTTACGATGTCCACAATATTATTTACTACAAGTTTCTATTTGTGATTTAAATTTGTATGAAATATTTTAGTTTTTCTGCTTTTATTTCAATGTAACAGCAAAGTAGAAGTTTGCTGTATATCTTATGCACGAAAACTTTTGTACGACGGTTCACAAAAACTTATGTATTTGAAGTTAATTGAAGTTCATGCTAAACTTATGTATAAAAGTTTAGCATATAACTTTTCATGGTCTCCGCAATATTTAGTTTAACTTTCTATAACTTTGTCACTTAACTTTGTATGAATTTTTTTCTTTTATTTTAATGTAATTTTTTTATTTTTAATCATTTTTTTAAAAAAATGTTTTTATTTTATTTACTTCGAAACTTACTTTTATTTGATTTCCCCCGTCCTTTTCTTCTCTCTATTTTTCCCCACCCCCGAATGTTTTTTCTGGAAGGAGAAAAAAGACGACGCGTGAAAAGAGAATATATAATGCACTGTGTCTTTGTTTTTTAGTATATACACCGCAAATAGTATAGTTACCGGAAAGGGAATGGCAGGATGGTGGAAAACCCACCTGGTCGGGATCGACCGCTCGGAAGCAAGTTTCCGGGCGACTGTAAACTAGGTGGGCCGAGCTGTATCAGACTTTCGCTTTTTACTTAAGAAAAAGTCTAAATTACTCGCCTCAACTATGGTCTAAGTTCACATTACCCCTTAAAATATAAAACAGTCTACTTAACTCCCTGAGTTTTCATTACTAGCTCATTTTTCACCTTTAACATCCAACTAAAACCGGTTTCGGCGACGTGGACAGTGGGTTTGCTGGTTTGGACGACCAAGATGGCCACGTCATCAATCGTTGTTCCACATGTGCTCTGGTTGCCTCCTCCCTCGTCCTCTCCCTGCCTGGCCGACTGGCCCGGGCCGCCGCCTGCCACCACTCCCTCCTGCTCTCTTTTCACCCATTCATCAGTCGTACCGCCCCTTCCCTGCTATCAAGCAAGAGCTCCAACTCCAACCATCCACCAGGCACCAGGAGCAAAGCAACAGTGCAACACCCAGCGATACTCCTTCTCCCTCTCATGATTCCCTCCCATGAGCAAGCAATCCATGGAGACTGACACCAGCACTTCTACTCCTCTCCACCACACAACTTCTCTCTGATTTTCCTTCTCCCTCGAAGCAATCAGCAACTGCAGCTCCAAGACAAGCCATCCTGTCGCTCCCTGGCCGCGAGAGCGCTACGCGGCAGAGCTGCGCCGAGTACGCCGGAGGTCGACACCCAGCGTAGTGTCCCCGTGCAGGTGCTCCGTCGACTTGAAGACGTTCTCTATGTGGGAGCTATACGGCTTTTAACAATGGCCACCATCGTCACCACTTCAGTGACCAGGAACTCAGCGCCCTTGACGACAGTCCTATGCTTCCGCTTCATCCAGCCCTCACTCTTCGTCGCGTTTTTCAGTGCCAAGCCGCTGCCAGTTTTCTACCACGACACTGTTGGTGTCCGCCTCATCCTCAAGCTGCTTGATGAAATGCACCAAACAGCCACTGTCTTGACAGCATAACACCTTGGCCAGCATAACACATACTCGATTGTGTCGGCACCCCAGTGTGGGCCATCAGTGGCGGCAGCCAGGCAGAGGAGAGGAAGAGAGAGATGGTGTAGCCAACAGGAACAAGAGAGAGACGCCATCAGCATATGCAATCAATGATTTAATGATGTGGTTATGCCTGTCATCAAAACAAGCAAATCAGTTGCCCACGTGGACAAAACAAGTTTGAGTTGGATGCCAAAGGTGAAAATTGAGCTGGTTTTAGAAACCAAGGGGTTAAATAAACTATTTTATAGTTTAGAGGTTAAGTGGACTTCATCAATAGTATAGTCGGGGGAATAATTTGGACTTTATCCTTTTACTTACTCCATATAATCAGTAGAGGCTTGCTCCTCCTGTTGTTTAAAAAAAACAGTGGCAACGCTACCAGAGCTAGACACATTTCAAGGAGCTCTCCAAAAATCCTTACTGCCCTGTGCAGAATTCAGGACGTGAACACTACCGGAGAACCTCGCATCGGTACCGGGTGAGAACCCTCATCGGTACCGGTTATAAGAACCGGTACCGCGCATCCGTGACTGATGACTTTTAGTCATTGGTCACGGATGCTACCACCCGGTACCAATGCGATTTTCATAAAATAAAAAAAACCAGCTCCACCAAAATTTTCCCGCGCCAATTCATACACAAATATTCAACTTGGATTCAACTTTCATTCATGAATCAACACACATTCATCTCACAGATCAATCTCTCGAATCAATACATTCACAACTCACAAATCCACTAACATTCATACACAAACATTCATCCACTAACACTGAGACATGGTTCTTTGGATATGAATTGAATCAACCAAAAAAGAATCACGAGATTTGGAAACAAAAATGCAAAGAAATCGATCAATTTCTACCCGCGTGCTCGCGCCTGGCCACCGCGTGCTCGGATTTGGTTCTTCGGTTGCCTATCCTCTTCTCGCGCGCTCCCGGGCTCAGGAGCCGCCGGCCTCCGCGCCCGCCGTGGCCNGCGCCCGCGCGCCGAGGAGCAGGCCGCACCCGCCCCCGCGCCGCTCATCTGGTGCCACGAAAGAGAGGGAGGAGGGAGAGAGAGGAGGAGAGGAGGGAGAGATAAGGTAGAGGAAGAAGGGATAAGTACCGGTGAGATAAAATGAGATTGAAGTGTTTTTACGGATCCGCAATTTAGGTACCGGTTGGTGATTTCAACTGGTACCAAAGGGGTGCCCTTCGATACCGGGTGGTATTACGACCCGGTACCAAAGGGTTTGGACCCTTTAGTACCGGGTCGTAACACCACCCGGTACCAAAGGATGACCTTTGGTACCGGGTGGTGTTACGACCCGGTACCGAAGGGTCCTCGGGGGCTACCAAGTTTAGACCCGGTACCAATGACCTTTTTGGTACCAGGTCTTAAAAAAGAGGTACCAAAGGGGGGTGACCGATGGAGAGTTCTCTGGTAGTGGAATATTGGTGGGTTTATCTGTTGAAATTAGAGGCATTTTCCGGTTCAGTTTAATTCAAAGAATTAAATAAAACATGACAAATATGATAGCACAAACAGGAGCATGATTATCTACTATGTTCATACTAGAAAATATAGAACAAGCACTAGGTACTATAAAATAGAATGACTTAACAAGAAAGTTCAGTAGAAGGTACCTTGAGGCGGGGCCAGTCCAGGAGGAACCAGTTGCGCCGTTACCCGACATTGTTGTCGAGTCTGTTCGATGTAGTCGATCAAAAGTCGATGCCGTGTAGATGTTCACAACGAGCAGTCACGCAGATGCGCTCCCCAAAAACTTGATTGCCCTCTACTCGGTGCAGAGTCTCGAAGAGGACGTAGATCCAGAGGCCTGCTCTTCTGATCGAATTGTGCCCCCAAATCGCCAAAACGGAGATGCAGAAAAGGCAGCGAAGCAGTGGAATGCAAGAGCTCTAATGGTTTTTGTTACACACTTTAGAAGAGAGAGGTGTGTCCCTTTTATAGGTGTTTGTAGACCTTAGAGTGCTAAAGTTTAATGCCCTTAATTAGGCAGCCATCAAACCTTAGGTTACTAGTAACTCTCAACTATCAAAGTCATTTTTAGTGACCTCAATTAGGCAGCCATCAAGCCTTAGGTTACTAGTAACTCTCACCCATCAAGGCCATTTTACTAGTCATTTGTTGCCAGCCATTCAATTGGCAATTACTAGTCACTAATCACCAATATTATAGGTCTTGAGATTTAATTGATAAATTAGCTAATGGGCTAATAACCCAAATATTCTAACATTATCTAGGTTTCGGCTAGTATATGAATATACTCCCTCTGTCCTGTAATATAAGGTATTCTAGCAATTTTAAGACAAATTAAGAGATAGATCAAAAGACGCATGTACCCTCCAAGATCTTCCCTTTTAGCAACCGTAATTAAAGTTGTTCCCTAGATTAAGCAGTGTAGAAGGGAATAGAAAAGGTAAGTATGCAGTGGAGAGACAAGAAAAAATAAATTATTTCCTTTAATACTTGTCCAAAAGTTTTAGAATGACTTGTATTTGAGGACAAATTTTGAATCCTACAATGCCCTATATTTCAGGACGGAGGGAGTACGTTCCACGAAGCCTACACTCTCAGAGCGCGAGAAAAATGCACTGTGCGAGAGTGAGGAACCTACGAAAGTTCTGCTCCAACAGAAATATTGGAATTTTATTTAGGTATGTAGCTAACACACGGCCGTAGCAGAAATAAAATATTATATACTTAAACAAGTTATGTCTCTTTGGAAAATGTTGTAGAAACATATATAAGTGGGTTTTGTTTTGAAGGTCTCATTGAACGTACACGGTGGTATAATTGGATTTTAATTTAGACGCTCGGTTTTGAATCATAGATTTTTTATTTCAAAATTCTTCACGTGCATGGTCTCATATTTTCTTCTTCCATATGCCATGGGTACTCAAAACTGTAAGAATGTAGAAGGAGATGAATGCTCAATTCTATTGATCATCAGCGACGGTACATATACAGAGGCCAGCGGCCATCGTGTGCAACTAACTCCTTCAAGCTAGGAACGTGGCCGTTGTGCCAAGATTACAGGAGAAGGAACGGGTCTAAGCCTAACTGAACGCTATCGTTCCTGGCTAGAGAGACTTGGTCTTCTACAAAAACTCCTCCCAATGATGCGTGGACAGTGGCTCGCTCCCTCCACTCACTGTCTCAGTGCTGATAGTGATATATTTATCCATTGTTGTGAGGAGGAACAATCTCCTTGATATAGTGCCAAGGTAAAATATGACTATCAGAAAAAATGGAGTATTAGAATTATGACGTGATGTTTGGAGATAGTAGTGCAGTTAAGCAAGTTTTCTTTTCGTCCGTAATTACATTGGTGCCGTGCACCACAACTTTTTGCCTACTCATTTCGTTGTTCCTAATTCTTGTCTTCCCCCGAGCCACAAACCATTTGGCCTCTCCTCCTCTTATTGAGAAGTCGTTTCTTGCTAATCACCACACCAGCAGTTCTCTCCATGTCGCATGTTGCGACGTAGCTTGCATACGGGGGAATGGGAGATTGCCACATCAGCAGGTCAAACTGCTTCTCCCCACCCGAGGGATCAGCGCCTCCGGCGAGGAGCTCCAGCACTGTCACCTTGGGAAGCTCGCTCCGCGCCATGACAGTCAACTTGCGGGTGTCGTATAACAAGCACGGCGTACTAGGTGCGTCCTTCACCAGCATGCTGGGGTAGTAATAGCCAGTCTTCTCCTCCGGACGATCACTGCATCCTGAAAAGGCACCGATCTGCCGCTCCGTCACTCCGGCGAACACCTTCAGCATGCGGCGCCACGAGCGTGCGCTCAAGTCGGCGCGCAGCGCCGTGGCGACAATGTTCGCTGAGGCGAACGGCATGATGTCTGGGATGCTCTGGAACAGCGCCATGGCGATGCGCACAAGCTCCGGGCGTTCCTCCGGGTCTGCGCCTCCGAACGCGAGGGCTTTGAATAAGAACCAGAGCTCCTCCCGGCGCGGCGCGCGCAGCATGAGCGGCGGCACGGTGCCCAGGCCCGAGTGCGTCTCCGTCCTGCTGATGATTATGACCTTGCTCTCTCTGTGCGCGCTGCGGCGAACGGACGAGAGGAATCCTCTCCAATGCTCCTCGTCGTTTTCACCGCCGGCCAAGTCAATCACGATCAGGGACCTTTGAGCTGTGTCGATCAAACCTGGGCTCTGAGGACCAAGATCGTCGCTGCAGAGACGATGAATCTTGATGAATTGCTCTCGCACCCTTTCCTCGAGGCACACATGCTCAACCAGCGTCTGCTTGCCGATCTCGTGAGGGCCAATGATCGGGAGGACATCCAATTCTCGAGCAGGCTGTAGCAGGAAGCCGATGATCTGCTCCTTCTCCATCTGCCGGCCAAACATGCACCTCTCCATGTAGATGTAGGCGCTGTACGGCTGCCGCGCGACGCGAGGGCATGCACCGAGGAGCACGACGAACTCCTCCATGTCGCTCAGGGCAGCTTCCAGAGTGTCCACCGCGATGGACAGCCCACCAGTTGCGCCCCTCCCCTGAGGCAAGCCGAGCACCCGGCTCGGCGTGGCGTGTGATCTCTGCTCGACGGGTCGCCTCATGAAGGCGTCGAGCACGTAGGCGCCTCGGCACATCTCTCCCCTCAGCTGGTTGAGCTGCAGCAGCATCGCCGGGTTGGTGACCTGCCGCGCCTCGGCCTCCTCGACGACGACGCGGGCGCGTAGCAGCAATCGCTGCAGCCTGACGGTGGCGTCGGCGGAGCCGGGCTCCTGGAGCTTGCTGATGAGGAAGGTCACCAGCCGGCCGACGAGGTCGCTAGCAACTGCAGACAGCAGCACCTCCATTTTCAAGCTTGCAAGGGCCGATGCCTCCTCAATTCCTGATCGACGACTGAGCAGCAATGAACATGTCAACAGAAGAAAGCTGATTTGGTTTTCTTTTCGCGGTTACTATAAACTATATGATGGTGACAGATCGCTGACCAGAATTCGCTCTGATGCCTCTGATCTACTATCACCTTGTCGAAATATTTATCGCCATTGATTTTTTAAAACGTCTGACCTTTTGTCTTATTTAAATTTTTATGCAAATATGCAAAAGGATATGCCATACTTAAAATACATTTAACAATAAAGCAAAATCAAAAATAAAATAAATAATATTCACATAATATTTTGAATAAGATGAATGGTAAAAACAGTGATAAAAAATCAATGACGACAAATATTTAAGAGAAGTATTTAATTATGTGTGTGATTATGAACTGACATGATTGTGACAGATCACTCACTGTAATGAATTCGCCGATGATGACCGGGTAATATTTAGGGCCTCTATGGTAGAGTTTATTGTGGCTTAGTATTTTGCGCAAAACGAGACATGTAACGTGAAGCTGTTTTGAAAAATGATGCAAAAATTAGCTGAATGCTGGGCAAAACTAGTTTTTCAGCTCACCAAAACAGTTTGACCAGCGAAGCTGTTTTTGCACAAGCTCCCTTAATTATTGTGTGATTATGAACTGACGAAGAATTACGACTGTCACTCACCGTAATGAATTAGCCGATGATGACCGGGTACACAAAGACCCGGCAGAATTCTGATGGCGACGGATCACTCACCCTGACGAATTTGCCGATGACCCGCCACAGAAAAGATCCCTCTCAACTAGACGGACAATCTCTCTTCTCTTCACCCCTCCCTTGCAGGAAACTTATGCTGTCTGGGAGAGAAGAAACTGAGGGGGTGTTTAGATACCGGCTCGTTCTGCAGAATGGGCGCGTTCTGCAGAATGGGCAGGTCTCGGTCCGCGTGCACAGAGAGGAAAAAGTACATTGGAAAGCGCGTAGAATGCAAAATGGTTGTAGAATGCAAAATGAAGGGTATCTAAACACCCCCTTAGTAGTCGTCCTAAGATGGCACTCTAGGTGCTCAGATTCAATCTAGGCACTGCCAAGAAACAACAGTAACAACGTTGCCAGAGCTTAGACACATTTCTTTCGCAGGTTTACGTCGAACTACACATTTCAAGGTTGCCAAAGAGAGGGAGATAGAGACATTTCAACAGTAACAATGTTGCCAGAGCTAGACACATTTCAAGGTCGCCAGAGACAGAGCTCTCCAAAAATCCCTGCCCTCAATGCACCTTAAAGTTAACCCCTGATTGGTGGTCTGAACAGGGAAGAAGACTGGTTTGAAATTTTATTCACCCTTTTATGTGTGCGGCTATAATATAATGGTCACTTACTGACGGACCAAGATCCATGGGAGTTCTTATGGGCTGCAGGTCCACTAGGAGATTGGGCTGCCAACTCTGACAGATACAAGAGGAGATGTATAGATTAAGGAGATTGGTGGTTTGAAATTTTATTCACCCTTTTATGTGTGCGGTTATAATAATGGTCACTCACCGTGACTAATTCGATGACTACTGGGTGCAGAAAAGAATGGCATCGTTTCGCTTTCAGACCGAGAGAAACTTGCTAGCTGTTCAAGGATGTCACTCTAGGAGCAGAATATCCCATCAAGGCATTGCCACTGTACTCTTGCCAATAAAACAACAACATTGCCAGGCACAAATCTTGGAAACAGCAAGACCGCCAGGCACAAACCCTTTTTTTTTTCAAAGATACACATTGTCAGCGTCTGTATTGATCTTTCGGAAGAAAAAAAACGGATGAGGATGACTACTAGCAAGTTTCCTCGATCTTTCCCGGTCAGCATTTATTTTTGGAAAATTGGATTTGTAGGATCAAAAGAATCAAACTTTTGACCATTAAAAGATTCAACTTTAGACATTTACCATCGAAAGATAGCTATATCGAGCAACCTAGCATCGCCGTACCACTTCCGTTAAGAAGTTAGCCAACGTGCGAGCATTTTCCCAAGTTCACGGTGTTGATAACCAAAATTGGTATAGGCCGAGGCAAACCGGTCAGACCGGTTAGCCCGATAGGTCTGATCGGTCCAGGACAGGATGTTGCCGTGCTGGTGTTTTGAGGACCGCAACAATCGGTCCGAGAGTGATGAAAGTGACATGGTCTCTGGAATGACCGACTGTTGTGGTGCTAGGGGCTCAGGAGGACCGCAAGAGTCGATGCGAGGAGCAAGACGAAGGATTGGCGCAAAAAGGAGAAGTCCGAGCCCAGACCATTCTGACCGGTTTGGAGGACCGGTCAGACCGGTTGCCCTGTAATTCGAGTAGGACTCTTAGTTTGGGTAGATTACGAGTTGTAAAACCTTTTCCCACGGGTACAGACCTCCCCACCCTATAAATATAAAGGGCTATGGCCGATTGATACACACACAATCGAATCTAAACAATTATGCATCTACTTTTTATCTCCTAAACCCTAATTCTCTTCCAACCTCTCCAATGCTACTCATCTACTGATCTCCACGACCATAGATGGTGTCCTAAGGCTTGCTGGTCAACCTAGGGCACGTCCGGCGGCGTCCACGCCCTGACGGGGTCCCTCCCAGGCGAGAGCTTCGACGGCCTTTGCTAGTTTGCTCGTAAACTAGTCGTTCTTCGCTACGTAAGTGCGTTGGTTATCCCTTTGCTTGGTTTGCTCGTAAACCTCGCCGTCCTTCACCACGTAAGCGTGATAGTTGTCCTCTCGAACGACTGAATTAGGCCAAACCCTTGGGAACCGGTCTGACCGGTCTGCGCAGCCCTACGGCGATTCGGTCCATTTGCGACCCGCGCGATCTAGCGCTCTCGTTGAAAGGACCTTGATGTCGCCTAGAGGGGGGTGAATAGGCGAGTGACCACAAAATCAAACTTTTCCCCCTTTTTGCTCCAGCTGCCAGGGGTCACCGGTCAGACCGGTGCTCCACACCGGTTAGACCGGTGCCGTGCAGAGCACACACCCAACAGCAGCTCGAGCTTTTTCTTGACTTCTAGCACGAACCAAACTTGGTGAGTAGCTTCTGTAGATGATATTTAGCAAGGCAAAACTATCCCTGCACACAATATAAGCACACCCAAGTAGATCGAAGCGGAAGCACAAATAATATGCTAGAAATCAACAAGTGAGGCAAAACTCAAACCAAGACACAAGGAGTTGTTTCCGAAGTTCGGATTCACCGCTCGCACTAAGCAGCCACCAAGGCACGATGAATCCTACTCTCCGTTGAGGAAGCTTATGCGACCACACAAGGTCAAGCTATCTCCTCCTTCCACTAGTTTGCTTCTTCCCTTTCGGAGGTGAAACACAACCTGCACAAACAATCCCGTGGCTCACCACACACTTTGGTAGCTCACCGGGCGACGCCTAGCCGTCTAGGAGGAAGAACCTCCAAGAGTAACAAATGCTTCAAATGGCTTTCTTGACGTGGATCGAAGTGCTCAAGCTATGGTTGCTCTTCTTTGCTCTCTAATTGCTCACTCAATCTCACTCTCTCAACTCAACACAAAGATATCTCCAATAACACATAAATCCCACAAAGAGAGGTTGGGGAGAGCTTTTCTGGCTTCTAGGATGAGTCAACGGCGTGAGGAAGCAGCAGCCCACCAAGAAGGGGGCTAAGGGGTATAAATACCCCAGCATACAAAAACTAGCCGTTGGGATTCTGTCGTGACCGGTCAGACGGATCTGAATTTGAAAACTAGCCGTTAGAGCCGGCACCGGTCAGACCGGTCCCCTTGACCGGTCAGACCGGTCAGGCTGAGTTTGTCCCAAACTCTCACAAGTTAGCTCTCATTTCACCAAAAAGGCGAATCCACTCATGGTTAGTTCAGCTGGGACAGATAGCACACTCAGTGGCTCTCTTAAGGCTATTCTCACATAGGTCAACTATTGAGCACTTTTGATATTTGTCAAATAAGCAAATGTTGCATCCCTCTTGATAGTACGGCGTACCTATACTCAAGGATAAATATAAATATAAGGATATCCTCTTGAGTTTCCAAGTCTTCATCAATGCCATACTTTGATAGTTGTCAACATGGGGACTTTCAACATTGCTATCTTTCTTGAGCAATTCCATACTTGAGCTAGTGACTTGGGATTTTCCATCATCCATTGACAAAGTGTATTTGAATCCTTAAGTCACTCCATTTTATCAATCACAACAAATTGATGCTTTGCATTGCTTCCCTCAATAAGGCTTGGATATGATTCTTCAAAACCCCACGGACCTAGATACTTCACCTTAGCAATTCGCACATGGAAAGCCGTCGCTTAGCCAAAGCTTGCTTAGTCCCTCGCTCTAGTCATCTCGGTTGATTTCTTCACCACTTACTCTTGCCACATTGAGTTTAGCTTTGCTTCATCATTTTGAAATCCCATTTGAAAGAACTCTTTAAATGCTTGTTCTTGATTGACAAAGTACATTCAAACCATTGCAAGCTTCCAACAATGAGACCAACGTATGTCACATAAGCATATGTCCCTTTGGTGTAAATACATGGAGCCTTACAATTTCCACTTTGAATGATCCCTTCATATATCAACAAGCTTTCTTATAGATTGGAACCACATAGATATACCTTTGTTGACTTGTTCATAATATATCAACACACACATGCTTGTCATTCATTATTTATGCACAAAGAGATCTCACACTTGCTTGCCTTTTACATTATGAGCCAAATAACATTCATTTCATATATAATTCAATATCACACCGTGAATATACAAATAACAACATGCTCATAGTATTAAGCAAACAAGTTAGTCCTTTAATCGTTTTGTCATACAATTCACCAAAACCTACATGGGGCCTAGATGCACTTTCAATCTCCCCCTTTTTGGTGATTGATGACAACCCGATTAAAGCTTACAAATATAACAAATAATCTCTTTTGGTTTCTTAGATATATTGTGAGCTCCCCCTTAATGTGTGCTTTGAATGAAATTTCAAAATTGGCCTCACATGCCAAGAGCACACATTTTACAATAAAAACATGGGAGCTCCCCCTATATCTTAGAAACTGTGGGGTGCAACAAGTGTGTGTACAAAAATATCCGTGATGCATATGACAAGAAAGGCACACAAAGAAATGCATGTGTGTTGTCATGAGCCTGACCGGTCAGACCGGTCATCCCCAGTTAGCACATATACAATAGATAAAATCAACCACCAATCAATCCATGCATCACAAACTAACACAAAGTTACTTAGAGTGCATAAATAAAGTTCTTACACACACAATAGCACACATTACAAGTTCTCAAGTCCACAAAGGAATAAAGTTCGAGATTTATTACAAAGTTCCACTACCAACCATACATGACCGGTCAGACCGGTCACCCTGACCGGTCAGACCGGTCAAGGCTGCTGCCACTACTGCAAGACTGAAGAATGAGGCTTTAATCCAACACTTCTCCCCCTTTGTCATCAACCATCCATAAAAGGGCCTGGAGAAGTTGCAGTTGCAGTCACTCCTGTCCATTTCCATTTCCTCCGTTTCCTCCTTCACTAGGTGATGCTCCTGACCAAAGATGAAGTCCTTCATGCAAATGCGAGAGAGGAGGCATAAGATAAATGGAATTTGATACGGTGATCTCAGAGGGAGGAGCAAGAGTGGGATCAGTAGTACCATAGGAAGCTGAAGAGTCAGGAGGCACAGGAGGTGTATATCCAAAGATAGAAGTCGAGAGCCTCACTGCTATGTCAGAGGTCTCCGATGCATCACTAGACATGCCAGGAAAGCCACTGCTGAAAGGTGGAATAGATGAACCTGCCACCATGCTCTCACTGACAAAAGACGGACCCACTGAAGACTGATGTGACCCTCCCGGATATGTACTTCCCATCATGCCTGGCACAAAGCCCGACGAGAACGTACTCGGCATACTAGCAGAGAGAGTCTGGTACTGTGGAGGAACATGTGCATACTGTGGAGGTGCAGGCTGATGCTGTGGCTGAACATGTGGAGCACCTGATGAAGAACCATCATCTGGGAAGAACATGCTCCCGTACTGATCAAAGTATCCAGCTGAAGAATAACCTCGGAGCCTATCCTCAACAGATGGAATCACTATCTCTGGAGGTGGTTGAGAGGGAGGAGAACGCGGAGGCTGAAGGTTCATTGCATTGTGCATCAACTTGATGGAATCATTGATTTTCTTGTTGTCCCTCCACTGACGCTGCTGCTCCACCTCAACATCTCTTTGGCTTTTACACATGCCAACAAACAGATTGAACAGCTTCTTGATGGGAGAGGTGGAACGCTCCCTTGGCCTGCGGGTGAACACCACGAGTTCAGGCCTGAACCGGTCAGACCGGTACCAGTCACCGGTCAGACTGGTGTCGGCCTGAGCACCAGGCTGAGCCGGCTGTGGCTGCTCCTGCTGCACAAAATCATCTCCAACTGGATCAAGCTGAATTTCTGGCTCAGGAGAAGGAATCCTAGGATGTTTCTTGGGTTTAGGCCTCAATGGTTTGTGCTTCACATCACTAGGAAAGTCAATCTTGGTCACCTTTCTGATCATGCACATGATATAGGGACAATAGCTGCAGATCTTTTTTGGATTTTCAGATACATGCTTGATCTCTTCCCAAATGAAGTCCCCAACACTAAATTCAGGTGCCTGAGGTCTCATAGCAATCATCAAATTCTTTTGGAAAGAAGTGATCTCAGATGTGTTGCCATCTCTAGGGGTTATAGTCTTTCTAAAAAGCCTATTGAGAACTCCATAGAAGATGTACAATGCTTCACTTTCCTCTATTCATTTTCCATATTGCGAGGATACATGAACTTCAACTGAGATACATCAAGTTCCCCCTCATCATGCAACTTTTGAAGGCCTTCTTCATTACCAAGTTTGAACATGTTGCTGAAGGCCTGAAAGGTGATGTGATATCTATCTCCATTTGTCATCCAGAACATGGCTCTAACACCTTTCCTATGACCAAAGTACACTGTGGCATAGAACTGAGCAATGATCTCTCTGTTCCAGCTTTGCAAACTCATGATGTGCATTATCCTTTGTCTTGTACAAGTCTCAATGATCTCATCAAAAATTGGATTATGGTGATCTGTCATGTGTTTCCAATCCACATACTGAGCCTCATGTGTGATTTTGGACTTCTTTAGAATAACTGAGGTATAGAAATCCTGCTGAAACATAGTCCAAAATCTATTATCACTAGCTGTCCTAGGCCCACTGTAAGGATCTGCATCTCTCATTTTCATCACAGCCTTTGTCATCCCTTCCCCATGATAATTTGTCATTCTTGTACCATAGAGATAGATAGGCCTCACAATGACAGGAATGTCATCATCACCTTCACCATCACCGTCATCATCATCACCACCATTATCATCCCCATCATTATCATCCCCATCACCATCACCATCACCATCACCGTTTCCATCACCATCACTATCATTGTCACCATTGCCATTACCATCACTATCACCACTGCCACTGCTGCCATTATCCCTAGCTGGGCCTTTGCCATGGCGATGTTCCACTCTATAAGGACTCTGCTCTTCATCGTCACTACTAGTCTCTACTTCCTCCACTTCTTCCTCCTCGACATGCATCTCAACTGAAGGCCTCTTATGCCCTCTAGGTCTCAATTTGCTGGCATAATCATCTTGCACAGAGCTAGCACCTTGAGAACTAGAATCATCTTGTCCTCTCTTTTTCCTTCTCTCGGCATCATGATCCTTAGTCATAGCTGCTGATCCTGGGTCACAAATATTATGAAGAAATATCCATACGGCACCAGGACACAAGATTTGATAGATTTGTCAAAAGAAAGCATATGGATTGAAGAAATTGGAGCAGCTCTGGGCTTGACCGGTCAGACCGGCCACGGGACCGGTCAGACCGGTCACCCCCCAGAACTGAGCCAATAGCTCAATCCAGTAATCTGAGCAGCTAGATGGTCTAGATATGATTAAGGAATTTATGAGACATCCTAAACAGATAAAGATTGAATATATTGAAGAGAATCAAATTTTGGAGGTGAACTGCCCGGACCGGTCAGACCGGTCGGGGGCACCGGTCAGACCGGTGCTGGCAGTTCATCCCCAAAATTTGATCCTCACCAATGCACCCAACCAAATTGAAAGATCATCTAGGAATGGTCTCTAAGAGTTGCCAGGAGATGTTCTACCAAAGGAATGTCAAATCTACTCAAGAAGTTGATAGATCGGGCAACAACAAGATTTGAATACCTTTGGAGAGAGGAACTCGAGATGAATCCAAGGAGCCGGTTGGGGCACTGTCGGGGGTAGACCCCCAGGGGTACCCAGAAGGCGGATTGGCCCAACCAGCAAGGGACGGCCCAATCCGAGTACATCTGGATCGGTTTGTCGGACTGGCTGGCCCACCAGTCGGGAGGCCCACCAGTCGGGCGAACCGAATGGGCGCGACGACGCGCGCAGCAAGGAAAGCACACGGCGTGTCCCGCAAGAAGCTCGGAGATCAGGATAAACTAGCCGGAATTGTAGGGAAAGATATCTGTAATCGTTATAGGATCAAATCCTTGTAATTCGGGTAGGTTACGATCTCTGGCCGACTTGTAACTCAAGGCAGCCGGACTATATAAGGCGCCTTGAGACCCCCCTCCAGAGCACGACAACTACAACCTTTACAACCCTAGGACAGAACCCAACTACGGAGATCCTTCAGGAACTTCATACACAGCAATACAATCGCCGCCAACACAGGACGTAGGGTGTTACGTCATCTCGACGGCCCGAACCTGTTCAATCCTTGCGTTTTGTGTTACCATCGACTTCTGATCCTCGATCTGTCCCTCGACAAATCAACCACGTAGGCTACCCTGTGTGGACTGCCGGGTCCAAACATCCGACAGTTGGCGCGCCAGGTAGGGGCTGATCGACGAGATCAATCTGCAAGCTCGATGGCATTCACTTCCGCCGTCATCACGCCGGCGACCACGAAGATTTCCATCGCTGAGGGGGCCATGTTCTTCTTCGGATCCATGGTCTTCACCGCTGGGCCCGAGGGAGAGCTCTCCTTCACCCGTGACGCCACCCCGGAGGAGACAGCGCCACGACTCGACGCTACGCCAGACGGGATCGTCACCATCACCACTCCGTCGCCGACCATCGCCAACCACTCGGCGACCGCGACGGCCGGCGTTGTTCTCCCACCATCTCAAGGGAACGCGCCGTCTCCTACATCTCCGACTGCTTCGTCCACTCCGCCTCGACCACCCAGGGTGCAGGAGACGCCCGAACAACGAAGACGCCGATGGGCTGCACGCCAACGCCAGTTCGAGGCGAACATGGATCACGCCATCGCCTCCATCGGTGAATGCATTGAGCTCACCGAATCCGCTCGTCAGGGCATCGCCTCGCCGACTCGGTTCCCGCTGGGACTCAGGAACAGCGGAGCCGTCTACCAGCAAGCACTCGGCGAACGCATGAACGCCGACTACTCTCCAGATGCGATCCGGGAGGTCGATCTCATCACGGCCACCCAGATTGGATCTACTCCGAACGTCGCAGCGGCGCAGCACCCTCACCATCAAGATACGCCGACTCCACCCGAATCAACTCCGGCTTTCCCGCGGGTGACACGTGTCCTCCCTCCAAATAAGAGGATCACGCCAGCCAAGCGGGAGACGTTCGTCTCCGACATATCCGCCGACGAACCGACGGTCCAGGGCGAGGATCAAGCACGCCGTGACGCCAGGATCGGGCGTAACGGTGAAAGGCAACGACGCCGCGACGCACGGCGAGAAGGCCGAAACCCCAGGATCACACGTAATCTCCAAAACGACTTCGTCCAAGAGATCGGCGGCGTGGGTGTCTACGCCACTCCGTCGGCCAACCTTGCCGCCGCGCACCAAGATCTAGAAGGGATCCCGGAGACTCCTGAACTCAACCGGATCAAGGTCAGGCTGACTGCGGCCGCGGGCATGATCGCCCAGAGGGCTCCTGCTTCCTCATCTCGCCACTCCAGGTCGGCCAGTCGCCGAGATGCCGATCGCGGCGTGGTCGAGCAGCCCGATCTCCGTGAACAACTCCGCAACCGCGATCTCCGAAGGAACCTTGATGATCGTCACCGCCGGAGGGATGAGGAAGAACTCCGACGGCGCGCCGAGTACAACCGCGAACATGGCCCTCCGGGGCTGGATCGCGAAGCACGCCAACGCCGAGAACTCGAGGCCGCTGAGGTCGCACGCCGCCGAGAGTTCGACCGCAAGTACGGGGCTCCACTCGGACAGGACAGGCCACCCCGAGCTAACACCCCGGAAGACTACTCCGCCGACTCAGGGCACGCGGACACCGGGAACCTCAACGACTGCGACGGCTTCCCGGCATTCACTGCCCGAGTAAGATCCATCAGAATGCCTGCCAACTTCAAGCCTACAGGCATAGAGAAGTATGACGGGAAGGCAGACCCGACGCTGTGGCTCCGGACGTACAGCATCGCCATCCGCGCAGTGAATGGCGACCACGACGCCATGTGCGCCTACTTCCCCGTCGCCATGACCAAGGTGGGGCTAACTTGGCTCCACAGCCTTGAGCCCGACTCCATCGACAGCTGGGCGACCCTCTGCGACAAGTTCAAAAGCTACTTCCAGGGGAGCTCCATCCGACCAGGCACCGCCTGGGACCTGGGCAAGGTCAAGCAGAACCGGGGGAGAGCCTCCGCGACTACACCGACCGGTACATGGACAACCGGAACTTAGTTCCCGGCTGCTCCGAGTCGGAGATCATCAGCTACTTCCTCGACGGCCTCGCCGACTCCGCCGTCTTCGAGCGCCTCTGTGAAGACCTGCCAAAGACCTCCGGCGAGTTCTTTGGCCGGGTGAACAAGATGGCCAACGCCAAGGAGGCTGTCCGTCTCCACTACGGCAAGAAAAGCACTCGGGACGACGATCGTCCCCCTCGCCGAGAAGACCGCCCGAAGAAGGAGGATACGCGCCGTTCCCGACCTGAGCCAAGCAGGAGGGACGACCGGAAGCGCTCGAGAGACTTCACCGTCGCCGCCATGGACCGTAGTGGCCCTCGCCCGCGGTCCAACTTCAGCGCCGACTTCGAGAAGATGCTCCAAGGACCCTGCCCCATCCACAAGCAGTCCAAGCATCGTATGATCGATTGCATGGGGCTCGCCGACGCCTACAAGAAGAAAGAGGGGAAGCTGCCGCCACGAGATGACGACAAGGGCGACAAGGGAAAAGGGGCTCCCGAGAACCCTGCTTTCCCGAACGTCGACAGGCAGGTGAACTTCATCCTCGGAGGACCGCCGCCCGTGGACGACAAGCGCCGGGAAAAAGTACGTGACCGGGAGATATTCTCCTGTTACACATCGCCGATCCAACCACTCCGCTGGTCCGAGCAGCCGATCACATTCTCCAGGGAGGACCAGTGGTTCCAGGTCTCCGACGTGGGCGAGTACCCGCTGGTACTCAGCCCGATTGTGCACAACGCCCGCCTCACCAAAGTACTCATCGACGGTGGGAGCGGGCTCAACATCATCTTCGCCCAGACGCTGAGGGACATGGGCATCGGCCTCGACGCCCTGAGTCCTTCTCTCCACCCGTTCTACGGGCTGATCCCGGGGAAAGGCTCCAAACCACTCGGGCAGATCGCTTTGCCCGTCACCTTCGGTGAACAGGACAACTTCAGGACCGAGTACCTGAACTTCCAGGTCACCGACTTCACCACCGCCTACCACGCCATATTGGGGAGACCAGCTCTCGCCAAGTTCATGGCAATCCCCAACTACACGTACCTGCTGATGAAGATGCCGGCACCAAACGGCGTCCTCTCCATCCGCAGCGACGTGCACCTCTCCAAGGGCTGCGACAAAGAAGGGCTCCACCTCTGCACCGGCATCGAACGCAGCGTGCTGCAGATGGAGGTGGTCCACGAAGCAAGAACCTTCCAAGGGGACCCGGGCTCCGTCCCCGAGTCCTCCAAGCGAAGGGCCGCGCCAACCACGATGCAGCCGGCGGAAGAAGTGCGCGCCATCACGCTCGGGCTCGCCGACTCCTCCAAGACCGCCCTGATCGGATCAGGGCTCGACCCCAAATAGGAAAGCGCGCTCGTCACCTTCCTCCGGAACAACGCCGACATATTCGCATGGACTCCATCAGATATGCCAGGCGTCCCAAGGGAGGTGGTCGAGCACTCCTTGACGGTTGACGCGAACGCCAAGCCAGTTCGCCAAAAGCTCCGACGCTTCGCGCAGGATCGCAAGGAGGCCATTAGGGCAGAGATTACAAGGCTGTTAGCCGCCGGGTTCATTAGAGAAGTCTTTTATCCCGACTGGCTTGCTAACCCAGTCCTTGTAAGAAAAAAGAATAATGAATGGAGAATGTGTGTTGATTACACGGATCTCAACAGGCACTGCCCTAAGGACCCCTTCGTCCTGCCCCGCATCGACCAAGTCGTTGACTCCACCGCCGGATGCGTACTCCTATGCTTCCTCGATTGCTACTCCGGCTACCACCAGATCGCCCTGAAAGAAGAGGACCAGGAGAAGACTTCCTTCATAACTCCGATCGGCGCCTACTGCTACACCAAGATGACGTTTGGCCTCCGCAACGCCGGAGCTACCTACCAGAGGGCCATCAACTTGACCCTGGGCACTCAGATTGGCCGCAACGCCGAGGCCTACGTCGACGACATAGTGATCAAGACAAAGATCGAAGCCGAGTTCATCGCTGACCTCTCCGAAACATTTAACAATCTCCGCAGGCACAACTGGAGGCTAAACCCGACTAAGTGCGGCTTCGGCGTACCCAAAGGGAAACTACTCGGCTTCATCGTCAGCAACAGAGGCATCCAAGCCAACCCAGAGAAGATAGACACCATCCGGAGGATGAAACCGCCGACTGGGAAGAAAGAGATCCAAAAGCTGACTGGTTGCATGGCAGCCTTGAGCAGATTCATCTCCCGGCTTGGGGACAAGGGCCTGCCGTTCTTCAAAATCCTCAAGAAGGCCGACAGGTTCGAGTGGAACCAAGAGGCACAGCAAGCTTTCACCGACCTCAAGGACTACCTCTCCAATCCACCAGTACTCGCCGCTCCGCATAACGACGAAACGCTACTCCTGTATATCGCTGCCACCACCAACGTGGTAAGCACCGTCATCGTCGTAGAAAGGGAGGAAGAAGGAAAGGTGCAACGAGTACAGCGACCAGTCTACTACGTAAGCGAAGTACTCAGCGAGTCCAAGTCTCGCTATCCCCAGGTGTAGAAGCTACTCTACGCACTGCTGATCACATCAAGAAAACTTCGCCATTACTTCCAAGCGCATCGCATCAAGGTGGTCACGCAATTTCCACTCGGGGAGATCCTCCACAACAGAGACGTCACGGGGCGAATCATCAAGTGGTCCGTCGAGCTCGGCTCCTTCAACATCGACTTCGTCCCACGCACCGCCATCAGGTCACAGATCCTCGCCGACTTCATCGCCGAATGGACCGAGAGCCAGGACGCGAAAGAAGACACCACCGGCGAGCACTGGAAGATGTACTTTGACGGCTCCCTGATGATCGACGGAGGAGGGGCCGGAGTACTCTTCATCTCGCCGAAAGGGGAACAGCTCCGATACGTCCTCCAAATCCGTTTCCCCGTCACCAACAACGCCGCCGAGTACGAAGCGATTCTCCACGGGCTCCGCATCGCCACTTCACTAGGCATAAAGAGGCTCCTGGTCTATGGCGACTCGGCAGTCGTCATAAACCAGGTGAACAAAGAGTGGGATCGCAACAGCGAGCGGATGAACGCCTATTGCGAGGCAGTGCATAAGCAGGAAGGGAAATTCTACGGAGTTGAGTACCACTACGTCCCACGGGAAAAGAACCTCGCCGCCGACGCACTTGCCAAGTTGGGATCCACCCGCGCACAAGTTCCAGGGGGAGTGTTCGTACAGGGCCTCCTCAAACCCTCCGTAAAGGAGCCGAACGACGAGCCGGAGCCTGCCCCGGAACTCTG
>CM014274.1:71801240-71814145 GCA_004135705.1 Alloteropsis semialata
TGCACACCATCCTCTAATTGTTCGGGGGCCGGGGTAGCATTTAATACCTCCCCGTGAGAAGTTCCCATTGACATGTGCATGGATGAAAGGACATATTCTTCATTGCTAAGGTCATGTCTTGTATTAGTAGCTGCATAAGAAGGGTTAGTTTGATAAGGGATAGTACATAAACATTCTAAGTCTTCCTCATCAGAAAAGGATTCTTCCCCAAGTTCATGTTGCCAATCATGAGTTACATGGGTGGCATTACAGTTGACCCAGTGCTTGGGGTCATAAACTTCTTCCTCTTCACTATCTGAGGAATCATTTACATAATATCCTAGGCCTCGCTTTGACCGAGACCCTCGACCCTTCTTGATTATTCTTTCTGATTGGCTCCACCACTCTTCACATATTCTAGGAGGTGGGGGCAGTCTTTGATTCTGCCGCAACTTAATCCTGGCCTTCTCAAGTAAGGGAATCACCTTAGGTTCCGCTTTTAATGTGGCCAAGACCTCCTCCTCATCCGCTTTATTATCTGCAAAATCAGGCAAAGTACTATAAGGTTGTGTTAGTGGTACTTTATAAAAAATTGTTGGTGAAGTAAGCGTATGCAGGTCTGGTGCAATCCAGACCTCTAAAGGCATAGCAATAGAGACATAAAGAGAAGAAGGTTGGGGAACAAGGGCGTTGGAGGCCACCTTTTCAATTTTTGCTACCATCTTCTTCACTCTTCCCTTCTCTTTTATGGGCATGTTGGCGACTCTACCCATTTCCTCAGGGGCGGGTGATGGTTTATCCTGGCCGTCAACAGCTATTGCATCAGGCTTGGTAAGAGAAGCAGACGGAGATATAATCAAGGGAGAAGGGTCCTTTTTAACAGGAAGGACCGCGACAAGTGTTTGTGAACCTAACCTTGGTGCCGTTGAGGTCGAAGACTCTTCTTCAGCTGCCATTACAAGTGATGCATTTGGCAAAGTTGGGCTGAGATTCCAGGTCCATAATTGAGATGGACCAGGCCCGTTCATCGTGACTCAGGTCATATGTCCGGGTACTTTTCGTCTCCAATATGAGGATGGCACCGAGGTCCCACACCCGTGGAACATAGAACACTTACGCCGATTCTACCCATGAAAAGCTATGTATCACAAAGTTCAATAATACTATATGCTTTTTTCGTATATTTGTTCTCCTTGCAAAACTTCTCGGAATCACTTCGTTCCCGAGTAGCTCTTAACTAAATGCTGTGTAACCAGGCCCGGAACGACGCCTAAGCCTTCTACACGTGCACGGGATCTGCTCTCGACGTTATGAACTTAGGATAAGTGAGGCAAAGGGAAAAGCACATTTCAGCCAAAAGCTACTCGGGCAACGTTAAAACATAAAACAAAGTCTCCAACACTCTTGTTTTACTTGTTTCTAATTACTTATATATACAAAGGTTTACACTATTCTGCTACAGAATACAGGACTCTACTCAAACTTGAGAGCCTCGCCGACTTTCTCGGCGATCAGGCGAGTTTCCGCCATCGCCGCGTCAACCTGCTCCACCGTGGCGTCCGCCGCCACACCATCTCCGACCGGCGCAAGGTCAATCCGCGGGTACAGTGTCCGAACACGCGCCAAGGCGTCGTTCGCGCACACAACTGCCGATTCCTTGATCAACTCGGCGATGCGGATTGGCGCAGCTTGAAGACGCGGGACCAAGGCAGTCGGCTCACCCTCCTCCGGGGCCACGGAGTCCAGCAGGTCCCTCGCCGCCTCGTTGACCTCCGTCAGGGCCAGATGCGCCGATGAGAGATCTTGCTCCAAGCCTGTTATGATTTGAGAGTTATTCTGGATTGTATACATGGCTTGGAGCATCGTCATGTCTGCACCTTTCCGGAAGTCCTGCTCCTGCTTCAGTTTGCCCGCCATCACCTCCTCTGACTGCTGCAGAGTTGCGTTCGCAAATCGCAGCTCCTTCAGCTCGGTGATGTGGCGCTCCCTCTCCATCTCCTTCTCTGGAAAAGGCAAGAAAGCACTCGGTCAGGATGAAGACAACACGGCACAGTCCTACAGTTCAGCAACTACTCGGAAATCACAAGGAGAAGGCCTTACGATGAAGAATGTGCCGATGCTCCACGATGGCGTCATTCAAGCTCTTCTTGGCAGCGTCGCGTTGACGCTTCACCCGCTTGAGCTCTGCTTCCGCCTTCACCGCACGGCGGAGCGCCGACTCCGCGTCCTGGGACTGCGCAAGGCGTGACTGCCGAAGCATAGCCAACTTCTACAACCGTCCGAAAAGGCGAAGAACTCAGAAAACCAATAAAGAAAAAGAAAGGAAAAACAAGACAGGAGAGGAATCTAACCGCTGCAAGGCGCTGGGCGTGGTCGACGGCAATCTGAAGTTCGGCGATCACCGACCCTTCCTTCTCCGCCATGGCATCGAACCCGGGGACAGCGATGGTCCCCGAGGTGTCCAACTGCTCCGGCAGATCCTCCTCCTGGGCTTCCTGCCGAGTAACGTCGCCCGCGCCGACAGGCGAAGACTGGATCACCGTGTCCATGACAGGATCTCCAGCGACGCTTGGAGTAATAGCCGAATCGTCGGCCGCCGGCACCTCCACTGCCACCTCAGGGTCAGGCCCGACCGGGACCTCCGCCGTCTGCGCCGCTCCCGGTCCATCGGCCGAGTTCGTCACCTCGGGCGTAGCACCCGAAGATGACTGGCCGGCGTCACTTGATGGAGCCCGCCCGCTCGCCGCCTCACCGTCCAGATCGGAGGCATTGCTGAAAAGCACTCAGAAGTTAGTACAAGAACTCGGCGATCAATGATAACAAGGAGAAACGCGAAGACCAACAACTCACCGAGTACTTTTCACCACCGCAACTCGGGGCCGGATGACGGGGAGCTTGGGACGCCGTTGCGCCGAAGCCGCCATGGGGATCGGCCTGGTCCCCAAGTCGGAGACCGGCCTTGCATCCGCCGTGGCCTGCACAAGCGTCTCCGCCACCAGCCGCCGCCTCTCCTCCACGGAAATGCCCATGGCCCGGGCGTGCTCCTGCTCTTGGAACACCTCGTCGGGCACCGCCTCGTCCTTCTCCTCTTCCTCCATGACGGCCGGGGAACGACGTCCCGGCTCGTCAACATCGGCGTCCGAACCCGCAGACGGCCGCTGAGCCGGCTGCGCGTCCGGTTTCTTCGCCGCCACCTTCTTCGCCAACACCTTCTTGGTACGCCTCCGCTTGGGAGGCGGCGGCGTCGTATCCGCCACTGCGTCCCGGACAGAGGGCGCTTCATCTGACAATGTGGCCGAGTCGTCGGCCGCCCTGTCGTCTGACAATGCGATCAAAGACCTCCTCATCCGAAGGACTCAGAGAGCCCTCCGTGTCACTCGGAGCCCATATACGGGGAGCAGGCGGTTGAACCGCCCCCTCTGCCCGAGTGCCTCCCTGTGCAGCCGGAGGCGCGTCCTCGAGAATCACCTTCCTCGGGAATTCCTCCGGAAGTGGGGCAGCAGAGAAGAACTCGAAGACTCGATCCTGCGCAAGAAAAGGCGCAAAATCAGAACGGCCAACGGACGATATCAGAAATTACTCAAGAAGACGCAAAAGCACTCGGAAATGTGACTTACCGGTGGTGGAGGCCTCTTCAATGAAAAAGGGCGCGGCTGGTCCTTCTCTGACACGCGGCCGAGGAAGAACCCGCCGACGCGCGCCTTCATCTCCTCCTTCCCCACGGTGCGGTTAGCAGCCCGAGTGGGGTCATCTCGCCCCGAGTACTCGTAGCCCGGGTGCTTCCGCTCCTGGATGGGTTGGATCAGCCGCCTGCTGAAGTTGCAGGCGATGCCAATCGCCGTCAAACCTTGATCCTTCAACTCCTTGATCAGCACAAGGAGCTCTTCAACCTGATCCATCTCGGAGGCGTCAGGAAGCTCGTTCCAGCAATCCTTAACTTGTGGCCGCTCTCCGGTGTGGCAGGGGATCGCCGGCTCGTGGTTCCCGACGTAGAACCACTCGGCTTTCCATCCCTTGTTGGAGGTGTTGAGCGATGTCGAAGTAGTCGTCCTTCCGCCCTTGGCGCAGCATGAACCCAGCGCCTCCAACGACCACCATCTTCTCCTCCGACGGCTGCGGCTTCAGCCAGTACAGGTACCTCCACAAGTTGAAATGGGGAGAGATCCCCAGATACGCCTCGCAGAGGTGGATGAAGACCGAGAACGCCATGATTGAGTTGGGGTTGAGGTTGATGGCCTCGATCCCGTAGTAATGCAGCAGCCCTCGGAAGAACGCCCCCGTGGGCAAGCCGAGTCCCGCCTCGAAGAAAGGCTTGAACAGGACCAGCTCGCCGGAGTTCTCCGACGGGAACACCTCCCCTGCGCTCGGCCGCCATTCCGCCACGGCTTGAGGCGGCAGGACGCTCCGCTCCACCATCTCCTCCAATGCCTCCGTGGTCACCTTCCCCCGCGTCCACGCGAGGACAGGGGAACGGATCTTGTCAGACTTCGGGACGCCAGTAAGCTTCTTCTTCCCCGCCATGGATCTAACGGCAGGGGTCTTTGATCGCATCAGCGAGATTGCACTCCCCGTGGTGGCTGAGATCGCGCAATGGACTGACGAGCAATGGGAGCTCTGGTGGCGGCGGGGTGAAAAGCGAGGAACAAGGAAGACGGATCTGGAAATGAGAGGATTTCCCTCCGGGTCTAACCCTCGCCTTTTAAAGCGCGCCTTGATGCCCGAAATTACCGCGAGATAACGCGATTAGCGGGGGCGGGCGTTACGGTAAAAAGAGCCGTTGGGCGCTTCGCCTTCCGTTACACGCCGGGCGTCAACGGTAAAAAAACGACTCCAAAGCACTTGAGCAAAACAGAGAAGTCGGCATGCCGCTAAGGCTCGAACAGCCCCCACACTCGGGGGCTGGCGCCGTAACAAAGCCAGTGTGCCCTTCGGGCTCGATTGGCCCCGAACCACTCGGGAGCCAACACTGCAAACCCAGTGGTGTGCCGCTAAGGCTCGAACAGCTCCCACACTCGGGGGCTGGCGCCACGATCAAGCCAGTGTGCCTCTCGGGCTCGATTGGCCCCGAACCACTCGGGAGCCAACACTGCAAACCCAGTGGTGTGACGCTAAGGCTCGAACAGCTCCCACGCTCGGGGGCTGGCGCCACGATTAAGTCAGTGTGCCTCTCGGGCTCGATTGGCTCCGAACCACTCGGAGGCCAACACTGCAGAACTGAAGGCGTACCGCTAAGGTTCGACCGGCACTCGGACTCGGGGGCTGGCGCCATATCAAAAGCAGCGTGCCATTCGGGCTCGATCAGCCCCGAAACGCTCGGGAACTGACGCTGCGAACAAATTGCGACAGACAGTGCAATCCTTTTGCAGGAAGTACAGTTACAACGGAGCCGGACTTGCGCCGGTTACAAACATCAAACACATCAACCGCCAAGATGACGGCCTGGGGCACTCGTCCCTGCGCCTAGTGCTACATCCGGAGCAAGCTTGGTTCACATGAGCTCCTCGCAAGCTCTCTTGTAGCACCACTGCAGCCGTCGACGGGACAGCACCGGTGGAGGGTTGATAGCGGATGCCTTTGGCTATCCCTTGCTCTACAAAGCATTTCACCCCACATGGCCCTCATCACATGGGAATGCGGGGGTGAACGGGACAGCACTCAGACGCTGATCAATGCCTCAGGTTCTTCGCAAGCACTCTTCTAGCACCATACCATGATGACTCCACAAACTCTCCCCGGTGGATGAACCCAACAATGAGCCTCCGGCATGTCGACAGCAAGGATCCTATATCTATTCGCTCTTGGGTAGCAGCTCAGGCTCCCCGGCGGGTATTTATAGCCCCTGATCACCGAAGGACGAGAAATTTCCTCCACAGCGACGAGCGTGGACTCCGAGCCACGCGTCTCCTCTTCGTACCGAAGATGCACAGGTCACCCTTATCGCCTTTGGCTCCACTCTACCACGGGAGCGTCCTGTGCGATCACGGGAACACTGTTCCTGACGCCGCGTATCAAAAGCAACACTTCTCCGCCTGCCTCCTCTTTGGCATATCTGACAAAGAAGGAATCCTCCGGGACTCGAACCTTTCGCCGAGATAAGTATCATTTGAATAACTTCGTCAATTCCGCGAGCTTTAAAACAAGTCGCTAAAGTACTCGGGAGCACACGCCTTAATCCGTGAAACCTCGACTCTTCCGTACGCCTATGCTCCTACGCGTGCACGCGGCCCAGCTCCCTGCGCTATGGACTACGGCTATCGGGGATCAGGTGCATAAACGTAACAGGCTAACTCCCCGGGGAAATTAAAAGACTTAAAAGCAGCAAGCGGAGTTCATTAATCTATGTATCGCCGAATGCTTTCTCCTCGAATTTTTACTTCGTTGCAGGGTACTGGCGACCACTCGGCGTGCTCAGCCCTCACGCTCGGGGGCTGGCGCCGGGACGACTACTCGGCGTGCTCAGCCCTCACGCTCGGGGGCTGGCGCCGGGACAACCACTCGGCGTGTCTCGCAGGACTCCGCTGGCCCTCACGCTCGGGGGCTGGACGCCGAAATTAACGTCGGATGATTTAGCCAGATGCTCTTGACTAACCCTTGGACCGATTCCTTCGGAATCGCTTCAAGGCTCGGGGGCTACGGCCAACGGACGCACCTCGCGGCGCATCCGTTGATCATTCGGTGACCTCAGAAGAAGGCTACTAACCCTTGGACCGATTCCTTCGGAATCGCTTCAAGGCTCGGGGGCTACGGCCAACGGACGCACCTCGCGGCGCATCCGTTGCAGACGGCTCTTTTCTCTCCAGTATCACGCGGTTTCGCTTCCAACTGCAGCAGGCTCGATGCTCATCGGACAGCACGACCTCGCCGACTTGTCTCTCAACCACGTACTACTCGGGGGCTTGTCGGGGGTAGACCCCCAGGGGTACCCAGAAGGCGGATTGGCCCAACCAGCAAGGGGCGGCCCAATCCGAGTGCAACTGGGCCGGTTTGTCGGACTGGCTGGCCCACCAGTCGGGAGGCCCACCAGTCGGGCGAACCGGATGGGCGCGACGGCGCGCGCGGCAAGGAAAGAAGACGGCGTATCCCGCAAGAAGCTCGGAGATCAAGATAAACTAGCCGGAATAATAGGGAAAGATATCTGTAATCGTTATAGGATCGAATCCTTGTATTTCGGGTAGGTTACGATCTCTAGCCGACTTGTAACTCAAGGCAGCCGGACTATATAAGGCGCCTTGAGACCCCCCTCCAGAACACAACCTTTACAACGATCAACCTAGGACAGAACCCAACTACGGAGATCCTTCAGGAACTTCATACACAGCAATACAATCGCCGCCAACACAGGACGTAGGGTGTTACGTCATCTCGACGGCCCGAACCTGTTCAATCCTTGCGCCTTGTGTTACCATCGACTTCTGATCCTCGATCTGTCCCTCAACAAATCAACCACGTAGGCTACCCTGTGTGGACTGCCGGGTCCAAACATCCGACAGAAGCGGAAGCAGAACTCCCGATCGCTTCTGACTTGACCGAACTGGGCATGTAGGGCATCGAGGAACTCGACGCGTCGGCGATCCAGACTCCGTTGACGATCGGCATGATCTTTCTTCACGCAAGGGCCCCTACCTGGCGCGCCTCTGTCGAGGTTGTACTCGGCAGATATTTGTCCGGCAAGCACCCCGCTTCGTGCGAAGATTGATCACGGTGACGAACAAAGAGACACGGGATTTTTATACTGGTTCGGGCCCTCGAGATCGAGTAATAACCCTACGTCCAGTTGCTGCTTGTATTATTTCGTCGAATACAGATTACAATGCGTAACAAGTACCCTCGGGTGGATTGTCTAAGATTGCAGATCAATGGACATACCCTCTACGTACAGGACCCCCGCTATTTATATCCAGGGAGACGTGCCTTACAAGACAAAACAGACCTAGACCTAGTAGGACTCTAACTATCTTCGGGCTTCTCTTCTGCGATCAGGCCATCGTGTCTTGCTCGGAGTCTTGGTAGCTTGGAGTCGGTAGTCGGTAATCCTCGTGATCGGGTACCCTGGTATTATGGCCTCAACAGTTAGTTTCGTCGATGGTGATTTTCTGCACGGGAACACCGGTCCAGCAGGATACAATATGACGGATGTCTTCTTCAGTGACCACTGGCCCGGCAGACAAGCCAGGATTCGTCTTCACCATCTCTTTGCTATTGTCGATCAGGGACTTGATCTCCAGTTCACGATCGTGAAGCTCCGTTGCCTGATTGCAAAGCATTTCAATGGACTTAATTGTCAGTTACAGCATTTGGAGAAGATGTCCAAATAAAAGAAATGCCATGGATATATATATCAATGGACCATTGTACGTATTACCCTTTAGTAGTTCTCATTGTGGACGGCATCGTTCTTCTCCTTGATGATTTTGTTCAGCTCCGCTTCAACATCTTTAACGTCCTTGGATGGCATTTGCTGTGGCTCAATCAAGACGATTGGACTTTCATATATGGAATGAAAAATAAACAGTCGATGATGGTATGTTTGAGTTGAAGGGTTTGTACCTGGGCATGACGTAGACTTACAAGGGGGCCTGCTTGGTCAATCAAGTCAATGGCTTTGTCAGGGAGGAAACGATCACTGCAAATAAAAGAAACAGTCAAATTATACATATATACATATATAGGGCACATTGAATACTTTGTCTGAGCATGATGTTAGAATATTCACGGATTCCATAATTGTTTGAGGCCACAAACCTTATGTACTTATATGAGAGCTCGGCAGCTGCAGTCAGTGCTCCATCGGCATATTGGACCTTATGATGCTTTTCATATCGCTCTCGAAGCCCTCGTAGAATTCCTATGGTTTCATCAACTGTGGCCTCTGGAATCTTTACAGGTCCAAAACGCCTTTCCAATGCAGCATATTTCTCAATGTGCTTCTTGTATTCATCAGTCGTAGTAGCTCCAATAAGCTAACAACAGGAAATGCGAATGTGAAGATGTATAAGCAAGACCAAGATTAACAGAAAGAAAATATTATCGCATTTTGCTAGAATTTGTATGTAGGTATGCTGACCTGTAGTTCACCTCTTGCTCGTGCTGGCTTAATAATATCAGCAACATCAGTAGGATTTCCAAGACACGATCCTGCTCCTATTAGAGTGTGAACTTCATCTATGACACTACTACAGAAAGTTTCAGTAGGGGCGGCTCGTAAGCCTCTGTAGGGGCGGTTTTACGAGCCGCCCTTAATCAACCGTTCTTACAGTGGTAAGAACTGTAAGGGCGGCTGAAAACCAGCCGCCCTTACTGATAAATCAATAAGGGCGGTTTTAGTTAAAACCGCCCTTACTGCTGATAAACATTAAGGGCGGTCGCATTTCCAGCCGCCCTTGCTGCTCACAAACATTAAGGGCGGCTGGAGACATAGCCGCCCCTGCTATGTTATCTGTAGGGGCGGCTGGTTATTTAGCCGCCCCTAATCTCAGTTCCCAGCCAAAAAAAAGTAAATCAGAAATATATAATATAATCCATAGAATATAATATAATCCACAGCCTAATAATTCACATAACTCAAAGTCCAATAATTCACATACATATAATAATTCAAAGTCCAATAATTCACATGATCATTCACATACATATAATCACAAGTTCTCAAAGTTCAATATTACACAAAGTCACAAGTTCAATAATTCACAATTCCTCAAAGTTCACCTTCCCAAGCCTAGCCTTTCCCACTCACGAAGATGTTGAAACTTTGGATTACTCGCCAACTCGGATGCATGGTCATGGAATGCGCCTCTGCTGCTTATAATTTCATCCAATATGAAATTACAAAGATCGCCGACGATTTCCAAGAGCTTGTCATCTTCAACAGGGTCCCTATGCCTACCTGTACCTGCCTCTTCTGGAAACTACAAAATGAGCATATATATATATATAAAAAGATAGTGAGCATATGAAGTTTGTGAGCAAATTTAGAGAGAGAGAGTGCATTTAGATAGAGGGCTGAGCATTTACATCGGCTGGGTGTCTCCGGTAGATATTGGTGTTACTAATCAGACTACACACATAATATCCACAATGTACGCTTCCGGGCCTCTGCTTGGGACACTGTGTGTATCACATATACAAGTGTTATTAGCAAATTCATATAACAGCAACTTCGTAATGCAGTATTATAGTAGGTCATACTTACACAAACTTTTGTTTTGACACAAAGGACATCCTTCCTCTCTGGATGGTGTATCCCTTTATGTTCCTTAACGTAGTGCCTGAACGCCCTGTTCGAAACGATTTCGCAAAAGCAGCTTGTTAGTATCAAAAGGTGGAGGTTAGAAGGTTATGTATAAATATATAACAGGATAGTATGATATACGTCTTAAGAATCGCTATGAAGTCTTTGTATGTCGCCACGTCGAAGTCGGCTGAGTCACAGACCCACGCCATGCTGTGACTGAGATCAACGGCTATAGCAATCCAATGGTTACTGCATGAATTCAATCATAGGAAACCGATTAGTTCATTTCCATATAATATGTATTATAAAAAACTATGTATATAGTTGAACTTACCCAAAGTGGTATGGTAGCCATATTGTTTTGTTATGTTGGAGATTTTTGAAACACATGGCTATGGTCGCCACAACACCAATGGCCGCCTCCCTGAGTGCCTTCTGCCGGATTTTCTCTTTTTCCTGAGTGGTCTTTCCATCTGCTAACTCTTTGCCATCCAGTGCCCATCCCTTGGGATATATAAACAGGGACTGTGATATTACTTGAGGATCTATGTACCCAACTTTCACACTTGGAAGTTGTTTTGCAAGGTGAGCTTGGTACCTGCGAATCACGGCTTGCATTAGTTGCAACAATATCGAAATATTGCAATCATACAATATGAAGAGGGAAAAGGGCTTACAGGCACCACATGTCAACTAGATTCGCGTCCATAGATCCAAGGTGATACATTGTCTGGATGTCGTTGAAGCCACAACCAATAGTCCCCGCGAAGCCTCCGAATGTACCGGGAGGATAGGTTGCTGATATGAAATCGATCCCTTTATGCACTGTAGCATGCAAGTACCAATCATGGAACTTTTTCATTCCAAGTGGTAGGTCTTGAATGATAGCGTTTGGTAGGAAGGAGCAGCCTCTTTGATATTCTTTGGGGACTTTCTTTGTCCATTTGACATTGTCAACATTTGGATACTTCTTTGCCGGTCGGCGATTACTCGTCCCAACCGCTGCTGGTACTTCTTTGACTTGGTTCTCAGGCCTGAACTGTTCATGGGAGTACCACAGAGTCGTCGACTTGGTGCCTTTAACATCCCTATAGCATGGCCTTATTTTGACTGGATACTTTTTTCTAAGCTCTGTCTCCTCCCAAATATCCTCTTCTGCAACAACTTCTCCTGTACGCCCTTGTTCATCACGAGGCAGTTCCCCCGAAGGCACTTGGTCATCACGAGGCAGTTCCTCCGGAGGTAGTCGCCCCGGAGGCACTTGGTCATCACGAGGCACTTGGCCATCACAAGGCAGTTCTTTCGGAGGCACTTCTTCTTCACAAGGCATTGGCTCCTTGCGAGGCGAAGAAGTTTGTGCCTCATCAGCCACATGCGGAGAAGAGTGTGGCATCTCTCCTTCCTCAAGCACATTGCCGCCTCGGGTCGGTGACACTTCTCCTTCCTGAAGTTCAAGAACTGAGGCCAGACGTTGATCTGGCGGAGGTGGTGAATAACCAGTCAACACGATGTCCCTTTTGTGCCAGAGGATGAACTGCCCCACTGTATCTCCAAGTTGGTTCACTCCCTCGGGAGTTGGGTAGTCTATCATGTAATCCACATACTTGGGATCCACGCTATGCACCTCGACCCTAGTGTAGTCTTGATGGACCTTTTGATTGTGCCATAAGCCACCAGGAGGATGTGCCACACCCTTTGCGACCTCTGGCGTATAGCTCCCGGTTCTTCCCATCACAACCAACAAGTTGCAGGTAGTTGGTTCTCGTATGCGATCGACCGGGGTTGTTCCTGAAGTGGAACCTTGGCTGCTAGGGACCTCCGGAGGGCTCCCGACTACTGCAAGTTGCCCTGGCGGCTCCACTATCCTCCGCGGCTCCATAGACAGTATTTGCTCCTCGAGAGCCTTAGCTACCAGAGCCTTCACTGTCTTTTCAAGATCGGACGCTCGGTCCCTACCATGTTTCTTGTACATTGGTCTGTCCTCTTCGAACCCATACTTCCAGCTTGTCCTTTTTCCTAGCCCCCTGGTGCGGCCTGTGTGCTCGGCGGTTCCCAAGGCTAGGCTAAGCTCGTCCCTCTCTCTGGACGGTTTGAATGAGCCCTGCTCCTTGTC
Organism: Alloteropsis semialata; assembly: GCA_004135705.1. Taxonomy (NCBI): domain Eukaryota; kingdom Viridiplantae; phylum Streptophyta; class Magnoliopsida; order Poales; family Poaceae; genus Alloteropsis; species Alloteropsis semialata. Next base: position 71,813,564 of record CM014274.1, read on the forward strand.
TTCAGCGTATTTCAACATCGATGATACTACCTGTTCGGTCTCGGGGTTATCAAACTTAAGGCTGGCACCGGACTTTTCGGTACTCCTTGCAAATACCCAATTCCTTGACCGTTTATTCAATTTTTCCACCTTAAGCCCGGCTGCGGTGGCCTGTTCATCCATCTTCTGGAAAACCCCTTCCTTGGCAAAGTAGCCACCGGGGCCTAGACGAGGGCGGTGTTGGTTCCTCTTCGCTATCTCGGTGTTAAGGGCACTGGTGCGCTTTGCTTCATCTGAGGTCTTTTGAGCCACAAGGTCCTCCCATTGACCAATGGTTATATTTCCATATTTCTGGAAGGGAGTGAGGCCCTTTTGGATATAGTTCGTGTTGAGATCCGACTTCCATCATCGGAATGCCTCCCCCATCATCTTGTACGCTTCACGTTCCGCTGCCGCCTGGTTATCGGCTGGAAAGATGAAATTTTTCTTTAACTTCTCCCACAGGTTTACTTTGGTGTCCTTTGATACTGTTTTCCATGATTTGACAACTGGGTTCACCTTATCTCTTACAAGGGCGCCTACTGCATTACGAAATTTTGATCT
>CM014274.1:71814661-71987935 GCA_004135705.1 Alloteropsis semialata
AAGAAGGGGGCCAAGGGGTATAAATACCCCAGCACAAAAACTAGCCGTTGGGATTCTGTCGTGACCGGTCAGACCGGTCACCCTGACCGGTCAGACCGGTCAGACAGATCTGAATTTGAAAACTAGCCGTTAGAGCCGGCACCGGTCAGACCGGTCCCCTTGACCGGTCAGACCGGTCAGGCTGAGTTTGTCCCAAACTCTCACAAGTTAGCTCTCATTTCACCAAAAAGGCGAATCCACTCATGGTTAGTTGAGCTGGGACAGATAGCACACTCAGTGGCTCTCTTAAGGCTATTCTCACATAGGTCAACTATTGAGCACTTTTGATATTTGTCAAATAAGCAAATGTTGCATCCCTCTTGATAGTACGGCGTACCTATACTCAAGGATAAATATAAACATAAGGATATCCTCTTGAGTTTCTAAGTCTTCATCAATGCCATACTTTGATAGTTGTCAACATGGGGACTTTCAACATTGCTATCATTCTAGAGCAATTCCATACTTGAGCTAGTGACTTGGGATTTTTCATCATCCATTGACAAAGTGTATTTGAATCCTTAAGTCACTCCATTTTATCAATTACAACTAATTGATGCTTTGCATTGCTTCCCTCAGTAAGGCTTGGATATGATTCGTCAAAACCCCACGGACCTAGATACTTCACCTTAGCAATTCGCACACATGGAAAGCCGTTGCTTAGCCAAAGCTTGCTTAGTCCCTCGCTCTAGTCATCTTGGTTGATTTCTTCACCACTTACCCTTGCCACATTGAGTTTAGCTTTGCTTCATCATTTTGAAATCCCATTTGAAAGAACTCTTCAAATGCTTGTTCTTGATTGACAAAGTACATTCAAACCATTGCAAGCTTCCAACAATGAGACCAACGTATGTCACATAAGCATATGTCCCTTTGGTGTAAATACATGAAGCCTTGCAATTTCCACTTTGAATGATCCCTTCATATATCAACAAGCTTTCTTATAGATTGGAACCACATAGATATACCTTTGTTGACTTGTTCATAATATATCAACACACACATGCTTGTCATTCATTATTTATGCACAAAGAGATCTCACACTTGCTTGCCTTTTACATTATGAGCCAAATAACATTCATTTCATATATAATTCAATATCACACCGTGAATATACAAATAACAACCTGCGCATAGTCTTAAGCAAACAAGTTAGTCCTTTAATCATTTTGTCATACAATTCACCAAAACCCACATGGGGCCTAGATGCACTTTCACTCGTGTGTTGGCCGAATTCTGCGTCAACATACTTTTGGCGACTCCACTGGGGAGGAATATTGTGGTTATTCAAACAACCGAAATTTTCTGACCTAGCCATATACCTAATTGATCTACTATCTTGATTCGCCACTATAGTTGGATCTGGTCTTTTTAGACCGATTGCATCTATACTTGTGACATTGCATCAGGCTGTTTAAGCCGATTGCATTGTGCTTCGCTTGCTTTTGCATATTGAAGATCAAAAGAAAAGCGAAGTATTGGTCATTAATTGTTCAAGTTATCAAGAACAATTAGATTTATTGATCACAAGACTTGAAGCATCAAGACGTACATGGCGGGCTATCCATACGCTCCACAACAGTGCTACTACAGCGAGCCCGAGGTACAATTTGCAAATACATTATATGGTTCTAATAATTATTTTGCAAGTACCACAAATCCTCATGTTGATGTTGCTAGATGTAATGATAGTATGCATATTGCATCGGCTAGTAATTATTCAGATGATTTTTATTATGCAAATTATAATTCTGAGTGTTATATGGAAAAGCCATTGCCAAATAATATGCATGCTTTAAGTTTTGATGCCACTAGCAACATACAATATTATTCTCACACACCGGCCATACAACCAGTTCAAGAGCCGATGAGCAATTATCAAGGCCAAACTAACATAGAGAGTTCGGCCAATTTTTATGAAATACTACATGCTATTAATTCTAATAATATTCAGCAAGGTGTTTCCTCTTTTCATTCATCGGCTGCAAATTCACAGTATATGGTTTCACCACAATACATGTCGTTGAATGAGAGAATTGGCCATGATAATTCTACTTATTCAGCCAATTATTCTCAACCATGATATGCTACACTACATGCTAATAGAGTGGAGGTTGCATCGATAAATTCAGCACCATATGCAAATGCTAATAATCATAATTTGGCTCTAAGTGTTATTCATAACCATAGCCAAATTAATGAAAATTCAGCAAGCATGCATCTATCTCCACATGTGCAGAAACATGCAGTAATTGCAAAATCGGGATGTGTTGTTTTTTAAACCAAAGCATCCGATTTTCTAGATGAAGTAGTCAAATACGAGGACCTCTCTGAAGAGTATCGCCAGGAGCTGGATATGCTTCTTAGACAATCCGGACAGAATTACTTTTCTCAATGGGCAATCAATAAGGGAAAGAAGAACGATTCGAATTTGAGCAATAGTTCGGTTATTATAGCAACTGAACCATCTGAATCTGTTCAACCAAAATAAACAAGTTTGGCTGTACAAAATCAGGTTAATCATAAGAAAATAGCCACGCTTGATTTCTCTAAAGCCGAAGGTGTCGTACAGTTTTCTAGTGATTATCACATCATTGAACGACAAGTTCTGGCTGAGAAAAGTTTAATACATCAAACTGTTGAAGACCATGACAAAAGAAATAAGGAGAAGGCATTGGCATGTCAATGCAAGGTGATTTCCAGCAACCCTGGAAAAACCGGTCTAACCGGTCCTGTAATCCGGTCTGATCGGTTTCTACGGGGAGCAGCTGCTGTGGGCTGCCATCAAGAGAAGAAGTACGATACCATCTACATCAAGGTTCCTCGCCTCTCCAATATATTTGATAAGGTATGCTTTGTAAGTAATTACTAATCAGATCATGTATTTTCAGTTAGTTCATCCATTAGTGATTCTATTATACATAATTCTAAAAGATCGATTGAGGATGGTAATTTACTTGCTAGCAATCGTATGCCTTTAGATTCTATCAGCCAATGCATTGTGAAGATTAGAAAGGCTGATCATAAAAATACTTTGGCATTTAAATTTTCTACATCATCATTGCCAAAGTTTTTGTCTTCATGGTTTGCTTGTGGTCATTCTGGATTTAAAAGCAAGAAACCAAAGTTGATAAACATTGTGAAGCCCGGTGATAATATAGTGATCAATTTCAAAACATCGGGTAAGGGAAGTACAAGTAAAGGTATAGCCGAATGGATCGATGATAAATCTGAACCGTTCATTTGCTTAGCTTTGAAACCTTCTCCACAAAAGAATCAACTAAAGAAAACAAAGTATACTTTTGATTTGACTTTGTGTGATGACTTATTTGATATCTTGCTTGAGCATAATTTTATTAAGTTATTTGATCATAAAGTCATGCCATCACTTCTGGAACTAAAAGAGCAAGAATATTGTAAGTGGCATAATTCATTTGATCATAGCACTAGCCATTGCAATATTTTTCGCCAAATCATTCAATCGGCCATTAATGTAGGACGATTGAGATTTGCTGAAACTCAAGAGAATGACCAGTTGACTCCAATTGGTCTTAGTTGCAAAAGTTACTAAATTGGCCAGCACCGGCCAGTTCATGTAATGATGAAAATATTGCCAGAGAGGAAGATCCAAAGCTCCCAAGTGATGAAAAGGACATCGTCTATGACTTGCAAGATCAATCAATTATTGAGGACGATGAGCCAATCAAAATCCCAGAAGTTACTGGAAGGCAAACAGATTTTTCTCCATCAAACCAAGAACCTGTTACTCCCGTGCTGAGTACACAGGTCATACCGGTCAGACCGATTTCCAGAACTGGTCAGACCGGTCCGTGTCTGAAAAATTCAGAGATGCCCAAATCTGGACCTCCTGTAGCTAATGGAGGTAAGGCCGTGTCAAGCATAATGGTAAAAAGCCGAAGCTCACTTTTGATGAACTTTTGGCTAAATACCAAAAAGAAAATGAGGCCAAACGTGCTAATCGGTCAAATGATGTTAAATCATCAAGATCACCTCCTAAACATAATTCTAGGAATTGGAATTGGCAAAGAAAAACTTTCATTCAGAAGCATCATATTCTCCTTTTGAATCATCAATGCCAGTTTCATATGCTCCACATCCCACTTGTTTTAATCCTTATTTATCATGGGAGTGGAATAACCCTTGGGCACATACTCCTTATTTTAGACCATATCATGTAGAGTATGCAGCTTCAATAGAACCATCAAGTGTAGGGCAGCCTTATGTTGAGAATGACTGTTTTGATCAAAAGAATCGGTCCACGTATAGAAATAAGCGTAAGGTGATCAAGCAAGTCTATCGTGTCAAAAAGGATGGTAGATTGAATTCAAATTCAGATTTGACACTAGACATAGAAAAGTCGACAATTGAAAAATCATCGGTTAGTTCAGTTGATCAAATTGTCCCCAATGATAAGCATGTTTCAAACAATATAGCTGAGCAACAATCAAGCTCGGCTGGGGGGCATGATGACCTCAAAGTGGCTGATTCTGAAGGAATCGGTCTAACCGGTCCTCCAACCGGTCTAACCGGTCCTGCCAGAAATTCTGGTAGAGCCGAGAGTGTTGCACCAAAGAGTAAAGCGGTAAAGAAGAAGCCAAGCTTTGATGAATTGTTATATAAATATCAGAAAATAGCCGAGCAAAAGCAAAATCGGTTAGAAGTTCGTCAAAGGAGAAACTCTTCATCACCAAGAGCAAAAAAGCATCAACGGTCATTACATTGGTCTTCATCATTTATTCCATCGATGCATGTGCCATGGAGTACATACTCAGGTATATCTAATCACAATCCATGGTTTTGGTATAATCCTTGGTTCTCGTTCTATGATTATCAATATTATGCTTATACCTTACCAAAGAGCTCTAATTGCTCACCATGGCCGCGTGAAGGTTTTAGTTATTAGATATGCTGTTTAAAAGCTGAAATATTCAGTTCTTTGAGATGGTATTAATTTCTGAATTTATATATATGTCTCTATACTTTTATTTCGGTTATACATACTCTTGTGGATGGATTCATTGTGGATGGTATTGAATTTTCGTCCTTGACAACATATATGGCCGATGAATCTCTTTGATCATCGCTCCGAAGTGATAACTTCCCAATGAGAGATCACTTTTGACCTTATTGGTACCTTAAGTGCTCAGGGAGCAAGATATTGGCAAAGTGTTCAATTTACCACTATGGAGCTTCTATTTACTAAATTAGGCTTGCAAAGTGTTCCAGAACATTGATGATGTCCATATTTCATCAAATGGTGTTGTTTTGGAATCTTTAGCCATTTGGAGTATTTAGCCTCAAAGAGCAGGCCGAATATGAAGTTTTCTATTCAGGCTAGAGTTTTTGTGATTCATTGTTGTAAAAATCATACAGAGGCATTTGGTGACTCATTGATGGAGTTGCAGCAAACATTAGATTCAAATGAGTCACTTGATGATTTTTCTTGATAGATATCTATATGATTGTCTCAAATTTATTATGCGTCAGATATCTAGGCACGAAAATTCAGGATTAGCACTTTGGAACAATGAGCATCATGCCCTGGTGTCTAAAAGGACATTTTTCATAAAAAAAAGGCCGATGCTTAGTAATGCGGGGTGCACATCCTTGATAGACCGGTTTAACCGCCATTGAGACCGGTCTGACCGGTAAGCTATTACTTTGGCTATTGAGATTTCAGAACTTGGTGAGGCCAAGGTTAGTAGCTGGAGAAAATTTGTTGTTGGCTGTTTCCATAATCCAAGATGCATTGAAAACAAGGTGTAAACAAACAAGAGGGGTTCAAGAGTAATCTGGCCATTATCAATTCTAAAGTAATTGTGTCATATTTATCTTTTGGGGCTGATTACTCGCCTTGCTTGGTTTATGGTCAAAGTAACTTGTGGATGCAATATTGAATTGTTCTGCTTTTCTTCATTCTCAATTTGAGAGGTATTGTAAAGACCAATTGACAATATAGCAATTTGGTCGCTTTATGCATCCACAATAGTTTGCAAATGTGAGAATGGCTTTGAATTACTGTTCCAAGAGTCTACAGCCAAAGATGTATATGCTCAGGCTTTTTCTCACAGAATATATATAAGCAGCAGCATATGAAGTCACTGTATTGAGCAAAGTCAAATAACATGGCCGATAAGTGCTATCGTCCTTAAAAAGCGAGTCATGGTTGATGTGTTGGTGTTAACCATAGTCCCTATACAATTTTGGTTCAGATGAATGTTTCTTGGCACGCAAGCTTTACCAAGAAACAGGGGGCATATGTTGACAACCAAAATTGGCACAGGCCGAGGCAAACCGGTCAGACCGGTTAGCCCGACCGGTCTGACCGGTCCAGGACAGGATGTTGCGGTGCTGGTGCTTTGAGGACCGCAACAATCGGTCCGAGAGTGATGAAAGTGACATGGTCTCTGGAATGACCGACTGTTGCGGTGCTAGGGGCTCAGGAGGACCGCAAGAGTCGATGCGAGGAGCAAGACGAAGGATTGGCACAAAAAGGAGAAGTCCGAGCCCAGACCGGTTGCCCTGTAATTCGAATAGGACTCTTAGTTTGGGTAGATTACGAGTTGTAAAACCTTTTTCCATGGGTACAGATCTCCCCACCCTATAAATATAAAGAGCTATGACCGATTGATACACACACAGTTGAATCTAAATAATTATGCATCTACTTTTTATCTCCTAAACCCTAATTCTCTTCCAACCTCTCCAATGCTACTCATCTACTGATCTCCACGACCATAGATGGCGTCCTAAGGCTTGCTGGTCAACCTAGGGCACGTCCGGCAGCGTCCACACCCTGATGGGGTCCCTCCCGGGCGAGAGTTTCAATGGTCTTTGCTAGTTTGCTCGTAAACTAGTCGTTTTTCGCTACGTAAGTGCGTTGGTTATCCCTTTACTGGTTTGCTCGTAAACCTCGCCGTCCTTCACCACGTAAGTGTGATAGTTATCCTCTCGAACGACTGAATTAGGCCAAACCCTAGAGAACCGGTCTGCTAAACCGGTCTGACCGGTCTGCGCAGCCTCACGGCGATTCGGTCCGTTTGCGACCCGCGCGATCTAGCGCTCTTGTGTGTTGGCCGAATTCTGCGTCAACACACGGTCATCTTCTTCCGTGGCTCCTCCTGTGTTGAAGCTCGACTTCGCCGGAGATTAAAAGTCCGGTGAGTTCCTAATCCTCCCTCGTCCGTCCTCTATGTTCCATAATTTCTTGCTCCCGCTCACCTTGCTCCGTCATTGCATCCCGCTCACCTTGCTCGCTCCATCATCCCGCTCCGCTGGCGTCCTTGAGCTTCCCTGTCCCGTCTGGCCTGCTAGGGAAACGCACCGCCGTGGCATGAGTCCTTTCGGTCTGCTGCTGGGCATGTTTGATTGGGTGTCTTGGGCAAGGCTAAAACTAGAACACGGTAATTTCTGGACGAAAAAAAAACAAGAAGCTAGCGATGCAGCTAACGGAGGCAAACAGAACGGTGGATATCTGTAACATTGTAACTTTTTGATGGTAAATATCTGAGCTCGAATCTTTTAATGCTACATGGTGGGCAACCGGACACATATCGCTGGAGATGGACAGCTGACGGAACATACACTGCCTGATACGTCCACCTACGAGGCTCACCTTTGGCTTTCGTCTCGGTAGGTGTATTATTCTATATTTTTCCAAAAGGACATTCATTCATTTCTTTCTTCCCCGTCGACCACTACGACTAAAACGATGCGACAAATCAAGACCCGAAAAAGATAAGGGACGGTGGTGGGCATTTGGGAAAGTCGGGCTGATCGGGTGTCTTCATTCAAGCGAGGGTACAGAGGAAGAACGAAACGAAATGAGAGGCCGGGGGCAGGGAAAATAGTCGAGTCGATCGATCGGGAGAAGCAAAACGAAATCAGGATTTGGCCGAAAAAGATGCAACATTATGGATACCATGACCGATCACCATCGAGAAAGAAGAATTTTTCAAAATCACTTCGGGTGAGCAGGGCCTTCAAGCATCCGAAATACGCCGGGGTTGTCAATGACATATATAGCCTTCCTGATAGAAAGTGAAAGTGAAACAGATGCATGTCGGCAGCACCTATCTGCAGGGATCCAGGAGGATCTGGAGACGCTTGGCTCACCACCAAAGGGCGGCTCTGGACAGCTGATAGACGGAGGCGCCATGGGCTCGATGCACACAACCTCTGCTGGCTGTGCGACCAGGTCCATGAGACCACACATCACATGCTGGTGCACTGCAGCTAGCTACTTCAAGCAGATCTGGTGGAATACTCTTTCGTCCAGGAACTGCACCCGCTCCTTCTCATCGCTTGAGACCACAATGCAAGACTGGTGGAGCTCGGTCCGACGGCTTCAGCCACCAAGCCAGAGACGAGGGTTTGACTTCCTATTCTTGCTGATCGCTTGGTGCATCTGGAAAGAACGTAATGAGCGACTCTTCAACAGCCGAACGGCATCAGTCCTAGAGCTCACCCATCGTATCGATCAGGAAGCTCAGCTATGGGTGTTAGCGGGTGCCAGTACGCTAGGTAGTTTAATAAGAAGTGAGTAGTCGCCATAGTTCCTTCTAGCCGTTGCTTCTTCTTTTCCCGCAGCACCGGTATGCCATGGGTTTGGCGTCTTTGTACGCGGTGTTTGGCATGTAAAATTGTTTACTCTTCTTCTTAGTACAAAAATATGCACCCCTCCTGCATATTCAAGAAAAAAAACTCTTTTAATGCTATATAGCAAGACATCGTTTCTTTTGATGGTATACTATGAATGGCGGAATAGCCAAATCCGTCCCTGAACTATCGCCGAAAGCTCAATTTCGTCCCTGAACTACGAAAACGGCCGTTCTCGTCCTCAAACTTTCGCAACCGGCTCAATTTCGTCCCTGAACTACGAAAACGGCCGTTCTCGTCCTCAAACTTTCGCAACCGGCTCAATTTCGTCCCTGCCCAGTCAGCTATGTTTGTGAATTACCGATTCTACCCCCTTGGCCATCTCTTTCAGAAAATATGTGATGCACAAGGACAGGAAGAAACATGGAGCAATCAGAAATAGAAGACAAAAAAATTCATTTCGATGAGAGGAGGGTAGATCAACTAGGGACTGGTCAGGTATAACGTACGTTAAAGGTCTTAGTTATCTTATATATCATCAATAGCATCCCTGAAACACAATTATTAGCATGTAAGCACATGGTGATGTTCAGGTACTGTGAAGAGATTGCATCGAGGAAACCACAAAAGCTTTCTGACCAACGGCGTAGCCTACTATACTCAAAACCAGGCAAGACTTTTCATAACTACACCACAGTTAAATTACATATATAGCGCCAGACAACGAGCTTCTATGGTTTATTTAAAATGAATCAGGTGGGCTTCAGGGCTGGGGAAAGATATGGCCAAGGGGGTAGAATCGGTAATTCACAACCATAGCTGACTGGGCAGGGACGAAATTGAGCCGGTTGCGAAAGTTTGAGGACGAGAACGGCCGTTTTCGTAGTTCAAGGACGAAATTGAGCCGGTTGCGAAAGTTTGAGGACGATAACGGCCGTTTTCGTAGTTCAAGGACGAAATTAAGCTTTCGGCGATAGTTCAGGAACGGATTTGGCTATTCTAATTTTTCCTTTGTTTTTTTGCAAGTGAGGGACAAGAGAGATTGTGCGTGTACTTGAGAGGGATCTTTTCTGCACCCAGTCATCGGTAAATTCATCACGGTGAGTGATCTGTCAGTCACATAATCAAATAATTCAGAGGGATCTTTTCTGTACCCGGCCATCGGCGAATTCTGGCGAGCGATCAGTTGACATGTTCACTGCTGTTTCGTGGATCAGGAATTGAGGAGTCATTGGCCCTTGCAAAGTTGCAAATATATGGAGGTGCTGGTGTCTGCAGTTGCTAGCGATCTCGTCGGCCGGCTGCTGACCTTCCTCACCAGCAAGTTCCAGAAGCCCGGCTCCACTGACGCCGCCGTCAGGCTGCAGCGATTGCTGCTACGCGCCCGCGTCGTCGTCGAGGAGGCCGAGGCGCGGCAGGTCACCAACCCGGCGATGCTGCTGCAGCTCAACCAGCTGAGGGGAGAGATGTGCCGAGGCGCCTACGTGCTCGACGCGTTCACCAGGCGAGCCGTCGAGCCCAGTAAGAGATCACGCGCCACGGCGAGCCGGCCGCTCGGCTTCAGCGATGCCACAGGAGGGCCCCGGCTGTCCGTCGTGGTGGACACTCTGGAAGCTGCGCTGAGCGACATGAAGGAGTTCGTCGTGCTCCTCGGTGCCTGCCCCCGCATCAACCGCCAGCCGTACAGCGCCTACCTGTTCATGGAGAGCTGCATGTTTGGCCGGCAGATGGAAAAGGAGCAGATCATCGGCTTCCTGCTACAGCCTGCTCGAGAATTGGATGTTTTTTTTTTTGAGAAGTCATCGGGGGGATGAGGGTCCCCACCTGAATAATTTTCCACTGATGCCGGCAAGGCCGGGAATGGAGGGCGCCAAGCGCCAGTACATGGTTGAGGGCATAGCCCTAGAGGTACAGACAGAGGGGGATGAGACCAGCAAGAACACCAGGTACAACAGAGATACACCAAGAAGGAGATACACAACTCACTAACAATTCAAAGACAAGCATGACAAAAGCTGATGACAACCACCGATCGTCGAAAAGCGCCGCTGCCAAGCAACATACTTGCCGGTTTCACTGTGACCATTGCATTCACACCACCCCTCGCGGCTACGCCGCTCCGCTCCCACCCTCCATCTGAGGGACCGCCCTGCGGAGTGGGGACTAAAGGCGGTGAAGGACGCGCAAGCCAAAACTCACCGGAAGCAACGACCTCCCTTGAAACTGATAATGGCACCTGCAGCACATCCGAGCTCCACGTCCAGCCACCCAACGCCATCCAAGGGGAGGAAGCCTTGAAGGGGGATGACAGAAGCGGTGGAAACACCACCCGGCATTTGATTTGATGGCATTACCAAGGAGAGCGCCGACGAAGCAGAGGCGCCGAAAGGGGACACTCGTCGAGCCACAATAGCAGCCAATAGCCAATGCAAGCATTACCATGAAGAGCAAGGAGCAAGAGGACCCCATGTATACCACCAGCAAGCTGCAGACCTTCGTAGACGGCGCCTACATGTAGGACACGACATCAGAAAATGCCGTCGCCGCCGTCCGGTAGTACCGGAACAGGGTTTTCACCCGAGGGATCTGCGGAAGGAGCAAGACGACGCCTCCAGGAAGGTTAGTGGCGCCAAATGCGTCACCATCGTCGGCCCAAAAATTGAGCATGGCTTTCGCCAACAAGCTCCAACACGCCATGAGCGTTGGCACTGCAGTAGCAGCAGCACCGGCAGGGGCCATGAGCGGGATCCCCCCCTCCTCTCCAGCCATGGCACATCTCGTGCGCCGCCCGGACTGGGAGAGTGGAAGTGGGGCGGGTCGTGGGAGTCCGGACCGGACACCAGCACCCCGACGCTCCCACAGGCCCTGGCCCGCCGCCATGGCGCGCCCACAGGGCCCTGGCCCGCCGCCATCTCGCCGGAGGAAAAGGACGCCTGAGGAAGGAGTCGACTGAGACCGAATCCGAGTGGATCCAGTTGCTAGCTTGTAGATCCGGGCACCAGGGGCTTCGATCCGGTTGCTCAAGCCGAGAATGGTGGTGGGGGTCTGGGGAGGAAGAAGGGGGGTGCGGTGGGATTGGAGAAAGGAGGAGAGGGGGGTCCGCAGGGCCGCCACTTGGGGCCGCTGCCGGCCGCCGCCGCCGTTACCGGCCGTGGTGGCGGCGGCGGCCGCGCAGGGGAAGGGAGCGAAGCTCGCCCCGGCGGCCGGCTTGGAGGCCCTCGGGTCGCCTCCTGGGAGAGACGACGCGAGGGGAGGGGTCCAAAGGACCACGAGATCGGCAAGCGAACGCTGGTTGAGCATGTGTGCCTCGAGGAAAGGGTGCGAGAGCAATTCGTCAAGATTCATCGTCTCTGCAGTGACGATCTTGATGTGCAGAGTCAAGAGCTCGACACAACTCAGAGGTCCCTGATCCTGATTGACTTCGCCAGTGATGACAGGGACGGGGAGCGTTGGAGAGGATTCCTCTCGTCCGTTCGCCGCCGCGTGCACAGAGAGAGCAAGGTCATAATCATCAGCAGGACGGAGACGCACTCGGGCCTGGGCACCGTGCCGCCGATCATGCTGCGTGCGCCACGCCGAGAGGAGCTCTGGTACTTTTTCAAAGCGATGGCGTTCGGAGGCGCCGACCCGGAGGAGCGCCCGGAGCTTGTGCGGATCGCCATGGCGCTATTCGCGACCATCCCCGACCTCGCGCCGTTCGCCGTAGCGCACAAACTCGCCGCGTCGCTTCGCACCGACCTGAGCGCACGCTTCTGGCGCCACGCACTGAAGGTGTGCGCCGGAGTGACCGAGCTGCAGCTCGGTGCCGCCCCCGGTGGCGGGATCCCTCATCGTCCGGAGGAGAAGACTGGGTATTATTACCCCCGCGTGCCGGTGAAGGGCGCGCCTAATCGTCCTCCGTGCTTGTTCTACAACAGGCGCAAGTCGACAGGCACGGCGCGGAGCGAGCTCCTGAAGGTGACGACTATGCAGGTCGTCCACGGCGTCGCCCTTGGCGGGACGGAGAAGCGGTTTGACGTGCTGGCGTGGCAGTCCCGGATTCCTCCCTATGCAAGCTACATCGCAACCTGCGACATGGAGAGAGCTGCTCTGGTGGAGTTCGGCAGGACACAGAGTCTGAACAAGAGGGGGAAGAGATCAACTGATTTATCGATCCATGGTCTTGGTCTCTTGGACGCTAGAAGAGGGAGACGATGATAATGGTCGAGCCGTGAAGGGGTCCCGCGGAGTGGAGGACGCTGGAAGGGCGACACAAGTTTGAACCCACACCCCAGTGACTCAAAATAATCTAACTCCACCCCTGTATCTTGCACTAGCAGCCAAATATTAAATCCGTACTCCAAATTTTCCACCATAGACTTGCTCAAAAAAAAAATCCACCATAGATACCGATTCTCAAAAAGAAACAAAAGACTTCCACATGACCGAGCCCGTTCGACTGGTTGGTGCTGATTCTGGCTGGTGGCTGGTGCTGATTTTCTGTGAGAGAAAAGTACTGCTGGCTGGCTGGTGGCTGGTGGCTGGTGCTGATTTTATGTGAGACTGAAGTACTGCTGGCTGGTTGTGTTTGTGAATCAACCGTTGAACTGCGCCTGGTCACCCATCGTGATATTTAGATTTGTGTCCAAGTAAAATTGTGACAAAGCATGTCTTGTTGTAGCAAACTCATCACTCCAACTACCATAGGCAGACATGAAACTACAACATTAGTTCAATTTGAGCATATATGTCTTTTCTTTACACAAATTCTCAATCGAGAAGGCTCTTGCTTTTATCTTAACGCAAGAGCACTCCTGATTTGGACTGTACAAGGAAGGAAGGGGAGGGGATTACGGAAGACAAGACAAAAGGAAAACATGGAAGTACAAATAGAGTACAACCTAACATCAACGAGCTTCAATTCAGGTTAGGATTAGGTTTCATCGGTTTTAGGTTGGGGAGGAGAGCTATGCTTGCTCGACCTAAAGGAATGACCGGTATCAGGCGCCGGACCAGTAGTGGTAGTGGTGTTTGAGAGGATGGCGGGTGGTGGCTGCCGCCGTTGCTTTGGTGGAGGAGGCTGGTCAGGGAGGGCTGGAGGGCTGGTTGCGTGGGAGACTCATTAGAGTGGTTAGGAGGGGCAATGGGTTATTGGCAACAGTATCGGTGGCGCCTCTGCCACTGTAGATAGAAGGGCCGGTGGGGTAACTTGAATATGAAGGTGACAGGCTTGGCAGGAAGGGAAGCTGAGGGAGGGAGGAGGGAGGGGGCGGGAGAGAGCGATCCTCGCCAGACATTGGAGGCGATGCTGGCAGGTGGAGGTTGGTGGCCAGGCAGGCTAGAGGAAAATGAGGAGAGCACAAAGGCGAAAAAGCCGAGAAAATGAGACGAAGTCGAAGATAACTCACTAGGTGAAGGCGGAACCTATGCGGAAATGTTGCAAACGTTGGAAATTTTCTCTGATATTACAAATGTTGCTCTTCATTGTTACCCATATTAATATTATTGACTTAGTCCTTATTTCAAACATTAATTTTCGAAGTTGCACCCGGTCACCTGAAAGTTAAATTTTAGAAAAAAATATAGCAAAAAATAATAATTATATTACTCCCTCCGTTTCATACAAAATCCCAAGTTGTTCCAGCAACATGTGATGCTCCTCAAATCTTAGGGAGCCTACTCACTCCACCCTGAAATATACGCCCTCGATTTCTCTTCTAGTAGTACTATTTCACTTTGGCATGATGACCAAGTTGAAGAATACTGCTTATCATTCAAATTAGTCACGTCAATTTTCCTGCAATAACTCATCAATACTGATGGCATCATATACACGCACCCATCTTTTTTAAGAGGTTACTTCCCATGAGAATGGAAATAACGAGTTATATGTAAGATCTGAGACCACAACTCAAATAGGAATTAAAAAATTCAGTTTTAAGAATAGGACTATCAAAAGAGAAAAGAAATAATAAGTCATTTATGTTTTTTGTAAGTCAAACTATTATAAGTGTAACACCTTAATTTTCATCACACGAAATTGTGAAAACATTTCTGAAATTTTCTAGGATTTATTTAAGGCTTGAATAAATTTCTAGGATTTAATCAGAATTTACTAGAACTTATTAGAATTTATTTAAATTAAATATAATTTTAGTACCAACAAGTGTATTGTTGAATTCGTGTTGTTGAATATATTTTGTGTTGCTTTGCTCAAATTGTTTTGGGTTCAACTTTGTTTGAATTCAAATTAATTTGGCATTTGTTTGCTCTTTAGATTAGTTGTTTGGATTCGCTCCTTGAACGTTTGAATCAGCTCAGATTGCCTCCCTCAACTTCTCGTCCCGTTCGCTTCTCAGCCCGGCCCATCCCCGTCCGCCAGGCCCAGCCGCCTCCGTCTCTCTTCTCCTCTGTCTCGCTGATCGGTGGGTCCCGTGGGTCAGACCCGTCCCTGACCTCCGACTCGCCCACGACTCCGACCCAGTCCGACCAGGAGCTCGAGCCGCGCCACGCGCCCTTCCGTGGCCCGCGCACCAAGACCCCCCCTCGACCGGCCTATAAAGCTGAGCCACGGTAGGCCCACGACCCACCTAAACCCTAGCCGCCCGCGCTGGAGCTCTTGCAGCCGCGCCGCCGCCTCCCGCAACCCTAGCCGAGGCCGCCGCCACCGACTCGAGCCGCCGCTGTCTTTCGGTCGACGAGGATACCACCAGGAGATTAGCAAGTGCGTAAGGAAACTTCCCAAGCAACTTATGTGCTCGTCCTCGTTCGGTTTCACCTCTAATTGCTAGCCGTTCCTTTCCAGTACCTCCCGAACCGCTGCTCATCGATGTCCATCGTCCCCGCCGCACCTCTGTCGGCTTTGACACCTTGGGTGAGTTCGTCGTGTTCCCAGCTCTCCCTAGGTCCTTTTGCCGTCGTGTTTGGAGCCCGGAAGCCCAGGTTCGCCCAACTCCGGCGAGTACGCCGCCTCTCGCCGCCGTGAGAGCGCTGCCGCCGACGACTCAGCTCGCGTGAGTAGAGGTGCGGGGGTAGGAAGGTTCGCCCTTTATATAGACCCATCCGGCAAGGGAGCACACACATTGGGAAATTCTTTGGAAAGGCCTCGTAGTGATTCTCTGGCCCCTCACCAAAGGAAGTGTTGAAGGGAGTAATTAACCCGGGCATAATGAGAAACACGAATTGTGGGAAAGCTATACAACCTCTACAGAGTGTCTAAAATCTATTGCAATAGCCGTGCTCGCGGTCATGAGCGGCCTGGACCCTCACATGATTAATATATGAAAGATGAATTAAATTGGTTTATTTATGTTAATAATGATGCTTATGGTTTACCGTATGCTTAAGAGCAAGTATAGTAATGCCTAGTCAGCAGGCTAAATGAGTTTCCACGTCATAGAAATCCTAGGTGGAAGAGTGAGAAGAGAAGAGAGAGAATGAGGCGGGCGATGAACGAGACGCCCGGCTAAATCACGGCGCCCGAGAATGAAGCGCCCGTTCCCAGCCCGTCGCCGGCGACTCAAATGGCGCATCTTCCTCTTCCTGATCCCGTGTGCCATCCTATCGCCGCGCGCTCCAAATCTCCCTCCGGACTCCACCTCCCACGAAATCAATGCCCCGTGCACCAAATCGACGACGCACAAGCCCGTCCGTCGTTGGCCATACATGTTTAGATCGAACATCGTTGTAGCTTGGCGGCAGCCAAATTGACGAATGACGAGGCACGGCCAAATCGAGCAGCGACTGCGTCGACCGGCGGGCGGCGGCATGCCAACGCGCCCCACAACCACAAGGGGCAGCCGAGGCCGGACGGCGTACGGCGAGTCGCCGAGTGCGGCGGGGAGCAGCAGCCACGGCGCACGTGCACCTTGACGCCGCAGTTGCAGCCGGCTTGGACGAACTTGGCTGCACACCTGCATCGCTCACGATCAGGTTGGGAGCAGCCTGCCAGCGAGCAGATTAAAGAAAATCAAGTTTTGGAGGACGTGCATGGGATTTCATCACTTGTCGATCATCTGTTCCTTTGGTCAGATTTGGGAGGGGGTGTCTACTGATTTGGTATGGTCATGTAGTTTAACTACGAAGTTTGATAATAACGGCTACAGAGTTATAGACCACAGCACATCTTTTACCCATGCAAACATAAAGTACTTGCAGCTCTTCTTTTAGCCAATCTTTTAGCCAAACCACTATATGAGTTGACTATATGATTGGCTTTATATGACATGGCATCTGCATTTAGCCGGCAGCTGGCTAAATTATTAGCCTTGCTCTAATTGGGTTGGTATATACTTACACCTTAGTAATTATGCTGCTAAATAAAATATGATCAACTAAAGTGCTTAAAGCAATTTAATTAGCCAACTATTTTCCTTGTTAAGCCTGTGCATGTCATATGCTTTGCTCTACACTTGCTGAGTACCAACCATAAGTGTACTCAACATTACTTTATTTGCGGCTCAGGCTTAGACATAAGGTTTCAGTGGATTATTTTGGAGATTTTTAGGCGTACGTGTTTCCCCAGTCAGCTGCCTGTGGAGAAGTGTTGAAGTTCCGCTGCTAGTTATTCGCTTCACGTGAGTGTAACAATGTTGATTAATATTATTTACGTTTTGCATTGTCTTTTATATCACTGATGAAGTCTCATATGCGTGTAAACTTGATCTTGGCGCACATATAACAGTCATTCGGTTTTGTTTTTAAAACCGGTTGTGACAATAAGTTTGATCAAATATGTAGAGAAGAGGATTAACTTGTAACAAGTTAATTAAGTAACTTATAAAAATATATTTCACAATGTATTTAATAATGCCTATTTAATATTAAAAAAATATATTTTTATAAACTTAGTCAAACTTAGGTTTGTTTGATTTGGAACAAACTAAAGTGACTTGTATTTTATGACCGAGAAAATACGTGCTGTAGAGTGTCAAGGAGACGTATGAAGAGTTGAAGACCGGAATGTGAAAATGCACCTTTGCGCTGCCTGGTCATCTACGGTAACGATATGCGCGTGGAGACCTGGAGAGCGACCGTCAAAAACTCATCTATGGTAACGGTGAGTGATCTGTCACATAATCATATAAGAGTACTCATCAAATAATTCAGAGGGATCTTCTCTGTACCCGGCCAACGGCGAGTTCTGGTGAGCGATCTGTTGACGTGTTCACTGCTGTTTCGTGGATCAGGAATTGAGGAGTCATTGGCCCTTGCAAAGTTGCAAATATATGGAGGTGCTGGTGTCTGCAGTTGCTAGCGATCTCGTCGGCCGGCTGCTGACCTTCCTCATCAGCAAGTTCCAGAAGCCCGACTCCACTGACGACGCCGGCAGGCTGCAGCGATTGCTGCTACGCGCCCGCGTCGTCGTCGAGGAGGCCGAGGCGAGTCAGGTCACCAGCCGCGCGATGCTGCTGCAGCTCAACCAGCTGAGAGGAGAGATGTGCCGAGGCGCCTACGTGCTCGACGCCTTCACCAGGCGAGCCGTCGCGCCCAGTAAGAGATCACGCGCCACGGCGAGCCGGCCCGCTCGGCTTCAGTGATGCCACAGGAGGGCCCCGGCTGTCCGTCGTGGTGGACACTCTGGAAGCTGCGCTGAGCGACATGAAGGAGTTCGTCGTGCTCCTCGGTGCCTGCCCCCGCATCAACCGCCAGCCGTACAGCGCCTACATCTACATGGAGAGCTGCATGTTTGGGCGGCAGATGGAGAAGGAGCAGATCATCGGATTCCTGCTACAGCCTGCCCGAGGTCTAGATGTGCTTCCGATCATAGGCGCTCATGAGGTTGGCAAGCGGACGCTGGTTGAGCATGTGTGCCTCGATGAGAGGGTGAGAGAACACTTCGCCAAGATACATCGTCTCAGCAGCAACGATCTTGACCAGCAGAGCCACGAGAATCATGAGGCTGTGATCGACACCGCCGAGAGGTCCTTAATCGTTATCGACCTCGCCGGCGGTTGCGCTGGCGAGGAGGAGGGATGGAGAAGTTTACACGCGTCCGTTCGCCGCCGCGCGCACAGGGGAAGCAAGGTCCTCATCAGCAGGACGGAGGCGCACGCGGGCCTGGGCACCGTGCCGCCGCTCAGGCTGTGCGCGCCGCGCCGGGAGGAGCTCTGGTACTTCTTCAGGGCGCTGGCGTTCGGCGGCGCGGACCCGGAGGAGCGCCCTGAGCTGCTGCGCGTCGCCATGGCGCTGTTCGCCGGCATCCATGACTCCGCCCTGTTCGCGGCCGCGGGCGTAGTCGCCGCGTCGCTGCGCGCCGACCTGAGCGCGCGCTCCTGGCGCCACGTGCTCAGCGTGTTCGCCGGGGCAACGGAGGAGCGCGGAATCTACCTCTGCAGGCCGGTGAAGGGAGCGCGTGGCGTTCCATGCTCGTTCTACGGCAGGCGCAAGTCGACGGACACGGCGCGGACCGAGCTCCCCAAGTTGACCAAGCTAGACCTGGTGACCGGAGGCGTCGTGCTCCCCGGTGGAGAGACGCGGTTCGACGTGCTGGTGTGGCAGTCTCGTATTCCTCCGTACGTGAGCTACGTCGCGACGTGCGACACCGACATGGAGAGAGCTCGGCAGGTAATGGCCGTCGAGAAGCGAGTTCATAATA
Organism: Alloteropsis semialata; assembly: GCA_004135705.1. Classification (NCBI taxonomy): domain Eukaryota; kingdom Viridiplantae; phylum Streptophyta; class Magnoliopsida; order Poales; family Poaceae; genus Alloteropsis; species Alloteropsis semialata. The sequence continues at coordinate 71,833,896 of CM014274.1, forward strand.
AGAAGAGGCCATCAAGTCGACAAAAAACACAACACAGTAGTTAGGTCTTCTGGGAATAGTAACGAGAGAAAAAGTAGTAGTATGATTATTACCTTTTGCTATATTTTTTTCTAAAAGTAAAAACTTTCAGGTGACGGACTGCAACATCAACATCAGAAATTAATGTTTGAAATAAGGACCAAGGCCGTGTTTCGTAGGGGTGGAGAAAAATTTTCACAGAAGGAATCTTTCATGCATGGAGTACTAAATGAAGTCTATTTGTAAAGCCTTTTCACAGATGAGTGCAACTTTGCGCGACGAATCTAACGAGCCTAATTAATCCATGATGCTACAGTAATGCTACAGTAATCATCCTCTAATCGTGCGGTCAAAGGCCTCATTAGATTCGTCTCACGAATTTGTCAGGGGTTGTGAAGATAGTTTTGTAAACTGACTTTATTTAATACCCCTAATTAGTGGTCAAAGTAGGGTGAAAAAAATTCCACCCTCCATCTAAACACTGCCTAAGTCGATAATATTAGAGCCTCTTTGGTAGAGCTTTTGTTGGCTCAGTTTCACTTGTTTCACGTGAAACGAGGTACTGTAGCGTGAATCTGTTTTGGAAAACGATGTAAAACTGAACTGAAAGCTGCACAAAGCTAGTTTTTCTTAGCTTCATATTTTTGGATGAGCTGTACGAAACGGCCCCTTAATATGGGTAACATTGAAGATCAACATTTGCAATATAAGAGAGTGACATTTCCACGTATGTCCCACCTTCAGCCGGTGAGTTATCTTCGGCTTCTTCGCCTTCGTGCTCTCCTCATTTTTCTCTAGCCTGCCTGGTCACCGACCTCCACCTCGCCGGCATGCATCACCTCCGATATCAGGCGAGGATCGTTCTCTCCCTGCCCCCTTCCCCCGTTTCGGCGCTTCCCTTCCCGCCAAGCCTGTCACCTTCATATTCAAGTTACCCTATCGGCCCTCCTGTCTACGGCAGCAAAGGCGCCACCGATACCGTCGCCCATAACCCGTTGCCACTACTAACCACTCCAATGAGTCTCCCCTGCAGCTAGCCTTCCCCGGCCAGCTTTCTCCACCAAAGTAGCGGCGGCGGCGACCACCACCCATCATCCCTGCCAAACACCACTACCACCGCTGGTCCGGCGTCTGATCCGGGTATTCCTTCAGGTTGAGTGAGCATGCTCTCCTCCCCAACCTGAAACCCACGAAACCTAATCCTAATCTGAACTCAAGATCATTTAAGTTGGTTCGTAATCTATTTGTTACTTCTAGGCTTTACTTTTCTTTTCTTTTTGTCTTCCGTAATCCCCTATCTTTTCCTTCTATAATCCCAAACAGACCTGATCATGGGTCACCCGATTCGACCCAACCCGCCCGAAAAATGCCCCACACGACCATGCGATGGGTCGGCAATGGACAAAAAAATTCAACCCGATGGTCCGCTCGGGCCGGTACTGGCCAAAAGTTTTGACCCGAAACCCAAAAATATCCGTTCAAACCCGAAAATTACACATAAAAACATCGGGTTGACCCAACCCAACCCGACCCGACCATGCCATGGGTCGGGCACGGGCCAAAAAATCTGATTCGACGGTCGGCTTGGGCTGGACACGGACCAAAATTTTTGACCCAAAAATCCGAAGTGACCCGACCCAACACATGATCAGGTCTAAATCCAAATGATGAGTGCTCTTGCGTTAAGATTAAGGCCTTGTTTAGTTCAGCCAATTCGATCGAATTTTCTGTAGAAAAAGTACATTGGGAAGCGTAAAAGTAGAGAGAGGGCACGTTTTTCAATGCGTTGCTTTTGGTCGAATTGGTGCCCTTTTGGTGTAGCTAAACAAGGCCTAAAGCAAGAGCTTTCTCGATTTAGATTTTGTGTAAAGAAAAGCTATGCTCAAATTGAGCGAATGCGGTAGTTTCATGTCTGCGTGCGGTGGTCAGAGTGTTGAGTTTGCTCCAACAAGACATTCGTGCTTTGTCACAATTTTACTCGGAATATCACGATGGGTGATCAGGGGAAGTTCAACGGATCCTTCAGACACAACTTGGTCGGTCATGTGTAAGTCTATGTTGAAAAATTTGAAGTGCAGATTTCACGTTTGGCTGCTACTGCAAGAAGCAGGGGCGGATCGCCGGAGCCAGATTATTTTGAGTCACTGGGGTGTGGCGTCAAACCTTGTGTCGCGGTGTCACCCCTCCGGCGTCCTCTCCGTGGCATCCCTCCACCATCATCATCGTCTCCCTCTTCAAGCGTCCAAGATCTTGTCTTACCAGATCAGTTGATCTCCTCTTATTCAGACTCTGTTTCTTGCCGACCTCCACCTGAGCAGCTCTCTCCATGTCGCACGTTGTGACGTAGCTTGCATAGGGAGGACTCCGGGACTGCCACACCAGCACGTCAAACCGCTTCTCCGCCTCGCCCAGGAGGGCGACACCGAGGGCGACCTCCATAACCGTCACCTTCGGGAGCTCGCTCCGCGCCGTGCCCGTCGACTTGCGCGTGTTGTAGAACAAGCACGGAGGACGATTAGGCGCACCCTTCACCGGCACGCGGGGGTAATAATACCCAGTCTTCTCCTTCGGACGATGAGGGCCCCCGCCCCCGTGGGCGGCACTGAGCTGCAGCTCGGTCACTCCGGCGCACACCTTCAGTGCGTGGCGCCAGTAGCGTGCGCTCAGGTCGGTGCGAAGCGACGCGGCGAGTTTGTGCGCTGCGGCGAACGGCGCGAGGTCGGGGATGGTCGCGAATAGCGCCATGGCGATCCGCACAAGCTCCGGGCGCTCCTCCGGGTCGGCGCCTCCGAACGCCATCGCTTTGAAAAAGTACCAGAGCTCCTCTCGGCGTGGCGCACGCAGCATGATCGGCGGCACGGTGCCCAGGCCCGAGTGCGTCTCCGTCCTGGTGATGATTATGACTTTGCTGTCTCTATGCGCGCGGCGGCGAACGGACGAGAGGAATCCTCTCCAACGCTCCCCGTCCCTGTCATCACTGGCGAAGTCAATCAGGATCAGGGACCTCTGAGTTGTGTCGAGCTCTTGACTCTGCACATCAAGATCATCACTGCAGAGACGATGAATCTTGACGAATTGCTCTCGCACCCTTTCCTCGAGGCACACATGCTCAACCAGCGTCCGCTTGCCGATCTCGTGAGGGCCAATGATCGGGAGGACATCCAATTCTCGAGCAGGCTGTAGCAGGAAGCCGATGATCTGCTCCTTCTCCATCTGCCGGCCAAACATGCACCTCTCCATGTAGATGTAGGCGCTGTACGGCTGGCGGTTGATGCGGGGGCAGGCACCGAGGAGCACGACGAACTCCTTCATGTCGCTCAGCGAAGCTTCCAGAGTGTCCACCGCGACGGAGAGCCGGGGCCCTCCTGCGGCGTCAGTGAACCCGAGCGACCGGCTCGCCGTGGCGCGTGATCTCTTACTGGGCTCGACGGCTCGCCTCGTGAAGGCGTCGAGCACGTAGGCGCCTCGGCACATCTCTCCCCTCAGCTGGTTGAGCTGCAGCAGCATCGCCGGGTTGGTGACCTGCCGCGCCTCGGCCTCCTCGACGACGACGCGGGCGCGTAGCAGCACTCGCTGCAGCCTGACGACGTCGTCGGTGGAGCCGGGCTCCTGGAGCTTGCTGATGAGGAAGGTGACCAGCCGGCCGACGAGGTCGCTAGCAACTGCAGATAGCAGCGCCTCCATTTGCAAGCTTGCAAGGGGCGGTGCCTCCTCAATTCTTGATCGACGACTAAACAGCAATGAAGATGTCAACAGAAGAAGAAAAGCTGGTTTGGTTTTTCTGTTCGCGGTTACTATGAACTAATGAACTAAGATGGTGAAGATCGCTGGCCAGAATTCTCTCTGAACTATTTAATTACGTCGGCGGTTATGAACAGAACTGACGAATTGTGACAGATCACTCACCGTAATGAATTCGCCGATGATGACCGGGTACAGAAAAAAGACCCCGCTGAATTCTGATGGCGACGGATCACTCACCCTGACGAAGTGACGAATCTGCCGATGACCCGGTACAGAAAAGATCCCTCTCAACTACACGACAAACTCTCTTCACCCCTCCCATGAACGAAACATATGAGAGAGAGAGAGAGGAAGGATGGAGCACGAGGAGCTGCTGGCGAGGTCGTCAGCCGTGTGCTGCGCATGAATAGCAGCCGGCAGGGGAAGACGAGCTACACCAACAACTCCAACGTGCAGAGGTGGATTTAGGGATGGCAGCCGGGCGGGTCTAGCCCCAAAACCCGCGGGTTTTGCACCCGACGGGGGCGGGGACGGGTCTGTTTTTCCCCCCGCGGGTTTGCGGGTTCGGGGACCCGAAATCTGGCGGGGCGGGGCGGGTTTACATTTTCTCCCGCGGGTGGCCCGTGGGGCCCCGAGAATACAAGGCCCAGCCCAACAAGAAATAACCCTAGGTATATATTGCTCCTCCAGTCCACCGGTCCATCCTTAGTCTTCACTCCCTCCCAACCCAGCCGCCGCTCCACCGCGACAGCGACACCGCTTGACGCGCGGGCGAGGCACCAAGGCCGCGGGGACGCCGGACGCGCGCCCGGCCTGCGCGGCTGCGGCACGCAGCACGCTCCTCGGCCGCTTCATCCGCGGATCCGCCGGCCCGCGAGCACCTCCTGCAGTCCCTGTGTCCCACGAGCCGACGAGCGGCGAGCCTGCCTCTGCTTGTCCGCGCCCCCGACCCCTCTCCACACCGGCGCCCCTTCTCCCTTCCCCTTGGCTCCTCACCATTCCACCGCGGCAAGCCGACAACAGAGATCCCGCGGCGCGGCGTGCCGACGACGAGCAGCCCCAAGACGTTCTTCTTCTTCTGGTACAAAATCTAATCCTCCTTACATCCTCCAATAGGATTGCAAGAGCTAGCTATCTGACATTTGTAAAAAAAATTCAGTTTGGTTGCAAGTGAAGGGAGAGGAGCTGAGCAATGTCGACTCCTGGCACCAGTGGATCTCAGGCTGCTTCTGCATCTCAAGTGCAAGCTGCTGTTGGTGTTTCTCGTCCTCTTACTCGTGCACGCGTTGCACTTGCATCTTCCTCAGCGGCACAAGCTTCTGGTTCAGCAGCACATGCATCAGACTCAGCAGCACCGCCAACCGATTCAGCTACTGCAGCTGCAGGTACTGAAGATGTGATAGAGGTAGAAGATGAGGTTGTTCTTGGTAATAAGAGGAAGCTAAAATCTGATGTTTGGAAAGAGTTTGATAGGTATCAAATAAATGGTATTTGGAAAGCAAAATGCATGTGGTGTAAGAAATTGTTAGGAGGAGAGACACGAAATGGCACAAATCACTTGCGTGGGCACCTTGAGTGTTGTGCATCTAGGTCTGTTAGAAAAGGGTTACAACAATCTACTCTTAAATTATCTGCAAATCCAAAAGATGGGACAGTTACCGTAGAGAAATACATATTTGATCAAGATGTAGCCAGGAAAGAGCTTGCACTAATGATTATCGTCCATGAGTACCCTCTTTCTATGGTGGACCATGCTGGATTTAAGAAGTTTTGTGCTGCATTACAACCAGCATTCAAGTTAGTGTCTAGAAACACAATCAGGAAGGACATCTTGGATATGTATGAAGTGCAGAAACAATCTATGTTGAAGTACTTCAGGAAATTGAGTTCTCGTGTTGCTGTTACTACGGATCTCTGGACAGCAAACCACCAGAGGAAAGGCTACATGGCAGTGACAGCCCATTTTCTAGATGATGACTGGAATCTAAAAAGTTTTCTTATTAGGTAATAATCAAGCTTATGGCAGCCAACCTTAGTTCTTACTATATTTTTTCTTCTGCTTTCTTTCTTAGTTCCTGCTGTACTTATTAGGTAATAATCAAACTTATGGCAGCCAACTATGATGACTTAGTGCTTGTTGTACTTATTTTTGTAGGTTCATGTATGTTCCAGCTCCACATACAGCAGAGGTTATAACTGATGTTCTTCATGAAGTCCTCCTAGATTGGCATATTGAGAGAAATTTGTCCACTATAACTCTTGACAATTGCAGCACCAATGATAGTCTCATGAAGAATATGACTGGCAACATCAATGATGAGGTGAAGAAGGGTATGACCGCTATGGAAGGCAAGTTACCACTTTCCTCATGTATGTTGAAGGGTAAATTAGTCCATATGCGTTGTGCTGCACATATTCTAAATCTGATAGTGAAAGATGGAATGAGTATCATGGAGAAAGGAATTGATGCTGTGCATGATAGTGTTGCATTTTGGTCTGCCACTCCTAAAAGACATGAAAAATTTGAGAAAATGGCAATACAAATGAAAGGCAAATATGAAAAAAGAATAGCTCTTGATTGTAAAACTAGATGGAACTCCACTTACATCATGCTTAGCACTGCATTGTTGTACGAAGATGTTTTTCAACGCCTTGCTGCTCGTGCTCCATGTGTTCCAACTCAAGAAGATTGGCAGTTTGCTAAAGATCTTTGTGATAGGTTAAAGATGTTCTATGATGTGACTGAGCTACTGTCAGGCACTAATTATGTCACTGCAAACCTTTTCTTTCCAAAGATCACCAATATTTATCTGGCTATAATGAAGTGGCAAACTAGTGTTATCCCCAAGGTAGAAGAAATGTCTACTGAAGATCAAACTCGGCAAAGTGTTCCTGTTCATGGTTTGAGCTACTGTCAGGTAGAAGAAATGTCTACTGAAGATCAAACTCGGCACTAATTATTGGCAGTTCCAACTAATGAAGATCACCAATATTGGTCAGATGTGCATGGTTTGATGGCTGTTGCTGCTGTCTTAGATCCTAGATTTAAACTGCACCTATTGAGCGCTCTTTTCATCAAGATTCATGGGTCTGAAAGTATTGCTATGGATGCTGTCAACAAAGTGAAAGACTTGCTGTACAATTTGGTTTTGGAATACCAAGGTTCCATGGAGAGTGTTGCCACATCTGATGGTGCTCAAACTCGGCAAAGTGTTCCTGTTCAGACAGAAAATGAAGACTGGATGGATGCTTTTGATGATTACATGTCAAAGAAACCAGTTTCATCCTCCACTTATGTGCGCACAGAGTTGGATTTGTACTTGGAGGAGGATGTGCTGCCTAGGACACAAGATTTGGACATCATACAATGGTGGAATCTTGGAGGGCTGAAATTTCCTACTTTGAGAAAGATTGCACGTGATGTTCTTGCAATCCCTGTGACAACGGTGGCATCTGAGTCGGTCTTTAGTACTGGAGGGAGAATCATTAGTCCACATCGCAGCAGGCTTGCACCATCAACGGTAGAAGCACTTATGTGTATGCAAGCTTGGTCTCGTGCTGACATGTTAGGTAAATAATCTAGTGTCTAATGCTGATTAATATTTTCTTTATTGCTTACAAGGTCAAGCACTAATTTGTGGTTATTTTGCAACTACAGGGCCTCATTCCACTTTTGTTGGTGCATTGATGACTTGTCTTGAAGAAGAAGACGAAGAATCAGTAATGTTTTTATTTAATTTCACTGCTGCATTGCTAGTCGATTTCCTTGTTTTTTTCATTATAAGCTGAACCTTTCACTATGATTTTACTTTGCAGGATGAGCCAGAATCGACCATTGATGATTGATGGATGAACTTGTCATGAAATGGAGATGAATGCCCTCAACAATCAACCCTTAAGTTATTTATTATTTCCCTATTTGGTCAAAAACAGTCTTTTAATTTGTGTCATTATTCTGGTGGACTTGATGTAATGGTGTTTGAAACTTTGAATGTTGTCTCATGTATCAGACTGGTTCACATTGTTAAGTGTGATGTACTACTGTGTGCTAATTCTGCTAAGTGCACTTGTGTATTGTCATATAGCTGTTGTATTAATTCTTTCAAGTCTCAATTGAATTGTCAAATACATATATGTCATCGGGTTTCGGGGGACCCGGCGGGTTTCGGGGACCCGGCGGGTTCGGGGGCGGGTGGGGTTTTTCACCCGTGAGGGAGTTCGGGGGCGGGGCGGGTTCCTGTGTCGGGTTTCTGGGGCGGGTCCGCGGGCGCTCCACCCGACCCCGACCCGCCCCGTTGCCATCCCTACCGTGGATTGCGTCGGTGACAAAGAAGGCCAGGCAGGACATGGCGGCGGCGCTGTACCGCGCCCGTGGCCGCCCCGCCTCCATGGCCATCGCCGACCTGGGCTGCGCCACGGGGCCCAACGCGCTGCTCCTCGTGTCGGACGCCGTCGAGGCCGTGCTGGCGCCGGAGAAGGGCAAGGACGACGATGGGGAGGCGCCCCAGCTCCAGCTCCACGTCTTCCTCAACGACCTCCACGGCAACGACTTCAACGCCGTCTTCCGCCTGCTCCTGTCGTCGCCGCTCGCCGGCACCGGCTGCCTCGTGTCTGCCTGGCCGGGCTCCTTCTACGGCCGCGTCTTCCCCGACGCCAGCCTGGACTACACTACCGGAGAACCTCGCATCGGTACCGGGTGAGAGCCCTCATCGGTATACATCTATACTCATTGGTACCGGTTATAAGAACCGGTACCGCACATCCGTGACTGATAACTTTTAGTCATTGGTCACAGATGCTACCACCCGGTATCAATGCGATTTTTATAAAATAAAAAAAATCAGCTCCACCAAAATTTTCCCGCGCTAATTCATACACAAACATTCAACTTGAATTCAACTTTTATTCATGAATCAACACGCATTCATCTCACAGATCAATCTCTCGAATCAATACATTCACAACTCACAAATCCACTAACATTCATACACAAACATTCATCCACTAACACTGAGACATGGTTCTTCGGATATGAATTGAATCAACCAAAAAAAATCACGAGATTTGGAAACAAAAATGCAAAGAAATCGATCAATTTCTACCCGCGTGCTCGCGCCTGGCCACCGCGTGCTCGGATTTGGTTCTTCGGTTGCCTATCCTCTTCTCGCGCGCTCCCGGGCTCAGGAGCCGCCGGCCTCCGCGCCCGCCGCGGCCTTCCGCGCCCNGGCCACGGCCGCCGGCCTCCGCGCTGGCCCCGCGCTGGCCCGGCCTCCGCGCCCTGCGCTGCATCTTGGGGAGAAGAGAAGGGAAGAAAGGATAAGGATGGGATTTTTTTGAGAGAGAAGAGGAGTGTGTGGAGAGAAGATCGCGAGAGAGAGGAGATTAAAATGCCGGGCAGTATCCTTTGGTACCGGGTGGAGGCTACATCCGGTACCAATGAGGTCACATTGATACCGGGTGGAGCCTCCACCCGGTACCGGGTGAAGGCTCCACCCGGTACCAATGTGATCTCATTGGTACCGGTGGTTGCCACCAACCGGTACCTATGAGACTTCGTTTTTTTTCCCGTCTGGACCCGGTACCAATGTGACATTGCTACCGGGTGCTAAAAATCCGGTATTGATATATCTAGATCGATGGAAAGTTCTCTGGTAGTGCTACGTCGTCTCCTCCAGCAGCCTACACTTCCTCTCAAAGGTATGTGGCTACCATGCATTGCCAAATGCCAAATAAAGGCAGATCGAATGATCGATGCATAATGCATGCAGGCCCCGACGATGACGGCAGCGAGCAGCGGCGAGCATCTGAACAGGGGACGAGTGTACGTGTCGGCGGAGAGCCCGGCGGCGGTGCTGGACGCGTACCGGGCGCAGTTCGAAACGGACTTCTCCACCTTCCTCTGCTGCCGCGCCGCGGAGACGAGACCCGGCGGCGTCCTCCTCCTCACCTTCGTTGCCAGGAGGACGGCCCGCCCAACCGCGCACGACTGCTACCTCTGGGACCTCCTCGCCGATGCCCTCGTTGGCATGGCCGCCGCCGGGCTCATCGACGAGGAACAGGTCCACAGCTTCGACGTACCGTTCTACGGCGCATGCCCCGACGAGCTCGTCCAAGTCATCTCCAAAGAAGGCTCCTTCACCGTCAGGGACATGCAGCTCTTCGAGTCCACACGCCTCCTACCTTCTCACCCGACCAAAGAAGACGACGAGGTGCCACGGTGGCTAGCCGTGGAGACCGTAAGCACTGTGAGGGCGGTCCTGGAGCCCATGCTACGGACGCACTTCGCCATGGCGGCCATGGGCGAACTATTCTGCAGGTACCGCCTCCTGCTCGAGGGGTACTATCGCAGCAAGGCCACCAAAAACAAGGACGATATCACCAACGTCTTGCTCGTCTTGGAGAAGAAACAACACTAGCTAGTAGATAGCAAAAAGCAACTACAGCACACACTCTAAATAAGGCCGGAGTAAGCATCTTTAAAAGCCTTTCTAAAATTTACTCTGTAAATCATCATTTGGAGAGTTATTTAAGAGCGGGTGTTCAATTTTGCAAAATTTTTCACCAAAATTTTTCACCAAAGGGAATCTTACATGCATGGAGTAGTAAACGTGTGTTAATGACAAAACCCATTCCATAATCCCGGGTAAATTTGCGAGACGAATCTAATGAGCCTAATTAGGCCATGATTTGCAACAGTGATGCTACAGTAACCATCCGCTAATCATCCATTAATTACCGTCATTAGATTCGTCTCGCGATTTCCAGGCGAGATCTATAATTAGTTTTATTATTAGTCTACATTTAGTACTCCTAAATGGTAAGATTCTCTTTGCAAAATTTTTCACTAAAATTTTTCACTGAAATTAAACACCCCCTAAGTAAAAATTATTTTTTATATCTTTATACTCCCCCAACAACTTTTCTATATGTTGTGTGCAATCTAGAGAGTCATCCTCGTTCTGCATCTTTGATTAGCGGGAAATCCGGAATAGAGGATTGTGGGATATGGGTACCTCTGGGCCCACTACCGACCGGATATGTAGTCGGCCTGGTCCCACATCTGACAAGGAGGTGGGCCGATTCCAGGCCGGCCCACGAGGATCCCCGACTTGATGGTCAAGACTGGTGATGACTTAGCTTGCAAGGCACGCCGACTCAGATTAGTTTCCTTGTTGTAACCGGATTCAATTAGGAAACCGACTTGTAAACCCTAGTTCGTCGGCCTATATAAGGCGGCCTAGGTCGACCCCCTTAGACATCTCAACTCCTCCCATCCAATTCTCCCCCATCTACATCTTCATTCGATTCCTAGCTACCAGATCCCTCATTGTAACCAAGAGCTCGCCGTTGTTCCCCGGAACGCGCCGAGCAAATCAATACAAGACCCCGAGCACAGGACGTAGGGTATTATACCTCCGGGTAGCCCGAACCTGTATAATCCCTGTGTCCCTGTGTTACCTCGAGCTCCCTAGTCCAGCGATCTCCTTTTGCCTACAAATCAACCATCTGGGTATCCCCGGGTGGACTGCCGGACGATAACTCCGACAGTTGGCGCGCCAGGTAGGAGAGATCGTGAGGCATTACAGCTAGCTCGATGGCAGATTTGTCCGCAAGAAAATTCCGCCACCGGCAGCTGCTGTTCATCGCGTTTCAGTACTCGCCGAGCCGATGACGCGAGGTCCGATCTCCAGGGATCGATAGACGCACGATCCAGCAGTCGCCGAGTCGGAGGTCTACAAAATCCATCTGCAAAAGCCGCTGAAAGCAAGATCGCATCTAGAAGGTGCTCCAACATCATCGAGACACCGACCTGCGCCGTCATTATGCGTCAAACAACCAGGAAGTTTCCACTCTTTTCCCGAGAGGCATACACGAGAATCAAATTTTTTTTCTATCTCTAATTTTATTTCAATTAAATCTTTTCAATACTTTCTTTTGGCTAATGTGAGCTCTGATTTGCATGGGCTCGGAGTAACTCGCGCACGGACGTCCATGATCGCCCGCGACACCTACATGCTGGCGGTACTCCTCGACTACCCGGACTACTCGATTGGCGACCAATCGAGGCCAATACAGTACGATCACCAGCTAGTCGGCTACAAGCACAACAATGCTTGAGGCTTCGTACTAACATTCGACACAGACACATCGATTTTTCGACTTATGAATCAAGCTAAGGATTATTTTCAATTAAATATTTTACGGCTTCCGTATACCTTCACACGTCTTGGCTCTCCTGTGCCTCTGGGCCTTTTGCCAACTACCTCGGTCACGCTCCGACTGCTTATACAGCCTGGTCTGTCCAGACTGCACCTCACGGCGCGCTGCTCTAGCGCTCGGGAGAGTCCCTGCCGACTCTGACTTCCGAGTCCTTGCCCGACCCTATGTCTCTCTAGTAATTCCTGGGTTAACCCGTGCGGTTTAAGTCCCCAATCGTGAAACCTTGAGCTCCGTGCTCAACCCGCGCGCCCCCTACACCTAAGCCTCCCCGCTGAGCAGTGTAGCAGGGTAAGCCGTCCTCTCCGTGAGCAGTGGTCAGCGGGTCAAAAAAAGGTGCTTAGCGACACAAGGTAAGGGCCGCACGGTGTCCTACTCGGTGTTTTTGCTAGAGGGAAGGGGTTTTACACACATGCACAATGCATTTACAGACCTGTTTCTGTTACGACCTCACCACAAACATTGTTTATCATTCAAATTATTGAATATTATGCTACTTAATATTTGCACTGTCTTCGTACAGCTCAGACATTATTTGGTGTACTTCGACCGACTCGGCCAGCTCCCAGATTCGGGGCTGGAGCGGGCCGACCACTCGGCGCGTCTCCTACCACCCGGCCGACCTCCCAGCTCGGCGGCAGGGTGTGAGAGGCGACTCGGCGGCTTGCTCGGCTCCCAGGCTTGGGGGCTGAGCACCACAGACGACTCGGCGGTTCGCCCGGCTCCCAAGCTCGGGGTCTGGGCGCCCCAGATGACGACTCGGCGTGCTTCCCGTCGTCCATCCGAGCTCTCTGGCTCGGGGACTGGACGCGACGACTTCGGACGGCGAGTCTCCGTGACTCGGCCAGCCCCCACGCTCGGGGACTGGGCCCTACGACTTCGGATGGTGGGTCTCCGCGACCCGGCCAGCTACGACTCTGGTCAACGGGTCTCCGCGACTCGGTCGGCCCCGACGCTCGGGGACTCGACCGGCTACGACTCTGGTCAACGGGTCTCCGCGACTCGGTCGGCCCCGACGCTCGGGGACTCGGCGCTACGACTACGGATAACGGGTCTCCGCGACTCGGTCGGCCCCGACGCTCGGGGACTCGGCGCTACGACTACGGATAACGGGTCTCCGCGACTCGGCCGGCCCCGACGCTCGGGGACTCGGCGCTACGACTACGGTCAGCGGGTCTCCGCGACTCGGCCAGCCCCCACGCTCGGGGACTCGACCGGCTACGACTCTGGTCAACGGGTCTCCGCGACTCGGTCGGCCCCGACGCTCGGGGACTCGGCGCTACGACTACGGATAACGGGTCTCCGCGACTCGGTCGGCCCCGACGCTCGGGGACTCGGCGCTACGACTACGGATAACGGGTCTCCGCGACTCGGCCGGCCCCGACGCTCGGGGACTCGGCGCTACGACTACGGATGACGGGTCTCCGCGACTCGGCCGGCCCCGACGCTCGGGGACTCGGCGCTACGACTACGGTCAGCGGGTCTCCGCGACTCGGCCAGCCCCCACGCTCGGGGACTGGGCGCTACGACTACGGATAACGGGTCTCCGCGGCTCGGCCAGCCCCGACGCTCGGGGACTCGGCGCTATGACTACGGATGACGGGTCTCCGCGACTCGGCCGGCCCCGACGCTCGGGGACTCGGCGCTACGACTCCGGTCAACAGGTCTCCGTGACTCGGCCAGCCCCGACGCTCGGGGACTCGGCATTGCGACTACGGTCAACGAGTCTCCGTGACTCGGCCGGCCTCCACGCTCGGGCACTCGGCGCCATGATTTTGGGACAAGCTCCTCTCTTTGGGGCGCCAGACCGCCCTATCTTCTAGGCGGCCTGTCTGCCTCGAAGCTCGGACGATTCTTCTTTTGACCATTAGCCCGACTTTTCTAGTCGGCCTAATGCTCGGGGACTACTCCATATGGAGGGCTCCTTGCCCCATCAGGATGTGTCACTTTTTCCAAGTGGCGCAGCTCCTCGGCGCTCGGCTCGTCCGCGACTTGGCGCTGCACCACTCGAGGCTTCGCCTCGGGTCTGTCCAGGGTCATCCCCGGATGCCCTGCGGTCTTCTTTTTTTTGAGCACCGCCCACCCTTGTGTCGGCCTGCCGATCAAGATGCTTCAGCCGACTGCGGAGGCTTCGCTTCTTCATCAGCACTCCGACATGCGCCTGCACGTTGCTCGGGGACTTGTGGGATATGGGTACCCCTGGGCCCACTACCGATCGGATATGTAGTCGGCCTGGTCCCGCATCTGACAAGGAGGTGGGCCGATCCCAAGCCGGCCCACGAGGATCCCCGACTTGATGGTCAAGACTGGTGATGACTTAGCTTGCAAGGCACGCCGACTCAGATTAGTTTCCTTGTTGTAACCGGATTCAATTAGGAAACCGACTTGTAAACCCTAGGTCGTCGGCCTATATAAGGCGGCCTAGGTCGACCCCCTTAGACATCTCAACTCCTCCCATCCAATTCTCCCCCATCTACATCTTCATTCGATTCCTAGCTACCAGATCCCTCATTGTAACCAAGAGCTCGCCGTTGTTCCCCGGAACGCGCCGAGCAAATCAATACAAGACCCCGAGCACAGGACGTAGGGTATTATACCTCCGGGTAGCCCGAACCTGTATAATCCCTGTGTCCCTGTGTTACCTCGAGCTCCCTAGTCCAGCGATCTCCCTTTGCCTACAAATCAACCATCTGGGTACCCCGGGTGGACTGCCGGACGATAACTCCGACAAGGATATCTATATTTGGATATCTAATTGAAGAGGATATTGGAGAGTGTTTTTTCACCAAAATATCTATTTCTGTAAGTTAGAAAAGATATAAATAGTCTCTTGAAGATGCTCAAAACAAAATTCAACGGGTTCTCTATTTTGGCCTCTAAAATGGAAAGTTCTTCAAATCTCCTTTCACATGCCCCAGGCCTTGGGTCTCTAGAAAACCCTTTATTCCAAAATACTCCCTCCATCCTATAATATAAGGCATTGGAGGGTTCAAAATTTGTCCTCAAATACAAGGCATTCTGAGACTTTTAAATAAGTATTAAAGGAAATCATTTAATTTCCCTTGTCTCTAAACCGCATACTTATCTTTTCTATTCTTTCCACCACTGCTTAATCTTAGAAACTACTTTAATTACGGCCGCTAAATGAAAGGTCTCATAGAGTACATATGTCTTTTGTTCTCTTCTTTAATCTGTCTTAAAATTGTTAGGGTGCTTGTATTACAGAACAGAGGGAGCAGAAACTAAAAAGTTGGCAAAAAAACAGAAGGTTATTTAGAGGATATTGTTTGAGAGAAAAAAGTCAAGTCCGTAGAAAATAGAGGCAGACCCTACTAAAAAGAATAGAGGGCTTATTTAGAGCGTGTTGCTAAAATTGCTCTAATGCTGCATGAACGGCTAGCAGCACTACCCACTACCATTTTACTTGTCTTGTCCCATGCTACCTTGTGACTTCAAATAAAGTCAGAAAATCGCTCGGATTAAAATGAACCTAAAAATGTCCCGCATTCCAACAGCCGTACGGCTCGGCTGGCGGTTGATGCGGGGGCAGGCACCGAGGAGCACGACGAACTCCTTCATGTCGCTCGCCGCAGCTTCCAGGGTATCCTCCACGACGGACAGCCCACCGGTACGTGCCGCCCCTGCCCGGAGGCAAGCCGAGCTCCCGGCTCGGCGACTCGGCGTGGCGTGTGATCTATGCTCGACGGATCGCCTCATGAAGGCGTCGAGCACGTATAGGCGCCCCGGCACATCTCTCCCCTCAGCTGGTTGAGCTGCAGCAGCATCGCGCTGTTGGTGACCTGCCACGCCTCGGCCTCCTGGACGAGGGCACGGGCGCGTAGCAGCGCTCGCTTCAGCCTGACGACGTCGCCGGTGGAGCCGGGCTCCTGGAACTTGCTGATGAGGAAGGAGACCTCCATTGCCACGATCAGGATCCTCTGCCAACCGTTGCAACGGCCGATGCCCCTCAAAGTTAGCCCCTGATTGTGGTGTGAACAAAGAAGAAAACTGGTTTGAAATTTTATTCGCCCTTTTATGTGTGCGGTTATAATGGTCACTCACCGTGACTAATTCGATGACTACTGGGCTCAGAAAAGAATGGCATCGTTTCGCTTTCAGATAGAAACTTGCTAGCTGTTCAAGGATGTCACTCGGTGCTGAAAGAGCAAAAGTTCCATCAAGGCCTTGCCACTGTACTCTTTCCAAGAAATAGCAACATTGGCAGTCACATTTCTTGGAAACAGCGATATCACTTTCGCAGTATCTCCTTTCGCAGGTTTACATTGAACCCTACTTTTTCTTAATACAAAGACACACATAGTAAAAAAAAAAAACGATCAATCTCCAAAATTCCTTGCTGGCCAGTGCAAATTCAGCATTTCCGGCACAAAGGTGTCTCAGGACAGGAACACGCAATTGGTGGATATATTTGGGTTTCAGCTAGTACGAATTTATACATTCCACTCTGGCTACACTTTGCTCCAGTGCGAGGAAATAGCACTGTGCAAGATCACAGAACTGTTAACCCACACAAATTCTGCTCCAACAGAGAGATTGTAGTTTTATTTATATGATATCAGTATGGTGTCCTCACAACTGTATTCGACATATAAGCAGCCAGCCTAAAGAGTCCGTAGGATTTCCTTATATCAGAACTTGCTAAAGAACTCACAAATGTGATCAGAGACCTCATTAGGCTTCTCCTGGTTGATGAAGTGGCTCACTCCCTCCATGACAACAACATCCTCCAGATTTGGCACGCTTGCCTTGAAACCACCCTTGTGAATGTAATCCTGTACCCCCGGAGTGTTGTATGTAAGGTCCAGGTCCCCAACAATGAATTTTGCCGGTGCTTTTATCTGAGCACCAGTCCATGGTGCAGAAAGCTCCCAACTCCTGCATGAACACAAATGAATATGATGATACCGATCCATTTTGTCAGCTCTAAACATAAAATTTGAATTGACATTGACTTCCACCAACTAAAATCTAATTCAGGCATACATACCAACTGTTGTTTATTAAGATGAATATATTTATCTGTCATTAGCTCCTCTCCTTTTTAAGTTCTGGTAAACATTTCAGGGGTGATATCTCCTCATAAGATGTGAATTCAAAACCATAAAGGTATGCTATACAGAATATGAAACTGTATAAACATTTGAAAGCATAAATCGGCAGTAAATCAGCGGTAACATCAAAAGGTATGAACTACGGAATAACAAATCAATAGCATTGGTCAACCACAACACAAAGTGAAACTTGACTTACTTGATGACAAATAACAAAGCAGGGACTTAATTATGTGATGACAAACGACTGATGCGTTAATCAATAAGTAAATGAAAATCAAAATTATGAGATTGGACCATAAGAGACATACAAGTCCATGCATCTGTAGTAGTTAAGCCCTCCTGTAAATCCTGTCTTTGCATATTTTTCTGCATAGTAGGAAACATCTTCCTCTGATAACCATGATGGACAAGTTCCATCTGAATCAAGAGAGTCAAAGAAGCTCTTGTCCTTTGGTAGAATAGGAGGAGCTGGCTTGCGCATGCCAAATGTCTTGTTAAACACATACTTGATATCATATCCAGCAAATTCAGCTTCAGCAACTCCAGGTTCCTGCATGCATTATTGTGAATTTCAAATGTGCAATATTTTTAAAAAGAAAAATCATGTCTAAAGCAGTATCGATATGCACAAAGTATATCATATATAAAAAATATATATATCAATAACTGACTCCATATAGCTACACTAAGGAAATGCTGCATTTTATATTCAAAAGAATGCTAAGAAGCTGAGGATTCAAAGAGTGACGCCTAAAAGTTATTGTTGCTCTTGAAGATCTAGATCAACTAAAGTTACTGAAACAATCTGAAAAGTTAATTTTTACAAGTCTGGAAGACCTGCTGCTGCATGCAGAATTGCAGATGTTCAGGGCCTGTTTGGAACGCAGGAATTTCGCAGGAACGGTGCAGGAATTTCACAGGAAACAGTTCAATTTCACAGGAAAAACGCAGGAATAGGAAAAAAATCCCGCATTCCAAACAGGGCCTCAGTTGGTAGAGCTCCAAAGATGTCTGGATATTTTCCAAGAAACAATGGCACAATGCTAACTGGTGGTGTATTGATGTTGATTATCGAGTCTATATGGGTTCTACTTCATCTTCCAAATAAAACAATTTCTCAATTAAAGGTTATTTCGTCACCGTTATCTATCGCCAACCAATCTGCCAATTAAGGAGTCCAACAGTGGCAAACCTCGTTCATTTAATAGTTCCCAGCACAGAGCCGGTATGGTGAAGATCGGAGAAGGCTCGATGGCCGGTGCCACCGTGGAACGCGTCGTCGCCAATTCCAGCGCCGTGGAGCTGCCGCTCCTGACCAGGACTAACTACCATGAGTGGTCCTTGGTCATGAGTGTGAGCTTGGAGGCGCTGGGGTTGTGGCACGCGGTGGAGTCCGACAAGGTCGAGCGGCGCGAGGACAGGCAGGCGTTGGCCGCCATCCTGCGCGGGGTGCCGTCGGAGATGAAGGCCGGGCTCGCCGTGAAGAAGACGGCGAAAGAGGCGTGGGATGCGGTGAAGAAGATGCGGGCCGGTGATGATCGCATGAAGGCAGCAAGCGTGCAGCGCCTCATGAAGGAGTTCGAAAACTTGGCGTTCCGCGACGGGGAGACCGTCGGCGACTTCGCGATGCGCATCAACAGGCTCATCGCCAGCCTGCGCGAGCTCGGTGAGGAGATGGAGGACAGCCGCGTCGTGAAGAAGGTGCTGCGCGTCGTCCCCAAGAAGCTGAAGCAGGTCGCGGTGGCGATTGAGATGCTCGCGGACATCAACGCCATGTCCATCGAGGAGCTCGTCGGGCGGCTGCAGGTGGCGGAGGATGCCGACGCTGAGGAAGCTGCGGACGGCATCGAGAAGGGCGTCCAGCAGTTGCTGCTCACTGAGGAGCAGTGGGAGGCGAAGCGGCGCGGCAGCAAAGAGCAGGTGCACGGCGGCGGTGCAAGGCGCGGCGGAGGTGAACACAGCGGCGGCCATGGTGGTGATCGCGACGACGACGACAGCAGCAGCACTAGCTCGGGGCGCGGTAGGAGCCGCTACCGAGGCTACTCCAACATACTCCCCATAAAACCACGACACCGCCGCCCATCCCGCCGTACAGGACGTCGGCCCCTCGTCGGCTGTCACAGGGACCTCCCGTTCTTCATCTCGGCGGCCGCCGCACGCTTGCATCGTTGCCAGAGTTGATGCCGCTGCTCCCATCGTCGTCGCCGCTGCAACCACCACCACGGCCAGCAGACACGATGTGAACCCTGTAGCGTGCATCTCGGCGTGAACGCCACGGCCTTCTTCTTCCTTCTGCGCCACACGCCATTGATGCTGTCGCGCCCGAACGCGAACTGGGTTGACGCCTCCCCCATCATGGCAAGAATCGCCACACGATCCCTTGCGGTGGAGCCACGCGCCACCACTGCTGGCACACTTTTGAACTGCGGGCGCCGAACGCCCTCCGGCAACAAGCGTCGTCTTCTCCGGCTCCGGCGACACACGCCGTTAGCCATGGGAGCAGCACCACACACTGCAGCCCGATCTTCTTCCTCAGTGATGCACGCCGAGCTTCTTCTCCACCGACGACCATGCACAGACCGATACACGGCCTGGCGACCTTTAGCTTGCTGCCGTGTACAGGCCACCGTGAGCACTCCTCCGGGCCTGCATCGCCTTCTGCGCGCTTCTCGCCGCTGCGCCGAGCCACCACTGCCTCGCCGGCAGCGCACACCGTTGGCCGACGTGCGTGCCGCACCCGAGCAGAGCATCACGCGCACGCCATGTCGTGGCCCTCCAAGCCGCCTCGCACCGCCGCCATCGGCGACCTCGCAGCACGTCGCGCCCGCGCCCTGATGCGCGCCGCAGCCCACGGCTCCGCTGACCGCCGCGCGGCCTGGCCGCCTCGCTTCTCCTCAACCAAGCTCTTGATACCACTTGTTGGAAATCCCCAGGAAAGCACTGTTTATCTTCCTCCTCGGGTCGCCGTAGAGTGTGAGAGCTAGAGTAAACCACGCCATGGATGTGTTCTGGGCGTGTGTGTGTTGCATGCATTAGTGGAGTGAGTCTCCAGGTTGTTAGTTGCATGCGTAGGTAGTGGAGCAGCTGGTGGCTTGCGATCAGCTCGGAGGACGGCCGCTTCGTGCGTATGGGTGTGTGGCCTGTGTACGAGTGGAGGCCGGTTCGTGCGGATCGTGCGTACGTGCGCATGAGACCCGGCTGGAGTTTGTTGCTCTCGGCAGTGCGTCGGATGGATCTTTATAAGCACCATGTTCCAGGCAGTTCGGTTTGAGCCGAGCCAATGGAATAAACAAGCCAAGATATTGGCCGTAGCGGCGGCCACGGCGTTCGTCGCCGAAAAAGCTCTTGTTCATCTTCTTCGTTGTGTTCAGTGAGTTGTTGAGTGCTTGAGTGATTCCTGGACGGTTCTAACATTTGGTATCAGAGCAATTGTTAGGAATAAACCCGTCGTCGCGTGTGTCGCGCTTCGCGGGCGTGTCTGTGTCGTGCCGCGGATGTCCATGGCGCACGGTGTTGTGCGGCGTCGTGCATGTGTGCGTCACGTACATGAGTTTAGTTGCTGTACGTGTGTCACGTACGGGTCTACTAGGAGGGTCGAGTCGAGGATCATGCGAGCCGTTGCAGCTGATCGCGTGATAGGAGTCTGTTGGAGAGGAGTTGGGTGCATTACGCGGGTCCTGCGGAGGTGCCGCCATGACCGGGCCGAGCGGACGGCTCGCGGTCATGGATGAGCACGTCGCGCAAGGACCGGGCGATCTGGCCGCAGTGGAGGGGAGCTCTCCGGCCTATTTGTACTCGTGTGCTCCTCAGTGCTGGTAGCCGAGTCCGTTTCAAGGAATAGATAGCCAAGATACAGGAGCAGCGGCTCCGCGGCGTTCGTCGACGGCAAACACCCTCGCTGTCTGTTCGAGCTTTGTCTCCCTCACCGGAGTTCTGTGTCCGTGAGTGTGAGTGCTAGCTAGGAGTTCGTCGCCGGAAAGCACTGTTTATCTTCCTCCTCGGGTCGCCGGAGAGTGTGAGAGCTAGAGCGAGCGAGTTGGAGAGAGAGCTGTTGGAACGCGTGTTCCTGGGGATTTCCAACAACGCACGCGCGGACACACCCGGCGCGGCACCATGCTACGCAGCACGACTCACACACGCCATGACCACGCACGCAATGCGTACACCATCCATGGCGTGGCTTATTTGCTAACAATCTCCCCCTAAGCCACGACTCCCCCTAACCTACAACGTCGCCGCCCATCATGTCGTACAGGACGCTGGTTCTTCGTCGACCGTCGCAGGGAGTGCGCCTTCTTTGTCTCCGGGGCCGTCGCACGCTCGCCGTCGCCTCGATGCTGCAGTTCCCATCGTCGTCGTCGTCTCGCGGCCACAGCTATAGCCACCAGACTTGGCGCGAACCACGCAGCATGCGTCCATGCGAACGTCGTAGCCTCCTTCTTCCTATCTGGCGACACACGCCGTTGCTTGTTCTCCGACGACACACGCCGTCTTCCGCAGCACCCGCTCAGCGTCGCCGTGAGCCACTAGCTCGCCCGAACGACACGGCCTTCTCCACGCGGATCGACGCCACGCACCTCCATCTTCTTCCTCAGCGACACGCGCCGAGCTTCTTCTCCTCTCCGGCGACACACGCCTGCTTCCTCAGCGACACACGCCGAGCTCCATCGATGCCGGCGACACACGCCTGCTTCCTCAGCTCCGGCGACACACACGCCGCTGAGCACATCTTGCCTGGTCAGGACCGACGCACGATCCGCTGCCGAGCACCTCCACCGGCTGACCACGCACAGGCCGACACACGGCCCGGCGACCTTCAGCTTGCTGCCGCGTACAGGCCACCGTGAGCACTCCTCCGGGCCTGCATCGCCTTCTGCGCGCTTCTCGCCGCTGCGCCGAGCCACCACTGCCTCGCCGGCAGCGCACACCGTTGGCCGACGTGCGTGCCGCACCCGAGCAGAGCATCACGCGCACGCCATGTCGTGGCCCTCCAAGCCGCCTCGCACCGCCGCCATCGGCGACCTCGCAGCACGTCGCGCCCGCGCCCTGATGCGCGCCGCAGCCCACGGCTCCGCTGACCGCCGCGCGGCCTGGCCGCCTCGCTTCTCCTCAACCAAGCTCTTGATACCACTTGTTGGAAATCCCCAGGAACACGCGTTCCAGTAGCTCTCTCTCCAACTCGCTCGCTCTAGCTCTCACACTCTCCGGCGACCCGAGGAGGAAGATAAACAGTGCTTTCCGGCGACGAACGCCGCGGAGCCGGTGGCTCCTGTATCTTGGCCTGCTTTCTATTCACGTGGTCTCGGCCACGAGTACAGGGGAGCACGGGGCTTACATATAGGCCAGGCGACCCACGGAGTCAATCTCCATGTCCGGCCGTAGCGCACAATCCGCGGAACGCGCTCTGCCTCGACCGCGAGCCGTTGCTCGACCAGGTCATGGCGGCCTCCTCCGCAAGAATCTGCGCCACGCACACCACTCCAACTGAACAGCAGCCACGGCGCAACAAACATGCACACGTTCTGCACCTAGACCTGGACTCGACGCCGCCGCGGCTGCCTGCAAACACGCACGCGCGGACACACCCGGCGCGGCCCCATGCTACGCAGCACGACTCACACACGCCATGACCACGCACGCAACGCGTACACCATCCATGGCGTGGCTTATTTGCTAACAAGAGACAGAATCAGAGAACATAGCGAGTCATCGTAATAAATGAAGACTGATTCCACCTACGCAATCGGAGAGGAGTAGTCCACTTGTTACCTGGAAGCGGCACATGTAGTGGTCTTCGCCGCACGCGGCCTTGATGGTTTGGAGCGGGCTCCTCGCCGGCGTCCGCGGGTGGTACACGACGCTGAGGTTCACGAGCGCCCGCACCAGGTCCGGCCGGAGCAGGCACAGTTGCCACGCCACGATGGCGCCCCAGTCGTGCCCCACCACGAACACCTGCCGCGAGCAGAGCAGAGCACCCGATCCAAAAACAAAAATGGTAAAAAATAGAAGTCAACGTCGAGTCGTTGCTTCGTACAGTAGCTACGATGCGAGGAATCGAACGGATTGCAGCTGCCAAACCTGCGGCTGGCCGAGGTCGGCGATGAGCGCGACGAGGTCGCCGACGACGTGGAAGGTGGTGTAGCAGGACGCGTCGGGCGGGGCGTCGGAGTCGCCGTAGCCGCGGAGGTCGGGCGCCACGGCGCGGTAGCCCCGCGCAGCCAGGGCGGCCATCTGGTGGCGCCAGCCGTACCAGAGGTCCGGGAAGCCGTGCAGGAGCAGCACCGCGGGGGCGCCGCCGCCCTCGGGCCCCGCCTCCGCCACGTGCAGGCGCACCCCGTTCGCCTCCACCGTCCGGTGCCGCACCCCATCCAGCGCCGCCGCCGCCATCCCTATCCTATCCCTTCCTCTCCGCTCAGTGCTGGCTACTCGCGCACGCTCAGCCGCCGGCTTTTGTAGCGGGGGCCGCCGGCTGGTGGCTTTGGGGGCGCAGCTGGGGGATTTGGGGCCGGCGAGGCGGCCGAACGGACGGGCGGCGCGGGCGAAACGGGCGAGAGTTTATGCGGATTTCAGCGGGGGCGCCTGGGCGGCAGCGGCCGTCGGCAGGGCGGGGTGCTTGTAGCTTGTGCTTGGCAGCTTCGTGGTTTCCCGGGGATTGGACGGGTGTCGCTGCTCGCTTTCCTTGTTATCGCAGGCGATGCTGCTCTGCGGCACACATCACTGTACAACGTTACTGTCGTACCACAGGAATGGCTTGTTTGGATGATGACGGCTGACGCTGGCCTGCCGAGCCAGCAAAATATTTGCTCAGAATCGCATATTCTCGTTTGGACGCCGGAGCGAGCCAGGCCAAATTTTGGCTGCTTGCCGTAGATTTCGCCGTGTTTGGACTCTGACCCGCGCCTGACTTCCCGTGGTTCATTTTTGTGTGCTTTGGCCAGCCAAACCAGGGCGGGCGATTCGGCCGCCGAATATTTGGCCATGCCGATGCTTTGGCAGAGTTGGCGTGCGGCAGAATCCAAACATACATCTAGATTTGGTCACGCCGATGCTTTGGCAGAGTTGGCGTACAGCAGAATTCAAACATACATCCAAATTTGGCCACGCGTCACTAGTGCCTTTTAAGACAAAAGCCAATTCTATATCAGACACACTTTGCACGCTCTATCTCTGTAGGTGATTTAAATTATATATACCTTCCAATAATTCTAACTCCATGGAAGGATCAAATAATGTAAAGCCTATGAAAATTTGCTTCAAAAGAGTAATGGCATGTACAGAATTCATGGAAATTTAGAAGAATAAAAAGATAGATAGCTCCAAACAAAGTTCATCATAAGAACAAATTCATAGCAGATAGCCCATTTTGCTTAGTAACAAGATCAATAATAGGCATCATGTTTAAAAGTCAATACCGTTTCTCCAGAGAAGATCAGTCATATCCTAACGTTGTCTGCCTGTTCCGCACGCTAGAGCAGATCAGTCATATCCGAACCTTAGCAATAACTAATTGCAAGGTGCCGGAGGTATGATTTTCGGATACAATTCATATGCTTCGCTGACATGTAGATCATGAGCCATGTTTTTTTTTTCTTCACAGTTTTGTTAAAAAAGGTGGGGCACGTCATTTTTTAAATTTCTTCATAGTTTTGTTAAACGAAGATGGTTAGTTCATCTAGGATCACATCAATCTTGAAATTAGATCTAATGCAGGCCATGACATCGAGGTGCAAACCTAAGCAAACGAGAGCACAATAACCAAAGTGGACTACGCTAAGTGATGGAAGAGTTGAATTGAGTAAATGGACACTAATTTTAGTCTTCAAACAACAACAATCACTTCATTCAAATATCAGCAAATTCAGGTAAAAATGTCTAAGAATAGATAGCAAAATATGATCCTAAATACATTTCACAAGGGATCGAAGAGAGAAGAGAAGATGATCTTACTCACAAATAGCATGCACTTACGACTTTAGCCACCAACGACGGCTTGACTGCAAGACATTTGTGTAATATCTGCATATCATGCATACCAAAATATAGTAATTAAACAGATAATGAAGTAATTCAGGTAACTTAAATAAAAGATAATGGAGATATAGAGAAAGGGGAAATGTTTGAGAAAGGGGGAAAGCTATACTCTAGCTTGGTATTTCATTTGCTCGCACACGGTCATACCCCTCCAATCACCACTCAAAGTCGTCTTCCTCTCACTTTGTTCTACATCTCTGGTGAGGTCTCCTGCGAGTTTAGGGTTGAGGGTTTGTGATTGGGGCTCCGGTGAGCTACTTTATTGCCGATCTTATTAGAGGGAAGGCCACGGGAGGTAGGCATGCCCAGTGGAGGTGGTGAGCTTGGGGACGGTGAAGCCGGCGGCACCATGGCGGTGGAGGAGGCCGGTTGGGCCAGGTAGGGGCGGGGCCGACGATGGTCACGGCGGCGGTGGTGGGAGTGGCAGCGGATGGGTAAGGAGGAGAGGTTGCCACGTGTGCAGTAGGTTCCTTTCGGAGCTCTGCGCCGGCCGCTTTAAATGCCTGTTCATGTCACCAAACTTGCTTATCGTTTGTCATAAGGTCCAAATCATCGTTACTGGTATTAAACCATATTGCATGCTGACTGCATGATAGCATGAACTGTATGTATGTGGGGCCCACTGGTCAGCTCCAGCCCTTCATTGTACTCTCTCTGTTCCAAATTAGAATTCGTTTGACTTTTTTGACTCCAAGTTTGACCGCTCATCTTATTCAAAAAATTTGAGCAAATATAGTCCAATTTAAGTCATTCTTGAAGAACTTTTATTAATAAAGCATGACTTACCAAAAGACGTGATACTTTACACAATTTTTTTGAATAAGACGAGCGGTCAATCTTGAGATCAAAAAAG
Source organism: Alloteropsis semialata (assembly GCA_004135705.1). NCBI lineage: Eukaryota > Viridiplantae > Streptophyta > Magnoliopsida > Poales > Poaceae > Alloteropsis > Alloteropsis semialata. Next base: position 71,859,834 of record CM014274.1, read on the forward strand.
TCAAACACATTCTATTTTGGAACGGAGGGAGCAGAAGTTAGCCGCGGAATGACGCTGCTATCGCAGATGCTTCATGTGTGTAAAAAAAAAAATCATACAAGACAGTCGAGAAACAGTACGTGGACGGTGGACACAGAACGCTTCAAATTGTTAACTCTTATACAAAATAAATGAGACACCTATAGTATACTTAAATTAAGGAGGGGATGACTGGTAATCGACTAACTAACGTGGTGACGAAGGGTCAACGACCTGGCCGGCGAAAACAACCACACGGCTCCGGTCCTCCTTGATCAAGAAAAAGAAGGGATGATCAGCGACGAAGTCGACAACAGGTTCAGGAGAGTCCATGCCAAAGCCTAGCATCTCTAGCGCGGTGCCTGCTGCAGCGACGGTGCCTCTCTCGTCGACGTGGATGGAGCAATGGTGGACGATCGAGGGAACTGTTGGAATTGAGGACATTTTCAGACACAATTTAACCCGAAATAAATTATAAATCATAACATATATGATAGCATAAACAAGAGCATGATCTAATATGTTTGCAGTGAACATAAAGCATGCAAAGGAATTATATAACACAAGAAATGAACAAGAAAGTTCATTAGAAAGTACCCAGAGGCGGGGCCAGTTTTGAAGGAACCGGACACGCCGTTACCCGACATTGCTAGTCGAGCCTATTCGATGTAGTCGATCGAAATCTGCTGCAGTGCCGATGTTCGCCGTGCAGTTGCGTCGCCGATCGCCGGGAAGTAGAGATGTGCAGCGAGCAGTCGCGCAGATACGCTCCCCAAAAACTTGATCGCCCTTCTACTCCTCAGGTGCAGAGTCTCCAACGAGGGCGCAGCTTCGGAGGCCTGCTCTTCCGGTGAGATCCGTGCACACGGATTGCCGGAACGGAGATGGCAAGAGTACAACGCAGCAATGGAAGAACAAGCTTTAGACATGTGTTGAGCGCACGAAAGAATGAAAGGAGTGCCTCTCTTATAGGCACCTAGAGACCTTTGAGCTTCCAGTTTAATGCAGCTACTAGTAACGGTCAGCCATTGAAGCATCGTCGGTTACTAGTCATTCAAACATCATAGGTTACTAGTCACTAAACGCCATCAACTAGCATAATTAAGTTACTAGTCATCAACCATGATATAAAACTGCAAAACTTCTCAACTTCCATGGTTAATATGCCTTGGGATTTAATTGAATTAATATATAGGCCATCAGCCTAATTAATCTAACAATCCCCACCAAATTCCAAGGCACATGTTCAGTTCCACTGCTGTTGAATATACCGGTGTTTCGATGGAGACCTGATTAAGGTTGAACATCCAACTAGAGCATAAGCTACACTTGCCCGTAACTGAACAATGGACTATGCCTTGAATTGATAGTTTTGTGCGAGCAAATTTCACTTACACCCTTTACCGATACTAGGCTGCAAATTGCATCCCCTCTGGTTGGAGCATATAAGTCGTACTCCTGGCCTTTTCATGAGTCTTTAGAGATTACCCAATCGCATAGATCATGACTAGTGATCAAACTCATATAGGTGTGTTCCTTAAAAGATGTTTCTGCAGGACAACATCTTTGCTTAAAATCTATAAGCCACTCGGATCACATTAAGGTATCAACCAACGTGCCATGCAGAAAAGGAGAGAATGCATCTCAAATGGAGTGGGTTTGTACAAGAGTACTCTCCTTCACAGTTAGCCATTAGTTTGTTTCACCATTCTACTTCACGGGATCTCCGATCAAATAGAATAGGTTACCACTATGACATAACTCTCATGTGGGTCTCAACCCCATCTCCCTCGATGCCTCGTCAATCACATTTTGTGAAAGACCTTTTGTGAATTGATCTGCCAGATTTTTAGCCGTATGGACATAGTCCAACGCTATCACTCCGGAGTTTCTCATTTTTCTGACAGACTTCAGCCGCCTCTTCACATGCCTTGATGACTTCATGTTGTCCTTAGAACTGTTCACCTTGGCAATCACCGTTTGATTATCACAGTTCATTAGGATAGCCGGTATTGGTTTCTCAACAACCGGAAGATCCATTAGGAGATCACGAAGCCACTCGGCCTCAGCTGTAGCGGTGTCCAATGCTGTGAGTTCTGCTTCCATTGTTGACCTCGTTAAGATGGTCTGCTTGCAAGACTTCCAGGAAACAGCGCCACCTCCAAGTGTAAATACATATCCACTAGTGGCTTTTATCTCATCAGCATCAGAGATCCAGTTTGAGTCACTGTAGCCCTCTAGTACCTTTGGATACCCGGCATAGTGAATTCCATAGCTAGCAGTGCCTCCTAAATAGAGCATTACTCTCTCAAAAGCTTTCCAATGATCATCTCCTGTATTTGTAACAAATCTGCTCAGTTTGCTCATAGCAAAGGAGATGTCAGGCCTTGTAGCGCTAGCTAGATACATCAGCGAGCCAATGATTTGAGAATATCTCAATTGATCCCTTGCAATCCTTCGATTTTTTCGCAATATCACACTGGAATCATAAGGCGTGGGGGCAGACTTGCAATCACTATAACCAAAGCGACTCAAAATCTTCTCCACATAGTGGGATTGCAGAAGTGTAACCCCACCATTGCCTTCTCTCAGTAGCTTAATGTTCAAAATCACATCAGCCACTCCCATGTCTTTCATCTCAAAGCTTTGAGACAAAAAAACTCTTAACCTCCTCAATCACATTGAGATTAGTACCAAAGATCAATATGTCATCAACATACAAACATAGGATCACTCCTTTACCCCCACCAAAGCGGTAGTACACACACTTATCGGCTTCGTTCACAACAAAGCCGGCGGACATGAGAGTCTTGTCAAACTTCTCATGCCATTGCTTAGGAGCTTGTTTCAGGCCATACAAAGATTTTAACAACTTGCACACTTTTCCTTTCTGACCTTCTACTACATATCCATCTGGTTGATCCATGTAGATTTCCTCATCCAACTCTCCATTCAGGAAAGCCGTCTTAACATCCATCTGATGAACAAGAAGACCGTGTGAGGCAGCCAATGATAGTAGTACTCGAATCGTCGTCAGTCGAGCAACTGGTGAATAAGTGTCAAAGAAATCTTCGCCTTCTTTTTGGGTATAACCCTTGGCCACAAGGCTTGCCTTGTACTTTTCAATAGTACCATCAGGCCTAAGCTTCTTCTTGAATACCCACTTGCATCCTACAGGTTTGCACCCATATGGACGATCAACAACTTCCCAAGTTCCATTAGACATTATGGAATCCATCTCACTTTTGATTGCTTCCTTCCAATAGTCAGCATCAGGAGATCCATAAGCCTCAGCAATGGTTCTTGGAGTGTCATCTACAAGGTACACAATGAAGTCATCACCAAAAGACTCTGCAGTCCTTTGTCTCTTACTCTTTCGAGTTCCTTCATTGTCATCCTTCTCATGATTCTCGTCATGTGGTTGTTCAGTGTGTTCTGTTACATCATTATGTTCAGGGGTTTTCACAAATTCAGGACTAGAAATGCTAGATGTTTCTTTCATAGGAAAAATGCTCTCAAAGAATGTGGCATCTCTGGATTCTATGATTGTACCAATATGCATGTCAGAAACTCCAGATTTAATTATCAAGAATATATAACCAACGCTATGAAAAGCATAGCTTAGGAAGACACAATCAACCGTTTTTGGTCCAAGCTTGCGTTTCTTAGCTATTGGCACGTTAACTTTTGCCAAACAGCCCCAAGTACGCAAATATGAGAGTGTTAATCTTTTATTTTCCCATTCCTCGAATGGTGTCTTCTCTTTGTTTTTCATAGGAACTCTGTTAAGAGTATGACATGCAGTCAACATGGCTTCACCCCACCATTCCCAGGAAAGACCCGCTGTCTCTAACATGACGTTAACCATCTCTGTTAGAGTTCTGTTCTTCCTTTCAGCCACTCCATTTGACTCGGGTGAATAAGGTGGTGTTCTCTCATGAATAATGCCATGCTCCTCACAAAACAAATTGAACTCATTAGAAAAATACTCTCCACCTCGATCAGATCTAACATGTTTAATTTTCCACTCAAGTTGGTTTTCAACTTCAGCTTTATAGATCTTGAAAAATTGAAATGCCTCATCTTTAGTTTTAAGCAAGTACACATAGCAGTATCTAGTAGAATCATCTATCAACGTCATGAAGTATCTTTTTCCTCCTTTGGTCAACACACCGTTCATCTCGCACAAATCGGAATGAACTAATTCTAAAGGTCCCAAGTTCCTCGCCTCAGCAGCCTTGTGAGGCTTGCGGGGTTGCTTAGATTGTACACACACTTGGCACTTAGAATTTTTGACCAAAGTGAAATTCGGAATTAAACTCATCTTGGCTAGCCGCAACATACAACCGAAATTAACATGACAAAGCCGTGAATGCCAAATATTGGACTCATCATCATTACACACATGATTCACAACTTTATTACAAGAGTCTGATAATGATAAACGGAATAAACCATCACATTCATATCCTTTACCAACAAAGGAACCAAATTTCGAAACAACACATTTGTTCGACTCAAAAACCAACTTAAAACCATTCTTACAAAGAAGGGATCCACTAACAAGATTTTTATTTATTGAGGGACATGCTGCACGTTCTTCAGCCGCACGGTCTTTCCCGAAGTAAACTTCAGATCGACCGTACCAACACCATGAACAGAAGCATTCGAGCCGTTCCCCATCAACACGGATCCAGTCCTTGTGACCTGGTAAGAGGAAAACAAAGAGTAATCAGCACACACATGTATATTAGCGCCAGTGTCAATCCACCAATCTGGTAAATGACAAACTGAAAGAACAGTAGCATGTTTACCATGCCCTGATGTTCCCATCTCAGTGTCGCTAATAACAACATTAGCAGACTTCTTCTGCCTGTGCTGCTGTTGCCTGTCCTTGCGGTCCTTGCAGTCCTTGGCCCAATGGTCAGAACCACCGCAGACAAAACAACTCCCCTTGTTATTCTTCTTCTTCTTGAAGTTGGTAGTCTGAGCAGCCTTGTGCTTCTTATCAGACTTTCCTTTGCCCTTGTTCTTGTGGAACTGGAAGTTCTTTTTCTGCACCACATGGGCGCTAGAACCTCCCTCATTGCAACGTGCACGTGTGTCCTTTGCTCTCGCCTTTTCCTCAACATCAAGAGTGCCGATAAGACCGGCTACAGTGAACTCTTGTCTCTTGTGTTTCAAAGTAGTAGCAAAATTCCTCCACGTAGGAGGTAGTTTGGCAATGATGCCACCGGCCACAAATTTATCCGGCAGCCCACAGTTGAAGCTTTCGAGGTCCCTTGCAAGTGCCTGTATTTCATGAGCCTGTTCCACTACTGGACGGTCATCAACCATCTTGTAGTCATAGAACTGCTCCATAACATACAGTTCGCTGCCTGCATCGGACACACCGAACTTTGCCTCAAGCGCGTCCCACAATTCCTTCCCAGAAGGAAGCTGCATGTATGCATCGACCAAGTTCTCTCCAAGTACACTGATCACAGCCCCTCTAAATAAAGTGTCAGCGGCCTGGTACGCTCTCTCCTCCTCAAGAGTATGCGGACCAGGAGAGCGCGTCTTAGTGATGTGCCACACATTCATGGCCATGAGCCACAGTTGCAGCTTACCAACCCATCTCTTGTAATTTATTCCATCAAAAACATTCGGTTTCAATTGTCCAGCAAAGCCAACGACCGAAAAAGCCCTATCAAGTTTTTGGATTGTTGGAATTAAGGACATTTTCAGACACAATTTAACCCGAAATAAATTATAAATCATAACATTTATGATAGCATGAACAAGAGCATGATCTAATATGTTTGCAGTGAACATAAAGCATGCAAAGGGAATTATATAACACAAGAAATGAACAAGAAAGTTCATTAGAAAGTACCCAGAGGCGGGGCCAGTTTTGAAGGAACCGGACACGCCGTTACCCGACATTGCTAGTCGAGCCTATTCGATGTAGTCGATCGAAATCTGCTGCAGTGCCGATGTTCGCCGTGCAGTTGCGTCGCCGATCGCCGGGAAGTAGAGATGTGCAGCGAGCAGTCGCGCAGATACGCTCCCCAAAAACTTGATCGCCCTTCTACTCCTCAGGTGCAGAGTCTCCAACGAGGGCGCAGCTTCGGAGGCCTGCTCTTCTGGTGAGATCCGTGCACACGGATTGCCGGAACGGAGATGGCAAGAGTACAACGCAGCAATGGAAGAACAAGCTTTAGACATGTGTTGAGCGCACGAAAGAATGAAAGGAGTGCCTCTCTTATAGGCACCTAGAGACCTTTGAGCTTCCAGTTTAATGCAGCTACTAGTAACGGTCAGCCATTGAAGCATCGTCGGTTACTAGTCATTCAAACATCATAGGTTACTAGTCACTAAACGCCATCAACTAGCATAAGTTACTAGTCATCAACCATGATATAAAACTGCAAAACTTCTCAACTTCCATGGTTAATATGCCTTGGGATTTAATTGAATTAATATATAGGCCATCAGCCTAATTAATCTAACAGGAACAGCCATTGGTGGCAGCATATCTGCATCTTCGTCGGCTTCGGCCAGCGCCACCATCTCGGAGAAGGAGTGGTCGGCGGGACCGAACAGCGTCAGATCTCTAGACCAAGATCTGCAAGGAGACGGGAGAGCTCCGCGTTGAGGGAGACGTCGAATTTCGGTCCCCGACGAGTACCCGCCGGTTGGGGACGACTTCCCCGTGAAGGAGAGCGACCGGGTTGGAGCTGAGGTCGCGCACCAGGCCCGGCAGGCCGTCGCGGTGGTCGGGGAGGTAGATGTACATGGAGAACCTCTGCTCGCGCATGCCGCGGGTGTAGGGCATCCGCAGGACCTTGAAGCCAGGGTGGCAGCCGATCTGCATCCATGCGTGGAGGTCGCTCGATCCCTCCATGAAGGGCACGGTGACCTCGTGGCCGGGTGAGACGTGGAAAGTTCCGTCCCGGGTCATCTCCGGCAGGAAGGGGTCGTACCAGTAGCCTCGGAAGTAGAGGGCGTTGGCGAGCAGCAGGAGCGTGGACGCGCTGATGGAGCTCTCCGGGAGGAGGCCTTGGAAGTGGCCGCCGGTCTTGCTCTCCAACCACTCGTTGATCTCTGCTCTGGCCTGCGCAGGCTGATCGATCGATATATATGCGTGCAAATTAATAAGCAGATCGATCAGAAGCGGATAGGATCAGATCGACATGTAGTACCATGGTTCTGAAGGAGATGGCTCGCGTCTCTGCATTGTACTTGGACGAGGCCACGGCCGCAAAAGCGGGCCTCAGCACAAGCGAGGAGTCGTCCACCCAGATCCCCAGGGCGCACCGGACCTCGGGCGGTGGAATCGGCGCGTCCTCCTCGTCGTCGTCGTCGTCCTTGATCTCGTCGATGTTCTCGTGGGTCGCGACGACGTAGGAGGCCACCTTGGAGGCGAGGGACGCGTGCGCGTCTGCGCCGGCAGGGCCGAGGAAGGAGACGATCTGGTCGCGCGCGGCGCCCGTGGCCCCCGGCCGCGAGGAGGGAGAGGATGGCGTGGAAGGACACGGGCGAGAAGGCCATGTTGGTGGTCTGCTGGCCGCCGGCGCCGTCCCTTCTTCTTGGTGGTGGTGGTGGCCGCCGAGGTGGCGGACGAGCCGCATGGAGAATGCGGCGAGGTCCCGCGCTGCAGCCGCGACCTGGTCCCGGTCGTCTTCCATGCGGGCGGACGGACTAGATTGTTGCAGGTTTTACGAATATAATGTAACATGGATCCCTTGCTTGTAGGCACGCGCTTTTCCTTATATTACGGTTGCATTGAACCTGCTAGGTACAACAAGATCGAGATAAGAAATAAGATGCGGGGGCACCAAGACAACATGTGAGATTCAGTTACAACACGCGCATCGAATGCCTGTTTGTTTGCCTGCAACGACAATTGTGCACTCACTGGGAACGAACCAACATGGAAATTAAAAGAGCTCCGGCTGACCGCAAGCTAGCCTGCCGTCGAATCGCCATATCCTCCTTGATTTCACTCAGCACTTGCGTCTTGCTTAAGCATCCTGCCATCAGGGCTGATGCATGCCTCAGCACACAGCAGGATGGGAGAACGAGCATGATGGAGAAGAGACGTGAAGCGTTGGAGCCATTTGCACTTTGATTGCTTTGCCTCAGTCCAGCTCGAGCTCGTCTACTGCGTGGCTCTGTACAGGATCCAGCGACAAGTATTTGTAGTATCACAGTCGCCCGTCGCTGTAGACACTAGACAGCGCCGATAGCATGCTCCACGAATTTCTCCAGCAAATCTTGAATTCTCTCACCTCGTCGACCTTATGTACGACTAACAAACAGGCTAACCGAAGAGCGATTCTCGCATCACACATTTTTGGTGGCGACATGGGTGGACCTTCTAGTAAGCCAAGGCAGGGAGGCCGCCCGGGGAAATCCCCTATACTCCAACTCTAGTGGCTAGCAAATTCAGGTATCAGGCAGGCAGTGAGCAGCCATGACTGGAGTCGAAGAAGAAGCTTTCGACTGCGTCGATTTGGGGAAGACGAACCATCTAAGGGAGCGGTATGGGCCTACGAGGCTGAGACAATCATGTTTTGGGCCATATATCTGGAGAAGAAAAAGCCCATTACTAAACTCGTGTTTTTTAAAGACCAAGGACCATTGGCCCCGCTTTGTATGCAAAGCGCAATAGCAGAACCAGAGCTGAGATTTAGTGGCGCCACCACCATCGCTGCCACCACAGGTTCAGCAGAAGCCAAGGATGAGTGAGCTACTGCCCAACAAACCAACCACCAAGTTGCACTAGATTGAACGTGCACAGGTTGTGCTTATGAAGAAGTGGGACATCATCTTCTTCTTCTCCTTATTATAGTGGGCAGGTATCTCGGCCAGGCACGTGGTCCACGTCAGTGAAAAAAAATTTCGTCCGATTCAACTTCTACGGCTGTTGCTATTGGTTCAATCCTCGTTCCGTCGTCCAAACAGTATGGCCCACGTGTCAACGAGTGAATGGCTAGAACCAAAATATCTTTCCTCGCGCACGCTCTGCGCTCGTCTCCCGCACCGCCGCATTCTCCCTCTGCTTGGCCTCAGTGCCAGCAGCACTGCCCTCGCGACCTCTGACTTGCATTCGAGCCTCCATGGCACTCTACACCACTGCGTTATTCCGTTTGGAGGTCATCCTCTCACATGGAGAGAGACGGCAGCACGGGAGCGAGATGCCGAGATGCGGCGATGGCGATTGGGCAGCGGGGGCGGAAGGCAGGGGGCGCACGGCTGCCGCACAGCAGCGCAGAAGTGGTTCCTTCTCCTCTCACCCGTATCACAGCCATCGCTCTGCTCTGTCATGTCTAAATTCATCATCTATTTCCGTCCATGGCCTGCTCCCCCTCTCTTGAGGATGTCCCATCCCCTTCAATTTCATGCATTCATTGATAGATTGATTTGGCTGATGTCTAATTTGATTATGTGAATTTGTGTTCCGTTTTGGTTTATTTTGGTTGTTTAGGTACTCGATTTTTATGATGAGAAAGCTGGTTTCTAGAGTTTGTTCTAGGCCATGAGATTTAGCGGTGGATAAAGGGCATCGACAGGATGGAACCTACTGTACAGATAGCTCATATGCCCGTGCCTATTTCTGATGCACACCGGCTGCTTGTTGTATTGCCTCGACAAAAGGTTGGCTATCTATTTTCTTGTTTTATTTTTTTTTGTACTAGCCTAATACCAATAGTTCAGTACCCATATTTTAGCATCTGCACAGTTCACCTGATTTCAGCAATCTATCTGTGCTTATGGCACAAGCATAGTAGTGTGTGGTGGAGCAAGAGACTACAGCTAGATGAGCAGTCTGCAAATGGTGATGTTTTGATGAGTGAATGCAACGGAAGTTGCCAAATCAGGTGCATTTCTCACATGTACCTTGAATGCTCACAACATGTTTGATTAATTGACCAACAAAGTCACTATTATAATATGTTACATATTTTTCTCTAACTCTTGAATTCTTTCATTTATCTGATTTTCAAGTTAACTAATGTAGGACCCAATATTTTGACTCTAGTGTGTGCAGGCCTAGTGCTACGCAAGTGTCCATAAATAAGCACCAGATATCTTTGATAAGAAGGTCAATCCTCTTTGTGTGCTTCAAGTTATTGCTAAACACAAATGTACTACTTCTCAATGAATGCTTTCAAGTTTAGCCACCAAAGCAAACCGGCGTTGCCTTCCGGATCTTCCAAGCTCTTCACATAAAAGTAAAGCCACAGCCAGTAGTCCCTGCGTCTCTCGATCCCCCTGACTTCAAGATACCTGCGAAATGCCTCCTGTAGTTCATCGTCTTGTGCCTCCTGCCAATATTCATCGTCTTCTGTCTCGTGCGATTCACCGGTGCTGTGTAGTAAAAACGAGGTGAATGGAAGTTAGAGAAATGTGAGAAAAAAATTCAGTTTATTAATTATAATAATACTATTGTACGGCAGCACCACTGGATAATTCGAGAAAGACAAGGAAAAGCACCCAAAGAGGGAAAAAGAATGCAATAATAAATAGTTTAATTTGTGAGCTCTTTTACGGTGCCATTACCATGACAAAAATGGACCGGTATGAAAGGATCAGACGGCTTAGAATTTTTGTATACTAGTGAAAACTTGACCTGTGGTATACGTGGTATAGGTGGGTAGTATAGCCTAGTATCGGTATTATGGGAAAAATTATAATGGCACAAATGTAATATTATGATGAATTTTATTGGCACGAATATAATATTATTAAAAATATTATAATGGCAGAATTGTAACTATTTCTATTAGTGTAGTCACGACATTCACATTTGCCGGCCTCATCCGCGACGGAAGCAAGAGAAAAATTTGTCAGCGAGAGAAAATTACCAAATTGTCCTTTCTCTATACTTATACCACTGAGTAGTAGTATAGGGCACCATAAAATACCTCTAATTTGTTCGTTGTCTTGCCAGCACTTGCTTCAAGCCCAAAATGCTTAGAAGGCAAAATATATGCAAATTGAAGGGTATGTGAAAAATAACTTACGGCTGTAATGGTGGTCCTTTATAGACATACTGAGAATCACAATCACCACAGTTCATCAGTCTCACTTTTTGTACAACCATTTCTAAATCACCAGCTTCGTCGTCGTCATCGGGATTGAAGCTATCCGCATCGTGAAAAAATTTACAATGGAATTTTATGATCGGGCCTTCTGGTTTCTTAATAGTTACGACCATCTCGTCAACTTTGGGCAACCAAACATCTTCGAATTCTCCTTTCCAATTTGGTTCCCATGATGGATAATGGTTAACGTCGACCACAACTTCTATTATCTCTCCAGCAAACTCTCTCTTGAGGGTTACGGGATAAGCACCATCGTTACTGACTACTTCAAAAGGGAAATCTTGTCCTGGATCTGGATGTGGTTCACTTGAACCATGCTGTTCGAAAGGTCAATGAACACAATGAAAAATAAGTGTGATTTTATGGCCAAAGTAGAGATATTCCAAGGAATTAAAATTTTGCAACCAACATATATAAATCCTTTCTCCTGAGCATAATGGTAAATATATTCTACCAAAAGATTGATCCATTTGGCAAGCCCCCACTTGAACTGAAATCATATCGATCCAATTTCGGTTCAGGTGGCGCGCACATGGACTAACACACTATTAGCACGAACCAAAGAAAGGAAACGAACAAGGTGCTGTACCTTGGATCTGTACATAGGGCTGCCATAGAGGCGATCTGTCGTATTTCCAATGAGCTGCAACAGGCGGCTATCATTGTCGTCGGAGATATCAGAGAGAGAAACAGGGGCCATCGGCGGGTGATGGTGCTCCGGGAAGAGGAGGACGCGTCGGCGGCGAGGACACCGGCGGGAGGCAGCACGGCCGTGGCAGGAGGCGCGGACGGCCGGGCCCAGCGGCGGGCGAGGGGAAACGAGGAGGAGGCGGCGATGGCGCGACGGGCGAGACCGGCGGCGAGCAACGCCGACGCCATGGTTTCAGTAGGGCTTTGCTGTCACGGGATATATATAGATGAACTAATTACTAATCTATGGGTTTGTTGGATGTCTTCTCGCCTTTCGTCCAGACTGCGCGATTCGTTGATATATAGGCCGTCCAAAGGCAAAACCCGGCAGGATATTCAGAGATTTGTTAGCCATGTGTTGTGCACGCGCGGAGTATCAAGCACGTGTTGTACGGCAGGATATTTTTTCCTCGAAAAAAAAGCGAAGGGAAATCAGTTGGTTGATATTTTAGCTACACTACCAGAAAGGATTGAACCCGGTACCAATGCTTGCATTGGTACCGGATCCAAAGGCTACAAATTTTGCGCACTTATAGATACCGGTTGATGACACCAACCGGTAGCATAGGTACCGGTTGGTGTCACCAACCGGTACCTATGAGCCTCGGGGCCTTTGGTACCGGTTGGTGACACCAACCGGTATGGTGTCACCAACCGGTACCAAAGGGGCTCTGTGTATAAAGCCCCTTCTTTCTCCCCCAGCTCGAGCCATGGCTCATTTCTTCATCCTCTATTGAGCTCGGGTTGCGGGAGGTCATGCCCAAATTTTCCATAACTTTTGAAGATTTTGCAAACCAAGTCCGCTAGAAGGTTAGCAACTTCATCCTCTCTCTTTTGACGGTAGTATGGTCTATTTCATGCTCTATGTTTTGAGTAATTTGTGTTTTATGGAATGGATTGAAATAAGAGATTTTAGATTTAATCTTCATTTTTATTATGAATTTGTAATAGAAAATCACTATATAGTTAGTTGTTGCATGTGTAGAGATGATGCACAAATTTTTAGACATTGTTTAGATTTTTGGATTATTTGTAGAAACTTTAAATGATTTCCATATTTATGCTTATTATGATTTTAGATATTATAAATGATTTTCATATTTAGGCTTATTATGATTTTTAGATATTATAAATGATATTCATATTTAGGCTTATCATGAATTTTATAATTACATCTTTTTAGAGGCTTCAAATGATGTTGATATTTAGGGTTATTAGGATTTTTAGAGATTATAAATAATATTCTTATTTAGGCTTATTACGAACTTTAGAAATACATCTTTTTAGAGACTTCAAATGATGTTGATATTTAGGGTTATTAGGATTTTTAAATATTATAAATGATATTCTTATTTAGGCTTATTACAAACTTTAGATATACATCTTTTTAGAGGCTTCAAATGATGTTGATATTTAGGGTTATTAGGATTTTTAGAGATTATAAAAGATATTCTTATTAAGGCTTGTTACGAACTTTAGACATACATCTTTTTGTGGCATCAAATGATGTTGATATTTTGGGTTATTAGGATTTTTAGAGATTATAAAAGATATTCTTGTTAAGACTTATTACGAACTTTAGAAATACATCTTTTTAGTAGCATCAAATGATGTTGATATTTAGGGTTATTAGGACTTTTAGAGATTATAAATGATATTCTTATTTAGGTTTATTACGAACTTTAGAATTCATATTGGGGGCTGAATTTTTCATTGTATTTTGTGAATAGATGAATCGGCAATGGATGTACAACGCGGATAGACGCTCATCTGACTTCATTAATGGCGTTCATCAATTCCTCGACGCGGCAGAGGCTAACTCGACCTCGGGTTTTAATGGCGTTCATCAATTCCTCGACGCGGCAGAGGCTAACTTGACCTCGGATTTTATATGCTGTCCATGCAAGGTCTGTGAGAATGAGAAGGATTATCACATCTCGAAGAAGGTGGTTCACACACACTTGTTTAGGAGTGGTTTCATGCCTAACTATATCTGTTGGACCAAACACGACGAAGAAGGTGATGAAGAAGGTGACGACAACATCATAGACTTTGCACAATACGGTGCCTTTGCAGATGATATAGCAATGGGCGAGGGTGAAGCAGTTGCAAAAGATGAGGATGATGATGCCTTAGGTGGCATGATCCATGATGAAGAGAAAGACTGCGAAAGTGCGAAAGAGCGGGAGAAGATGAACCGTTTGTTGGAGGACCACAAAACATTGTTGTACCCAGATTGCAAAGAGGACCAGAAAAAGTTGGGTACCACACTGGAACTGTTGCAATGGAAGGCAACTAATGGCTTCTCTGAGAAAGGTTTTGGAGAGATATTGAAAATGATAAAGAAGATGCTTCCAGATGGCAACACATTGCTCGAAATAATATACGAAGCAAGAAAAATTGTTTGCCCTATAGGACTAGAAGTACAAAAGATACACGCATGTCCCAACGATTGTATCCTTTATCGGAGCGACGTGTACAAATCTTTGGATGCCTGTCCGGTTTGCAATTGTTCGCGGTATAAAATCAAGCGAGACGACCCTGGTGATGTTGAGTTAGAGCCCTCCAAGAAGAGAGTCCCTGCCAAGGTGATGTGATATTTCCCTATAATGCAACGTCTGAAGCGCTTGTTCAGAAACAAAGAGCATGCTAAAGTGATGCGGTGGCACAAAGAGGATCGGAGGGAAGACAATATGTTGAGACACCCCGCTGATGGGTCCCAATGGATAAAAATCGACAGAGCATTCCCAGACTTCGCAGAAGATGCAAGGAACATAAGATTTGGTTTGAGTACGGATGGCATGAATCCTTTCGGTGATATGAGCAGTAGCCACAGCACTTGGCCCATGACTCTTTGTATGTACAACCTTCCTCCGTGGATGTACATGAAGTAGAAGTTTATTATGATGCCAGTGCTAATCCAAGGGCCAAAGTAGCCTGGCAATGACATTGTTGTGTATCTAAGGCCACTGATTGAGGACCTTTTGTTGTTGTGGGGCAAAGATGGTGTAAAGGCGTGGGATGAGCACAAGCAAGAGGAATTTAACCTACGAGCATTACTATTCGTGACCATCAATGATTGGCCTGCACTTGGTAACCTGTCGGGACAGTCAAACAAGGGATACAAAGCATGCACACATTGCCTAGAATACACCGACTACATTTACCTAAAACATTGTAGAAAGTGTGTGTATATGGGCCATCGTTGATTCCTTTCTGAGAAACATCCGCTAAGAAAGAAAGGAAAGCATTTTGAGGCAAAAATTCGTAGTAAACCAAGGCATCGAGATGGAAAATATGTATTTGATATGGTAAAAAGATGTGAAGGTGGTCTTTGGGAAGGGTCCTGGCAG
Organism: Alloteropsis semialata; assembly: GCA_004135705.1. Lineage (NCBI taxonomy): Eukaryota > Viridiplantae > Streptophyta > Magnoliopsida > Poales > Poaceae > Alloteropsis > Alloteropsis semialata. Next base: position 71,874,988 of record CM014274.1, read on the forward strand.
CCAGCCAGTGGCAAGTGAAAATGGAAAGGCACCCATGTGGAAGAAAAATCAATATTCTGGGACCTACCATATTGGGAGGTCTTAGATGTCCGCCACGTAATTGATGTGATGCACCTGACCAAAAATCTTTGCGTAAACATGCTAGGGTTCCTTGGTACTTACGGAAAGTCAAAAGATACACTAGAAGCATGACAGGACCTAAAATGTATGAAACAACGAGATCCCCTGCATCCTGAGAAAAGAGAAAAGGGGCGTTGGAACTTATGTCCTGCTAGCTACACTCTAAGCAAGGAGGAGAAGACCAGCATATTTGATTGCTTGAACAGTATTAAGGTCCCGTCCGGCTACTCATCGAATGTAAAGAGTCTAATAAATATGAAAGAGAAGAAATTCGTACACCACAAGTCTCATGACTGCCATGTGCTGCTCACACAATTGCTTCCGGTGGCGCTAAGGGGAATTATGCCCATTAATGTCCGAACAACTATTATGAAGCTATGTGCCTTCCTCAATGCAATCGACCAGAAGGCAATCGATCTCAGTAACCTAGCAAGGTTGCCGGATGATGTGGCCCAAAGCCTTGTCAGCCTTGAGATGATATTTTCTCCCTCTTTCTTTAATATTATGACGCATCTGCTGGTCCATGTTGCCATATGTATCTTTTTGAGAGGCTCATGGCTATTCTAAAGAAATATGTTCGTAACCATTCTCTTCCAGAAGGATGCATCGCCAAGGAATACAGAACAGATGATGTCATTGAATTCTGTGTTGACAATATCCTCGAACTGAAACCGATTGGGCTACCTAAGTCACGCCATGAGGGGAGACTACTTGGAGAGGGCTCGTTAGAAAGGAAACAAACAAGGTGTAGTGAATACGATTTATTCATGAAAGCCCATTACACTGTATTACAGTCATCAACCATGGTGGCTCCTTACATCGACGAGCACAAGACTATAATATGCTACCAAAATCCAAGAAAGTCTGACAAGTGGATTACACGCCATCACATAGAAACTTTCACTGGTTGGTTGCGACAAAAGCTCATGGGTAATGAGACAATACATACACAGCTGGCGTATTTGGCAAGGGGACCATTATCCTCATTCTTGACGTTCCAAGGCTATGACATAAATGGGTATACATTTTACACGAGAGCCTAAGACAACAAAAGCACAAACCAAAATTGTGGTGTCTGTATAGATGCCTATGACAACAAAGGAAACATGGACTCATATTATGGCCAGGTAGAGGAGAACTGGGAACTAGATTATGGACCTTTGAAAATACCTCTTTTTTGGTGCAAGTGGGTGAAACTTACAGGTGGAGGTGTTAATATAGACCGGTACGGCGTGACAACTGTGGACCCCAACAAAATTGGGTATGTAGACGAATCATTCGTGCTCGTCAAGGATGTGCATCAAGTGTTTTATGTGAAGGACATGTCTACCAAACTCAAGACGGGGAGTCTGCAAACAAACAACTCTGAACTTAATCCAAAACGACACATTGTTCTCACGGGGAAAAGAAAAATCGTGGGTGTCGAGGACGTCACCGATGAAGATGATTATAATAGGTGTGACGAGGTGTCTCCGTTTAGTGTGGAGGTTGACACAAGCATCCTGTTGGCCAATGAAGATGCTCCTTATGCTCACAACGATCATAACGAAGACACTCTTGTAAAGAAAATATTTATTGCTGTTCAAGTATAATGTAGTACTTATGTTGAAGTATGATGCTATGTAATTCTAATTATGTTGAAGCATGATGGTATGTAATACTAATATTTGCGGACATAGAAAATACCAACTATTAAATACTAGTGAAGTTTCTAGCGAATACTAAATTTTAAAGAAGGTAATACAAAATACCAAATATTAAAGAAGTTATTAGCAAATAATAAATTTAAAATAAGGTGAATAAAAACTACTAGCTCATAAATTAAAGAAAAAGATGTGGGGGGAAATGGAAATGTACAGGAATTAATTGCAAATACTAAATGGTGAAGAAGTTAAATTTCAATAAATAGAATATATGTCAAATAATAAATACTAACAAGTTAAATTGCAAATACTAAATATAGAGGAATTAATTGTGTAAAAACTAAATGGTGAACAAGTTAAATTGTGCAAATAGTATATATGTGAAATAATAAATACTAAAAAGAAAAAAGGAAGAAAGAGTATATACTAAAAAGATAAAAAGGAAGAGGTGGCGGGAAAATGAATTAGGGGCCCTTTGGTACCGGGTTGGGACACCACCCGGTACCTTAGGGTTTCACTTTGGCGTGCAAAATACCCTTTGGTACCGGGTGATGTCACCACCCGGTATCAAAGGCCCTTTGGTACTGGGTGATGACATCACCCGGTACCGATGGGGGGGGAGGAGGGGGGAAGGGGAGGATATATAGCGGCGCCCTGCCCCCGAGCGCCAGTTCTTCCCCGAGCCCTCCTCGACGCCGCCAAGTCCCCGAGCCCCTCCACGCCGCTGCGTCCCCGAGCCCTCCTCCGTGCCGAGCACCTCCGACCGCCCCTCCGTGCCATGCCAGCCACCCCTCTGCGCCACTGCGCCGGCCGCCCCGACCTCCNTTAAATGTTAGCATCATCATTAGATCATTCCTTTTAGCTTGCCATGTTCCCATGGCCTTATGCAGTTATGCTTGCCATGTTTCTTCTAACAGCTGTGAAGTCACTGCTTCCAGAACACTCAAGACCTCATTTTTGTTGTGTACAACAGTGAATCAATGACAGAAAGTGTTGCCAAGTCCATCGGAAGATGGTTGTCTCTGAACCTTCTTTGGTGCGTAGGACCAACCATTCAAGCTGGAGGTAATGATCATGAAATGGCAGTGGCCATCAGCTCTAAAGGTACCATTAGAGTTCCCCTTCATGTTAAGTCTCATTGTTTATGGTACTATATTCAGAACATCTCAATATCATGCCCTAAACTGTTGTCCACCTCTCAGGAAAAATAATTTGGCAGTAGATGTTCATCAATCTAAAAGTGTGGAATTAGAAAAAAAATTGATTTTGGTTGAAATGAAGAAAAACAATCTAACCAAAGTGACATTTACCTCCATTCCTCAAGCTCACAGGTTTCTTGCAGGACACATACAGTGATATATGTATTATTTTTGTTGAAGATATAAAATCCTGCAGAAATTTGATTTGACAAATGCATATGCATAGCGCATGCTGGTGCTTACAGAATTTTATATTAAATATTAGTCTAAAATACTCTATTATTATAAATTTCCTCCCCACTTACAGAGTATGTATTTATTTACTGGATTCTAGATTGTGGTATGTATGCTAAAATTGAAAAGGAAATTGGTGATCCTCACAAAAAAAAAGTTCCTTTTACAAGTTTAGTTGTCTCTGCATCTTGTCTGGCCATTTGAGGGTCATTCTTGTATGTACAGCATCTGAGTTTTGTAATACACCAGTTGTAGTTCCTGGTGGACAGAAGCAGCTCTCAATTGTTCAAAAGACGGAGGAAACAGGGAGAGCACAAGCCCCATTTGAATCTCTAATTTTTTAGTGAGTGTTATTTACGAAATTGTTAATTTTTAATAGTTTTGTTGATGAAAGGTTCATTCCTACACTTCTCCCTTGGTCTCTCTAATTTCACAGATTTCAGTCAATTGAATGTAGACTGCTATAGAGTCTTATACAATAGTAACACCTGACAGTTTAGGGAAGTATAGGTCTCTTTAACCTGGTTGAGATATATTTCAGTTCTATCGATGCACGTGCGTTGGTTGAAAGCGTTTGAAAATAAAAAGTAAAATTTCGTGTCATTACCTGCTACAAGATATAACATCTCCATTAATTGTTTACATTTAGATTTTCTTTATTTTATTATATATACTAGCTAATCATCTTACAAATTGTTTTCTATCTTGTAGTCAGGCAAGCAACAACATAGCAGTATGATGACATCTTGTAGTCAAGCAATAGTACCACTCTCTTAATTAGTTGTGCTGTAACGGACTGTGGTTGTGCCCGTTCATACAAAGGTACCATAGGACTCCCTACTCTTGCTAAATTATTTAGATGGAACAAATATTATGTATTATATGTGAACATGTATTTATCTGACATACTTTTGTCGGTTTCTACTTTCTATCGATTGTAAAAGCAAAAAAAACATGCAGCACAACGCGCGCCGGGGCGCGCCCCTATCACTAGTTGAGGACAACAAGCCACCACAGCAGGCACACAAGAGCGTTTCCCCAGCATGCTCAAGGACTCACTCGATGACAGCATCGGCCATTGTTGCTGACGGAAATCCGACAACAACACCAAGCCTCCACAACAGACTCTAGAGTCAAGACTGCAATCAAGCTGTGTCCTGGTGGGTTTAATCTTGTGTCGCCCAGTATGTAGATTAAACTGAACGTGATGTGTTGTTGCCTCAACCCTCATCCCCACTCCTGTAGAACTTGTCTGTCCTGCAATTCTGTAATTGCTATCTCTTATCCAATGCACTGATGATGTTGCCTCATGCCTCCCAAATCGTAGCAACAATTGTTCTGCTAAAGTATCGAGCAATAACAATAGAAGAGGTTCTGTAGGGTGGCACCAATGTGCACAGGAGCAGAGTTATGGTGGTGTGGAAGTCAGCACTGAATCTTCAGTGCACCTCATAGGGTTTTAGTTATGAGTCTCTACTGCAAGTCTGCAACACAGCAGTTGCTTCAACTGGGACGATGCCCAGCAGATAGAGGAGAAGGTAAGTAGAGCAAGAGCGCTACCATCATCCAATGGTGGGTCTGGATGGATGTGGAAGGATCAGGGCACGAAGCTAGCTGTTGCCTCGGTAATCAGTCGGAAATGCCTCCTTGGTACCTCCTCGGCAAGCTTTCCTCGGTTGCAGCTGCCCAAACTTGGTGACAAAACGTGGGAGCTTCTGAATTTCATATACACAAATGGCTTTTTAGAGGTTTGAGTTTCAAACTTGGTAATAAAAAAACAAGGGTAAAGTCACAATCATAAGAAAAACGAGGGTAAAATCATAATTGAAGTTCGAAGTAAGGGCAAAAATACAATAGCCCCATCAATTGATGGATGTACTTTCATGTGTCGAATTCCTTGGTACAATATTCTTATAACGAATCCCTCTGTTTTCATTATATAGAACAGAAGTTTGTGTTATATTGTGTTCTTAATATTATTTTCCTAGCAAAGAATTTTTCTATGATAGAACCCTTGTAACAAAAATATGAGGATTCTATTACCAGAAGTAGACTATCTTGCAATAGGACTTAGAATCTCTACATATCTTATCCAATCTTATCCAAAATGTCCATATAAGAGACAAAAGGGAATGTGAGATGAGAATATGAGACGTCCGACCCTGGCCTCTACTTTATATATGTAAAGGTAACAAACAGAGCAAGAGCACAGACAAGCAAGGATCTTAATTCTCGGCGATGAACAGGCGGAAACTGAAGCGGAGACAAATGGTGCATGCATGCATACATTGGTGTCTCTCAAAAATACGGTAGCGGTTCACTAGTCGTCATGGCTCGAGGAGACAAGGAGGAAGATGCATACACTATTCAGAACTTCAGACGTGCTAACAGGGAGCAGTGCCACTAGCCGGTAATAAAAACTGACGGGTCAAGTGCATTAAAAATGCTCACCATCCAAATTCCGACGGTTCAGTGCTCAATGGTTTGTGAATATTTATCAAACTGGCAGCTTAAAAAAACTGACTGTATCGAACATGGAACTTTAGACGACAAATTGGAGAATTCGTCTGAATCAAATAATTAGACGGTGGTATTTAAAACTGTCTGATTGAGGGACTGAAAATAGACATGTTCTGCTAGAATCAACATGTATCCAACGGTGGAAAAAAAGAACCATCTGCCATAACTAAGTGGCCGATGGATTTTGGCCTACCTTATGGAACATCTCGTTTGCATTGATCTTTTCAGCGCAGTCAGTGCATGATAAACTAGAGTAGTTTGAAAAATTACAAACAAGGGAAAAAGTTCATAATTACAAACCCACAAGCTAAAATATGTGCTAGCTTTTTTGCAGTGTTTTTTTTGTTGATGCGAGATTCTAAGTGCTTAAAGAATTACAAATTCATGCTACGGATTTTCGCTTGTGTCTCGTTTTCTCTTAAGGCACTTGTTCCCAAGATTGAATCTTCTATTTTTGTCCATAGCCCAACAAGATACATAATTGTGATATGGAGGTATGGGCGATTGAGTTACTATATTGTACTTCTCTCCATATTTCACAAGCCTTGCAGTAATCATATCTTCGGGCGTTATTATACCAGTCATGTCCCCTTGTAACATAGACCCTGTCTTGTATCTGTCATAGCAAAACATGAGAGGACTATCCTGTTTAAAGCCATGAAAAAACGATAAATATCTTTTGCTGGTCTCAGTTTCCCTTGGGTCTTCTCCAAAGACATGAATGTGCATATGTATTGACTTTCTTATAGAATCCAAAGCGCGGCCCCAAAATTGTACATTCAGGTTATCTCTTAGCACCCTAGCAATATTCCTCGTCGTTGCAAGTGAAGCATCATCGCAATTTCCTTAGCTATGCTTGCAAGATCTGGATGATGATCATATGGGTTTGCACTCCCAAAGGCAAGGACTCTAAAGAAGTACCATTGCTCCTCTTCATGCAACCTTGTCAACCTAAGAGCTTTCACTGTCCCTAAACTTGATACACAGTCCATTCTACTGATGAGTATGACCTTGTTGATGTTCACCTCTCTATGGCACAATGAACGGTAAAGTTTACCCCATGCCACCACATCACTGTCGTGAACAAGCTCCACGACAATCACGGACCTCCCACCAGAAGGACCAAGCTTCTTGTGATTATCCGTGTTGGTATCATCAGCTAGATCATTGAGATCGTCACTGCTGAAATGTAATATTTTTGAGAAGTTTCTCCGCACAATATCTTCTCTACAAGCATGTTCTACTAGTGTATTTTTTCCAACATAAAATGGCCCAATAACCGGAAGGACATCCAAAGACGAACAAGGGCTTAGCAAGAAGTTAATGATATGCTCTTTTTCCGACCGTCGACCGAACATGCACCTCTCCATGAACAAATATGTATTGTATGGCTGACGAACAATCGGAGGGCAATGCATCAAAACTAAGAGAAACTCCTTCATATCATCAAGCATTGCTTCTAAATTGCCCATAATTTGTACTTGGAGTTTGTACTGGTGGCTCACCTCAGTTGCTCCATTTGATCGAGAGGCATGCACTTTGGAGGTGTCCAGCATGTAGTAGCCACGGTACATCGACTCCCTGAGCTGCTGAAGCTGCAAGAGCATGCCATGGTTGGTGATTTGACGCCTCTCAGCCTCCTCAACGATGATGCTGGCTCGCAGAAGCTGCCGCTGCAGCTTTGATATCTGCTTATGGGTGTCAACCTGATGATGAGGCTGGTATTTTTCAAGGACGAAGGAGATGAACCGGCTGATGAAGTCGCTGAATATTGCGGATATCACTGTGTCCATGATCTGTGTGTGCTACAGAGGAAGTGTTATTCTTCTCCTATTGTAGAGTTGTGCATATATAGACTGGATTGGAGGAAGAACACAAGTTGGACGTTGGAACTAGAAGGCGGCCGATGATGGATTGAGTATACTTTTTTTCCCCTACTTTGACCAAGGCGACGGTGAGGGCCAATCCTGATTTCTCCAGAAGTCTGAAGTCCCTCTCGTTGACTAGTCTTGTGTATAGAAATCAGACTCAAGGTAGGCAGGAATAGACCACACAGAAGGCTAAAGCCAAAGTGTATTGAGTATTGACTTGACTACCATGCGCTTCCTAGATTTATTTTTTGAGGGCTCCTAAAAAAAAATTGACTAGAATGGTCACCGAGCTGTGCTACTTTCCAATTGAGGTGTTTGGGTTTTAGAAAACTCCATAGACATATAGAAGAGAAATACTATCCCCACTACGATCAAGAAAAACTTTTACCAAAAGTTTATTGTGATTTTTTTGGTTCAAATAACAATTAAGGTGAAGTTGAGTCAAAAACAATGAATCTCTCTATGATAAACCTTTTTTTGCAAGCTCGTTATTACCCTACAAAGAATCGAACTAATAGTGTATACGGGATAAACAAAACTGTGAGTTTGCAATGAGTCATTCAGCATTACTGCTTGTCATGCTTATCTAGTCAACCTTTACTTTGATTCATTATTTTTTTATAGAAAAACACCTTTTTTCTTTATTCTATTGATTCTCCCTGCATTGTTGGTGAGCAATTCCACAGTTGTATGTGGCGTGATGATGCTAACTCCACTAAATTCATGTATGAGATCGGCGACGAATCAGAGATTAACAACCTTGGCATCTCATATTTTATCTGCATCTTTTTGCATCAAACCATCAGCTTTTGCAATTCCTTGTAGCCCTGTCGTTTCCCTTCCCAAGAAAAGCATCCACATATGATAAATGGCCCTTGTACCAGACAGATCCTTGTGACAGCGGCGCCGATATGCATCCAGCTTTTGTGGGTGCTTGTGCTTTTCTGGCTCCTCACCTTGCAATTGCAGCAACTGTTCACAAGGCCCTCACTGATGATGGAGGCACTCTTGTACAGAAGTTTCTGGCGTGATGTGGCTATTTACTGGCTTGCTGAACAGAAGTCCGAGCATAGCTAAAAAGTAGAATGCTAAGTTTTGCCTTTTCTGGATTATTTGGATTGCCCCTTTACTTGAAATAATATGCATCCTCTATTTTTAAATGCATAAGGTTTAGATCTTAGTCTGTTTTTAAATACGTGATGTTTAGGACAAGCTAATTAACTAATCAGATTGTCTTAAACGTCGTATGTTTAAAAATGAAGCAAGCATATCTCAAGGCAGAGAAAAATAAGATTCAAGTTGTTGACGCTAAAACGCGCCGCGCCAAGCACTCACACGCGTGGAATCGCAGAACGCAGACCTGGCTGCGCAGAAACCGGTAAAACCGGTTTGAGAAACCGGTGAAGCCGGTTTTCTAGGGTTTCCTGCGAAGGCCAACGAACGCTCACTCGGGAGGGACCCCGTCAGGGTGTGCGCACTTTGGGTTGTTCTAGGATTGGCAGGCCACCTAGAACGTCCTCAATCGCCGTAGAGACGAAGGAAGAACAACAATTAGGGTTTGGAAGAGCTAGGGTTTGAGAAACAAAAAGTAAAGACAAAAAGTAAAAGCAAATAAAAGATAAATTGTGTTTGATCGATTGGATGATACTCAATCGGCCGCAACCCTTTATATTTATAGGGTGGGGAGGTCTTGCCCCGCAAGGAAAGTCCAATTACAGTTCGGATTTATAAAAAGAGTCCAATCCTATTACAACTCAGGGAAAACCGGTTCCACCGGTCTCAAATCCGGTTCCACCGGTTTACATTGTCAGATGCGTCACAGTGAATAAAACCGGTTCCACCGGTCCTTAATTCCGGTTCCACCAGTTTCCCTGCAGAACTTATTCCTTGCCAATTTTGATCGCCAACATATGCCCCCTGTTTTCTAGTAAACTTGTGCACTAGAAAACACTTCTAAGATCAAAATTGTTCTCTGGACGATGTTAAACATATAAAACATCGGCCATGTCATGCGTCTCACCTATGTTGAAGTTGAAGCAACTTGTTTTGGTCTCCACACCATCCTTGTAGGTGCCGCTGATTTTTGTTCAACTTCTGGCTCCATTGATTGCCTGCGCATTCTTTGTAATTTTCTCTTTTGAGTGCGAGTTAAGCCTGAGGGACACCACCTCGGCTGTATATACTTAGAATCTGATTTGCTGCTGTTCTCACACTGTTTAGGATTAGTACATGCATCCTTTTTAACTGGATTACCATCGTAAGCAATCGGTTGTTGCAAGACACCATAATTTGGATAAGAAATAATATGTGGCGGCATATACATACTACCATAGTCACTAGGAGCATAATAACAAGGATATGACCAAGACAACGGCATATATGGTCCACCAAAATAATATGGTGCAGCAGCATAATTACCTTGGTGTTGGTGAAATTTTTGTCTATCTTGATGTCTTGGTGTTGAATTTGCATCTCCAGTGTTATGTGATCGACTTATTTGCTTCTGGATAGCTCCCTTCTTCATATACTTTTACAAAAGCTCTTCGAAGGTCGGCCTTGCTTTCTTCTTTAAACCGCCAGAATCTTCAGGTGTAAACCGGTTATACCGGTTTGAGGAACCGGTTCCACCGGTTCTAACAGAATCAGCATCTTTGCTCTTGTTTTGCCTCCTCGAGTGTCAAATTCTTTTTTGCAACTTGAGGGTCTTTTTTCAGCCACACCTTCTTGCTCCTTTTCTGTTCTGGTCGTGCTTCACCAATGATTACATTTTTTTCTTTTGTTGTATCGGCTTGATTTGGCCGGATCAACACTTTAGGATTCTGTAATTCAATGGTATTGACAGAGAAATTCTTAGGAAAAGGATCAGAATCAACTTTCATTTCATGCAAAGTCAAATGGCCTTCATTAAGGGCCGATTGAATTCGCCTACGAAATACATTACAATCATTAGTTGCATGTGAAAAGAATTATGAAATTTACAATATGCACGTCGCTTCAACTCATCAAGTGGTGGTAAAGTATATGCACATCTGATGTATCCGTTTTTATGCAACTCATCAAATATCCTATCACATTTGGACACATCAAAAGTAAATTTCACTTCTTCTTGCCGATTTTTGTGGATCGGCTTAAGTGAAGGGCAACTATATGATTGAGACTTGCTTGGTCATGTAAATTCAGTAGCACAAACTTCTCCATTCTCATCGTCCAATGAATCATAGTTTAACATATGCATGTTAGGACGATCATATTTTGGCCTAGCACCTTTACTTCGGCTTTCTTGAGCCAAAACTTTTTGTAATACTTGGTTAATGGTAAGAAACTTATAGTCTTCTAATTTATCTTTGATATAAGATTTCAAACCTTTAAAAGCTAATTCGGCAAGATCTTTTTCAGAAATAATCAAACTATAACATCAGTTTTTTGTATCTCTAAATCTTCTAATATAATCAGCAACAGATTCATCATTCTTTTGCATAACCGATGTTAAGTGAGATAGCCTCAATTCATTATCACCACTATAAAAGTGTTCATGGAATTTATGTTCTAATTGAGACCATGTATAAATAGAATTAGGAGATAATGCCGAAAACCATGAGAAAGCAACACCAGACAATGACAAAGGGAATAATCTAATTTTCAAATGATCAATGCTACCATGAATACCCATTTGTGCATTAAACTGGCTAATATGCTCCCATGTAGTCCTATTGTCTTCACCAGTAAATTTGATAAATTCTGGCACTATAAAACCTTGAGGATAAGGCATAGTATCAAAAACTGTAGGGTAAGGTTTCTGAGATACTAAAGTTTTAATCTTAACCTCTACGCCAAAAGTATCCTTAATCATAATAGCCAAATCTTTTTTATATTCTTCCATCAGACTCTGAATATATAGATCATTTGAGCTTTGCTGATCATTGTTATTTGGCACATGCTGTAACATTTGGTTCGGTGATGCATGTAATGATTGTTGCAAATAACCCGAACTTTGGGAAGACATAGGATTTGTTGTATATGTCATTGGAGTACATGTAGGTACATGACCAGAAACACCATTAATTCGGCCAGAATTAGTCTAAACAATTGGCATACTAGTTATGAGCTCTGGTGTTATCTGATATGAAATAGCAGGATTAGAACCGGTAGGACCGGTTCTCGCAACCGGTTGGACCGGATTTTGGCCGTACTGTGTGATGGCGTTAAAACCGATAGAACCGGTTACAGAAACCGGTTTAACCAGATTTGCCTGGCCAAATTGTCCCTGAGAATTCTGTCCTGTTTAATGATGCAACGGCATCCCATACTGTGGATCTTTGGGTGGTACTGCTGCCGATGAATTTTGAGGTACAATTGCATGCTGTGAGACACCTACTACATCAGAATTAATAGCATTACTAATTACGGTCGAAGGTTGTTTTTCTACGGATTTATCAATCATGCCTTGAACAATGGTAAGAAGTTTTTTTGACCACAAAGTAATAAGCCATTAATTTGATCAAGGGTAACAGGCGCGGATGCAGCACTTACAGTGGGTGTTACCTCATCTTTTTCTTCTTCTCCTTCTGAAAGAACAACCACCTCCTTGTCCTTGGAGATAGTACCCTTTCGATCCTTGGAGAAGTGTGAGAGGAACCATTGTGCCTTGTCTTCAAGTTTCTTCTTGGCCCGTTCCATCTCCTCCTTTTCTTGCTGCAGGAGTTGTTCGAATAGATGACGATCCTCAGCTGATAGCTCGTTACCAGTCGGCCTTTGAATATTATCAGGATCAACTTCGCCTGGCTTCGGTAGATTTGACATGGTAGTAGATCCTTTTTTCTTGTTCCCCAACGGAGTCGCCAAAAAGTGTGTTGACGCTAAAACGCGCCGCGCCAAACACTCACAAGCGCGGAATCGCAGAACGCAGACCTGGCTGCGCAGAAACCGGTAAAACCAGTTTGGGAAACCGGTGAAACTGGTTTTCTTGGGTTTCCTGCGAAGACCAACGAACGCTCACCCGGGAGGGACCCCGTCAGGGTGTGCGCACTTTGGGTTGTTCTAGGATTGGCAGGCCACCTAGAACGTCCTCAATCGCCGTAGAGACGAAGGAAGAACAACAATTAGGGTTTGGAAGAGCTAGGGTTTGAGAAACAGAAAGTAAAGACAAAAAGTAAAAGCAAATAAAAGATAAATTGTGTTTGATCGATTGGATGATACTCAATCGGCCGCAACCCTTTATATTTATAGGGTGGGGAGGTCTTGCCCCGCAAGGAAAGTCCAATTACAGTTCGGATCTATAAAAAGAGTCCAATCCTATTACAACTCAGGGAAAACCGGTTCCACCGGTCTCAAATCCGGTTCCACCGGTTTACATTGTCAGATGCGTCACAGTGAATAAAACCGGTTCCACCGGTCCTTAATTCCGGTTCCACCGGTTTCCCTGCAGAACTTATTACTTGCCAATTTTGATCGCCAACACAAGTTAACTAAGGGTGTGTTTAGATGCCCACTTTATGCATAAAGTTTATGTATTGGGCCACGTTGAAGGACCGGAACGGCGACCAGAGAGGGGATGAATGGGAGCCTCACTAAATTCTCGCGATCGAGAATTGGCCTATGTCCCAAATCACACCACGAGCGAGAATTCTAGCACTTGCCAAGATCACGTAGCAAATGAGTGCCTACTGACCCTAGGAACAAGTCCAGAACCCAAAGAACCGAGCGAGCACGCCACAAGAGCAAAACAGCGGAAGACTCACTTGTGCTCAGCCAGCCAAACCCGGTGCCACCAGTTTTCCAAAACCGGTGCCACCGGAATTCCAAAACCGGTGCCACAAGAATTTCCTGTAGCAGCTGAGCACCTCAGGAAAAATCCCAAAACTAGACCAAATGACCTCCAAAATTCATCACACAAATTCCAAAGGCCAAACACAAGATCTAGAACTTTTCCAACTCGAAAACCAGAGCAAACAACAACTTGCCTAAAACCGGTGCTACCGGTTTTCCAAAACCGGTACCACCAGTTTTTCCTGGGCAGAGACGAAACTTGAGGGGAAAACCCTAAATCCACTCAAATGAGGTCCAAACTCCGTGAAATTCGAGCCATAGCTGCGCAAGGACTTGGTGAGGGTTATCCAAAAGATCTCTCCAAGAAAGATCAATCCATCACCATGAATTTCATGGATTTGACCAAAAACACAAGAACTCGGGGTAGAGAGAAGAACTTCAAATCCGAGACAAATCAGTGGGTTTGAGGGGGAAAGATCACGGGGAATATGGTCACAAGGAACCTATGAGTGATCCCCTCAAAGAAATCCCACTAGAAATGGCCCCAAATCCGAAGAACGAAAAATCCGCCAAAAAGAGCTCCGAAAATAGCTAAAAAGAAAAAACGAGGGAGACAAGCCATGAATCCACCATGAATGATTAATCACTGAAATCTTAACAAGATTCGTGGCTAGAAAACCACCCTCATCCTCCCACTTTTAGATTGGAGCACTAAACCTAGAGTATCACTCTTAAGCCTAATCCTCTCTCATTTAAGCAAACCCTAGCCTTGAAGAAGAAAATAAACAAGAGAGAGTGGAAGAGATGGCTGAAAATTTCAGCCCCTCCACTACATATAGTCCTTGGCCAGAAGACCAAACTACCCCTAAGTGATACATACCCCACAAGGGCAAAGTTGTCCAGTTTTTCATAGACTCATCGGACGGACACGGGACCTTCACGACTTCGCTTCGTCTCGACGCAAGCTTCGCGATGGCGCCACGTGCCTTCCATTCCGCCACCCGGCCGCACCGAACGCGCCCCCGGTTTTGAGGCCCAAACCGGCAAACCCGCATGCCAGGTGGTTTTGAGGCCCAATCACCCAAACCGTCTATCTCCGTTTGGCCGCCACGCGACCTCCTCGATGTCGACGCGTGTCCGGCCTCCGCCAAGCCTTGACGCCTCCGTCACGCTTGACTCGACCGATGCCGTCTTCATCACGCCGTGTACTCTTGCTCTTCCATGCACCATGCGGATCGCACGTGACTCCGCCGGACTCTTCGGATCCCTCGGTCCAAGCCTACTCGTCCATCCTTCACCGCCCATGGTTCATCGGCATGAACCTTTCGCGCCTGACCTTCACCACGCGCCGTCGGCCGCCATGTCGCATCCTGCACCTGCACATCACGAGCCAAGAGACACATCAATCCACTCAACGGTTGTCAATCACTCATCATCCAAGGGTGACCACCATTGGTCCTCAATCTCCCCCTTGATGAGTGCATTGACAACACCCAACACAAATGACATGAAGATAGTAACAGAACAAGAACAGAAAAAGAAAAAGAAAGAGCTCATCCAAGTGATCAAAAACCAATCAAAGGCAAAGAACAGATCACTTGAGATGAGAGGTCTCAGTCCCCTAAGACAAGGGCAACGGCTCGACACAACTGAGACAAGAACACATGATCCCTCAAGAAGAGGCAAAAAGGGCTCAACACCAATCATGTGACAAGCGAAAGCTTAAACAACCGCCGACTCCTCAAGAAGAGGTAAAAGCTCAACGCGACCGGCAAAAGAGCAAACTGAGCAAACTCCCCCTGAACATATGCATGAAAGCAATGTACTCCCCCTGGCTAAATGCATCCTATCTCATAGAATGCATGCAATACATGAACATCTCTCCCTCTTGAGCAAATGCAGCATAAACTTCTCCCCCTTGTTGACAATGCAACCATCAAGGATGACATGAGAGAATACAATGCATGCTATGAAGTGCAAGAACTATCAAGCTTCTCAAATATATCACAAAGCATTTACAAATGCTACAAATGAACTAGAGCACAAAGAAGCAGATCATGAGCAAGCACAAATAGCCAACACGAGGATATTATGATAGAATCAGGAGGCTTAGGCAGAATTTTAGATTTTAACATTTTATAAAGGATATTACACATGAGCAAAAGTCTAGCCATGATAACTCGAGCAAGGTCAAACTAGATCACAAAAGCTCATATAATGATGACACAATCTCAACATAAGATCATTACTAACACTTGCAAGACATTCCTACTCATTTTCAAACTCACTGAGACCATGAGCCTACTTCTATGGCAAGCACATGTAACAGTAGAGCAACCTGGTGATGATTTTAAGTGAGCAATATAGATAGAAGCATTTTCATGCATACTATTTGCTTCCTTCTATTACTTGCATTTTTCATTAGGCACATATAAAACCAAGGTTTATGAGGTGTCCCTTGACACAAGTGAAGCACAGAAATCATGCTCCCCCTAGGTAATATAAAGCAAGCATAATGATAAACCATGTGTAAAGAATAAGTCGTCCGAGTATAAGCTAACACAACCTAGCATCTCAAGCAAGAGCAGCGCATGACAAAAGACTACTCATGGGTGATAAGCATTTCATGATTCAATTTTAAAAACAAGCTTAGCTCACAAGATTTCTTATGACAATATCATCAAGAGCATAAGCAGTACATTGCAAAATCACCATAATCCTATATACTAGTTCTCAAGAGCATAAACAAATACTCAGGATATATAAGAGAAGCTCATCTAGTGCAATATATTATACAAATGCAATATGAAACATGATATGCAAATGCATGAAACATATGATACAATATGATACAAGCGAAAGACCCCCCAGAAACCAACTCAAAAAGAAAAACACACTCCTAACTCCCCACGCAGGTGAGCAAAAGTGGCTTGATCTAGAGGTTTTGTGAAGATGTCTGCTAGTTGGTTCTGGGTGTCAATGTAGCAAAGATCTATGTCTCTTTTCTCGTAGTGATCTCTCAGGAAGTGATAGCGCACATCTATGTGTTTGGTTCGGGAATGGAGCACTGGGTTTTGGCTACACTGATGGCGCTTGTGCTGTCGCACAAGAGAGGAACTTTCGAGTAGGATAGACCAAAATCTCTCAAAGTGGAAAGTATCCAAAGCAATTGGGAGCAGCAGCTAGCAGCGGCAACATACTCGGCTTCGGTGGTAGATTGGGCTACACTGGATTGCTTGCAAGAAGACCAAGAGACCAAAGAAGAACCGGGAAATTGACAAGTTCCAGATGTGGACTTGCGGTCCAGCCGACACCCAGCAAAATCCGCATCGGAGTATCCGCGGAGTGTGAGTGTCGAGGAGGCAGAGTACCACAAACCAAAGTCAGGAGTGAAGTGTAAGTACCTCATGATTCTCTTCACCGCTTGGCGATGAGAGGTTCTTGGTGAAGCTTGAAAACGAGCGCACAGACACACGGCGAAGTGTATGTCCGGCCTCGTAGCCGTCAGGTACAAGAGGGAGCCGATCATGCTCCGGTACTCCTTCTGGTCCACCGGTTCTCCATCTTCATCCGCATCCAGAGCCGTCGTTGTCGCCATGGGGGTTGACATAGGCTTGGCATCAGCCATGTCAAACTTCCTCAACACGTCCTTCGTGTACTTGCTTTGGTGCACATGGGTGCCTTCTCGGCTTTGCTTGATTTGCAGCCCGAGGAAGAAGGTCAGCTCACCCATCATGGACATCTCGAATTCCCTGCTCATAGTATCTGCAAACTTGGCAACAAGAGCATGAGAAGAACCACCAAAGATGATATCATCCACGTAAATCTGAACGATCAAAGTGTCATTGCCTTGCCTGAGGAGAAAAAGAGTTTTATCAACTGAGCCCATCTCAAACCAATTTTGAAGCAAGAAGGCTTTCAACCTAGCATACCAGGCTCTAGGTGCTTGTTTTAGCCCATAAAGAGCTTTCTGGAGTTTGAAGACACGGTCAGGGTGTTTAGGATTCTCAAAACCCGGGGGTTGCCTCACATACACCTCTTCCTCAATGAACCCATTTAGGAAGGCACTCTTAACATCCATTTGAAAGAGTTTAAAACTTTTAGCCACGGAAAAGGCTAGAAGAATTTTAATCGCTTCCAAACAGGCAACTGGAGCAAAGGTTTCCTCATAATCTATCCCTTCTTTCTGGCTGAAACCCTGGGCAACCAACCTCGCTTTGTTTCTCACAACCAACCCATCCTCACCTTGTTTGTTTTTGAAAACCCATTTGGTTCCTATAGGATGGCAATTTGGTGGAGGTTCAACTAACACCCAAACCCGGTTTCGCTCAAAGTTCTCTAACTCCTCATGCATGGCATTGACCCAGTTTGGATCAGACAGAGCGTGTCCAACATCTCGGGGTTCAAAAGAGGCAACAAATGCAGAATGTGCAAAGTGTGAAATATGGTTAGACTTGTGCCTGGTGGTGTGATCATGTAAGTTACCAATCATTTGTTGAGGTGGATGGCGACGCTGAATATGTCGTGGAGCCTCACGCTCTGAGGTAGCCTCCCCCTCAACAACAGCTGTGTCAACCTGATCTTCTTCATCTTGATCATGTAGTGGTACATCTTGATGGCCCGGTGTAGTGGAAGTAGGGTCTGGACCATCAAGTGAAGTAGTCGAAGTAGAAGGTACAGGTGCAACAGCTGGAAGATGATTGATCACATCCTCATCTTCATCACCACCATCTACAAGTTCAACCTCTTCCTCAAAGATGCTCTATCCTATTTCATGGTCACCTGCAAGCTCAAAGACAGGGGTTGTGCAAGGCATAGTTTCATCGAAGATAATTTCACATGTCTCAATGATCCGGTTAGTTTCAAGGTTAAGTACACGATAAGCACGACTATAAGAAGCATAACCAAGAAAGATACCATCAGATGATCGAGACTCAAATTTGTCCAAATTACCTTGTTTCATGATGAAGCACCTGCAACCAAATACTCTTAGGTGACTCACCTTGGGGGCTCGACGATGCATCAGCTCATATGAGGTTTTCTTCATGAATGCTCGCAAGAATATTCGGTTAGCAATATAGCAAGCAGTGTTCACGGCCTCGGCCCAATATTTCCTAGGAGTCCTATGCTCATCGAGCATTGTCCTAGCCATCTCAACAAGGGTCCGATTCTTCCGCTCAACAACACCGTTTTGAGGAGGAACATAAGGCGAAGAGAATTGGTGTTCAAGACCATGATCACGACAAAAAGTATCAAAATGAGCATTCTTGAATTCCATGCCATTGTCACTGCAAATTGCTCTCATGGCATCATTTGGTCGCTCATTTTTCAACCTCAAGATCAGATCTCGAACAAAAGGGAAAGCCTCCTCCTTAGGCTCCATGAAGAAAACCCAAGAATACCTCGAAAAATCGTCGACCACAACAAGGACATACCACTTCCCACCAACTGAACAAACGCGAGCTGGACCAATAGTATCCATATGTAACAGCTCCCCTGGATGATCAGTCATCACCTGGTTTACAGGTGGGTGAGAAGCAGCAACCATTTTGCCATGACGACAGGGAGAACAAACAAGATCTCTCTCAAACTTGAGCTTGGGCAATCTTCGGACAAGGTCAAGAGCACTCAAGCGAGTGAGCAAGTCAAAGCTCAAATGATCCAACCTCCTATGCCACTTCCAGAGCTCAGAATAAGAGCCAACAACAAGGCAACGAAAGAGACCGAAAGACTTAGAGAAGTCAACACGAAAAACTTGACCCTCAGGCACGATCATACACACAAGATCGCCTCGAGAGTCCAAGATCCGAGAGGCTCCTTTCTTGAAGCACATCTCAAAGCCATCATCAAGAAGTTGCGAAACAGAGAGCAAATTGAAACCAAGCGAATCAACAAGAGCTACCTGTTTCAACATGAAGTTATCGCTTACCTTGATGGCACCAATAGACAACACCTTACCTTTGTTGTTATCCCCGAAAGTGATGTACTCCTTGGTCATCACCGGGGTGAGGCTGGAGAACCATCTATGATCACCGGTCATGTGACGAGAACAACCGGAGTCGATGAGCCATGTGTTCTCCAGGCCTCCGACCTGCTCAGTAAGAAAGGTAAGAGTAAGGATGAGCAAATGTCTCGACACTGGGGTTAGTATAACCAGTATAGTACCAGTGTCGAGCCATCTGCTCAAACGTAGGGTCAGCACAATCCACAAACTCACGTCTCATTGGAGGAGGACGTTCCCCGAAAGGAGGGTAACGAGATTCGTGGAACCTCTGAGACGAGTAACCAAGGCCGTGTTGTCCAAAGTCAAACAGAGGGGGCCTTGGATCACGCCTGATGAACTCACGCCTACCACTACGAGGCAAAGGAGCTGGCCTAGGCTAATGTACACCATGGGAAGGGTGGTACATGTCCTGGTTACCCCACTCACGCTCACGCCTCAAAGCTTTCTTCCTATGAAAGCAGAACTCCTCAAGGTGACCATCCCTATGACAGAACTCACAGTGGAACCTCACACGCTCCTTAGGCTGTTGGTTTGCTCTCGGCAGTGGGTTCACTCTCTGTTTGGGACTCACTCTTGGTTGAGGGTTCACTCTGGGTTGTGGATTCACTCTTGGTTGGGGTTTTGCTTTTGGTTTTGGTGGAGAACGCTCCCTAGCAATATCTGGAAGAGTGTCTAGCTTATTCCGAAGGAAGTTTGGTTTCTCTACCCAGATAGCTTTCTTAGGTGGGTGTCTTGGTGGCTCAGTGAACACTCCATCCTTGGGATTTTCCTCACTCATGGGACTGGTTTGTTTCTCACTTGGAATGGGTGGCTTAGAGGTGCTGGCTTCTGTTGATTTCTTGTTTAGAATCACCCCTCGGCACTCATCAAGTTTCTCATACAACCAGTTCCACTTCTTGTCATAAGGCACACTCCTAACCCCAAAACCATCAGCTCGCTTGAACTACTGAATCATCATACCCAACTGAGGTTCCCTACTTGAGACCCAACTCAAAATAACACGCAAGTAGGTGTTCTCATCCTCAGCTAGACCTAAAGCAAACTTGGCATCATTCAATTTAACAAGTTGTGCAGGATATACAGTGCATTCAGGAATTTTAGACTTAGCTAAAGCAGCAGATTTTTCAATCTCTAAAATCCTAGCACATGCATCATCAAGTTTACTTTGCAAAGCAAGGCAAGACTTGCAAGCACCAAGCAATATAGGTCTAGTCTTAACTTCATCTAAAGCAGCCCTAGCCAAATCTAGTTCCTCAACCAAAGAGGCATACTTAGATTGCAAAGAAGCTAGACTAACCATATGAACTGAGCATTCATCACATTCAGGAACTTCAAAAACAGTAGGAGCAGCCCTAAGTAGTTCTAGTTCTAATAAAGCATTCTCAAGCTTGGCCTTCAGTTCGGATCGTTCACGAGCGGCCCTTTTCAACAACTTGTCTTGATTGACCAAGCAATCATTCAGTTCATCATTCTCAAGAAGAAGTTATTCGTGGGTTCGAGGTACCTCAGTTTCCGACTCGGAGTCGCTATCCATGTCGTCCTTCTTGTCATCGGCGTTGAGAGCCATGACGCAGTACCCTCCACGCTTCTTCTCGGAGTAGAAGCAGAGACCGGTGACGTTCTTGGCGTCCTTCTTCTTCTCCTTGTGATCGTCCTCACTTGAGGTTGAATCAGCTTGATCTTCTGTGTCGGAGTCGACGTCGCTGAGGGAGGCGATGAAGGCTCGTGCCTTGGCCTTCTTGTGGTCAACGTGCTTCTTCTTCTTCTTGTCCCTCGACCTATGCTTGCTGTAGTCGTTCTCTTCCTTATACTTGTGCTTGGAGTAGTCGTACCCGTCTTTGGACTTGTCCTTCCTCGGACAGTCGGCGATGAAGTGGCCGGGCTTCCCACACTCGAAGCAGTTATTGTGGCCCTTCCGCCGGTTCTTGCGGTTGTCGTTGAAGCGCATGAACCGCCTTGTGATCAAGGCAAGCTCCTCGTCCTCCAGCTCGTCCAACTGCTCCTCTGAAACAGTCAACAAAGAAGACAAGGCAAACGACTTGGTGGAAGAGTTAGCGTTAGCCAAGGAAGAGGGCTGTCCAGATCCTGACATGAGAGCCATACTATGAGAATCAGTAGGATTCACATGCTTGGATCTAAGATGTATGTCAATCTCTGTAGACTTCAGCTTAGAGAAGAGCTCATCAAGAGTAAGAGTTGTATAGCCAGTGGACTCAATGGTAGCGTCAACCTTCATTCCCCATACATCTCGATCCAAAGCATGTAAGAGCTTCAAAGCACTATCATGATCGGTATAGGGAAGAACGGCGACATTCGCTTTCATCTTGTTCACAATAGCTCGAAAGCGCTAAAAGAGAGAGTCGGTAGACTCACCGGAAAGATGAGAGAAATTCTCATACTCACGCCGGTAGGTCTCAAACAGACATGCCTTGACCTGGCTGTTCTCCTCATGAGCCTCATTGAGGCATGTCCAGATTTCATGAGCGACATCCAGGTCATCAATACGGTCAAACTCAGCATGACTCAAACTCGAAAGCAGGATATCGACTGCCTTGTTGTTGGCATGAAATTTGTCTTCATCCGCTTGAGAAGCACGAACAGCTGGAATAGTATAAGTGGTATCCACAGTGATCTCCCAGACTGATGCTCCTTTACTATGGAGATGGGCTCTCATGCGAATCGACCAATATCGATAATCAGTCCCATCAAAGTAAGGAGGCGCAGTCGAGGAAGAGCGTTCAGCGGTCGCCATCTTGGATCACAGAGCCGGTTAAGGTGGAGTGATCCTAACCAAAGCTCTGACATCAATTGAAGAACCGGAACGGCGACCAGAGGGGGGTGAATGGGAGCCTCACTAAATTCTCGCGATCGAGAATTGGCCTATGTCCCAAATCACACCATGAGCGAGAATTCTAGCACTTGCCAAGATCACGTAGCAACTGAGTGCCTACTGACCCTAGGAACAAGTCCAGAACCCAAAGAACCGAGCGAGCACGCCACAAGAGCAAAACAGCGGAAGACTCACTTGTGCTCAGTCAGCCAAAACCGGTGCCACCAGTTTTCCAAAACCGGTGCCACCAGAATTCCAAAACCGGTGCCACCAGAATTTTCTGTAGCTGCTGAGCACCTCAGGAAAAATCCCAAAACTAGACCAAATGACCTCCAAAATTCATCACACAAATTTCAGAGGCCAAACACAAGATCTAGAACTTTTCCAACTCAAAAACCAGAGCAAACAACAACTTTCCTAAAACCGGTGCCACCGGTTTTCCAAAACCGGTACCACCAGTTTTTCCTGGGCAGAGACGAAACTTGAGGAGAAAACCCTAAATCCACTCAAACGATGTCCAAACTCCGTGAAATTTGTGCCATAGCTGCGCAAGGACTTGGTGAGGGTTATCCAAAAGATCTCTCCAAGAAAGATTAATCCATCACCATGAATTTCATGGATTTGACCAAAAACACAAGAACTCGGGGTAGAGAGAAGAACTTCAAATTCGAGGCAAATCAGTGGGTTTGAGGGGGAAAGATCACGGGGAATATGGTCACAAGGAACCTATGAGTGATCCCCTCAAAGAAATCCCACTAGAAACGGCCCCAAATCCGAAGAACGAAAAATCCCCCAAAAAGAGCTCCGAAAATAGCTAAAAAGGAAAAACGAGGGAGACAAGCCATGAATCCACCATGAATGATTAATCACTAAAATCTTAACAAGATTCGTGGCTAGGAAGCCACCCTCATCCTCCCACTTTTAGATTGGAGCACTAAACCTAGAGTAATCACTCTCTAAGCCTAATCCTCTCTAATTTAAGCAAACTCTAGCCTTGAAGAAGAAAATAAACAAGAGAGAGTGGAAGAGATGGCTGAAAATTTCAGCCCCTCCACTACATATAGTCCTTGGCCAGAAGACCAAACTACCCCTAAGTGATACATACCCCGCAGGGGCAAAGTTGTCCAGTTTTTCATAAACTCATCGGACGGACACGGGACCTTCACGACTTCGCTTCGTCTCGACGCAAGCCTCGCGATGGCACCACGTGCCTTCCATTCCGCCACCCGGCCGCACCGGACTCGTCCCCAGTTTTGAGGCCCAAACCGGCAAACCCGCCTGTCTGGTGGTTTTGAGGCCCAAACCACCCAAACCGTCCATCTCCGTTTGGTCGCCACGCGACCTCCTCGATGTCGACGCGTGTCTGGCCTCCGTCACGCTTGACTCGACCGACGCCGTCTTCATCACGCCGTGTACTCTTGCTCTTCCATGCACCATGCGGATCGCACGTGACTCCGCCGGACTCTTCGGGTCCCTCGGTCTAAGCCTACTCGTCCATCCTTCACCGCCCATGGTTCATCGGCATGAACCTTTCGCGCCTGACCTTCACCGCGCGCCGTCGGCCGCCACGTCGCATCCTGCACCTGCACATCACGAGCCAAGAGACACATCAATCCACTCAACGGTTGTCAATCACTCATCATCCAAGGGTGACCACCATTGGTCCTCACACGTGCACAGAGAAAAGAAATAAACTGACATGGTTCTCAAGGTGAAAACTTTATTCATTTGTACGGAACTAAACACGCCTAAGTTGATTAACCTAGCGCTGAAGAGATATATGCTGGCAGTCACGAAAAAAAAGGAGCAAATAAAGATGAAACTCAGTGCCTATAAAAGCAACACCGAGTCTCAAACACCACCTCACAATCTTACACTACACAGAACAACTGATAGTCAGCTTGCTGAACACTGAACAGCTCTTGTTATCGCCGCGCGCGCGAGGCCGTCAGCCACTTGAAGAACCTCGAGGTCGACGTCCAGCAGATCGAGAACGGGCATGGTGCCCTTCCCGGTCCACGGCGACAGCGGTGGGGGCATCCCATCCACCAACAAAAATGGCGACAGGCTGAGGCACCAGCTCGGCCGAGTCTCCGGGAAGAAGAAGGGCGTTCCATGGACCGGGGACGAACACAAGTGAGTGTTCATGCGACCTCTGAGTTCTGAGAGCAATTGCTCTGCATCATGCACAAAACTAGTAGCGCAATTTTCCTTCTTGTGTAGTTGAGTTCACCGTTATTCAGTAGGGTTTACAACTTTGCATCATGCATCTGATGGAAAATTTGCAAATTGCAATTATTCTACTATAAAAAATTAATTGCATTTAATCCGGGGGATTTCCTTTGTGGAGCATGATCTGACTATCTAAGACAGTCATGTATCTTGAATTGTGATGGCCTTAGGCCCTACCAGTGGCTAATATAATTCAACCAAGATGAAGCATTGATCGATCAAAAGTCACTGAGCAAGATCATGCTTTGTTCTTTGGCCAGGTTGTTTCTCTTAGGCCTAAAGAGATACGGGAGGGGGGATTGGAGGAACATATCGCGCAAGTTCGTTCAGACGAGGACGCCTACTCAGGTGGCCAGCCATGCGCAAAAATACTTCGTGGGGCTCAACTCTGCCGGCGAGGACAAGATGAGATCGATAATTCACGGCATCACCGCTTTCAACCTAACAGACGACCAGGCTCCCTCACCATCCCAGGCGCCCTCTCTGACCACCAGCCCGTCCTACGCATCAGCTCCGACCATACATCTAGGCCCGCCCCAAAAGATTCCGGGAGCCCATGGAGAACTCTAGAGTCTAGACTTGCCAAAACAAATAATAATAATAATAATAATAATAATAATAATGTATAGCTTCAGAATAATACTGATGATGTACATAGCTTCTTTGTTTCTTACTGTACCACTCTTTGGTCGAGAGGCAGGTACCTCGTGAATAGGTTTCTTACGATGGAACCTGCTTATCTGGATTCGAGTTCTCGAATTCACACGGATGTCTATTTTTCTGAATTTATTTCAAAATGTAATCGGCACTATTGTGTTTCATGGTAAACGATGTGCCCGCCGACAGCGAGGCAGCATCTGTGGTGATTTTGTCAATCTTAAGAATAACCGGCCTAGTCTCACGAAAATGCTAATAGAGGTAGTATTTGTACATGTATCTATAGAGGTGAGCGTGTGTGAGCATCTGCATTTATATTGGTTTTGTAAAAAAAAAACATGTACGTCTAGCACGTATTCCCTCCGTCCCAAAAAGAATGCAACTATGTGTTGCGTGTCACTTAAAGTGGTTCATGTTTGACCAAGTTTCTAGCGAGTTATATTCACATTTATAGTTTTAAATAAATTTACTATGAAAATACATTTTGTAACCAATCTAATGATATTTATTTTATCTCATGAATATTTATATTTTTAATCTATAATTAATCAAACTTGAGATACTAAAACATGTCTAGAATTGCATTTTTTGAGAAAGGAGGGATTGGTAGCAACCTTTTGATGATACATGCCTTGGTTGGTGACTTGCCGCCCCTGGGCCTCCGCGACGATGCGATCGAGCTCGGAGGAGCAACAGCTGTAGCCTTGGTACCTTACTTGCGGTTACCCCGTGGGCCGCGATCCGTTCGTACATAGGCCTCCCTCTTTTTTTTTCTTTTGAGAAACCTTCATGGGCCTCCCTTGACGGGCTGCACGGTGGGAATGGGCCAGCGTTTACTGATTTGCGCGGCGACAAGCCCAGAGAGAGCTTGCCGAGGTTGTCTCGCAGACCTTGGGCCGGCGTTTACGCGTCGCCGTCGTTCTTCATAAATCCCCCAAGAGGAAACAAATCGCATCAGGAATTTTTTGACGACGAGATAAGAACTTGAAACGGAAGGTAAAGCAACTCTTTTTCCCCTCCAGCCCATCAATACAACTTGCAAAAACAACGAAGTACGCACGAGAACGGGAGCTGTGAGCCTGTCGCAACAGTACTCTCTCCGTCTGGCCTCACGCTGACACAGGCGACACAGCCTGAGCAGAGGGTTCAACGCGAGTTTGGTGAGCGACGGAGAGCTCTCCATCCTCAAATTTTCCAGATTGTTTATCTTGGAGAGGAGAGGTTGGAAACGTGGAGTTCGACCGTTCGGCTGGTTCGGCTGAAACCAGCCAGCAGTACTTTCACCTCACAAAAAATCAGCCCAGCCACCAACCAACCAGCCAGTCAGCAGTACTTTTCTCTCACAGAAAATCAGCCGAGCCACCAGCCGAACCAGCCAGCCGAACGGGCAGCATCCTTTACCTACTTTTTTTTTTTTGAAAATTGCCAGGAGCACTGGCCCGTCATGTAAGAACTCTCAGGTGGGCACCTATGCTGACCGCACGCTCAAACACAGGTGAGGCTGCTCGAGCAGTCTCGAAACGCGCCTACCGGGGCTCACACACACCTACACACCTAAACGCGCACACACCCACAGCCACCGGTCCCCTCTGGGGAAAATCCCCGGTGCGACACCCAGGTTGCTCCCGACGGGAGTCGAACCTGGGCGGGTAGCGCTCCACTGAGCGGACTACCGCCGAGCGCAGCTAGCCAACCGGCCGCTGGCTCGTTCGCTTCCTTTACCTACTCGGCGCTGCAGTTTCTTTCTTCTACCAGCTTCTACTCCTACCTCCTAGGACACCAGACATGGCATGATGGGAGCCGTAGAGTCGAGGGAGCTCGTGGATGGATTGGGCTGCATCCTTTCTGACCGTACGCGTGCTGGTCAGACCGTCAGAGTTGTTGGATATCAGCTTCAGCTGTGGAGGTATTTAGTTCACCCCCTCTTCTCTATTTTGCATAATACGTTACACTTTTTTTTTCTGTGGCACGTGACCCAATGTATAAAAACACTATGCATAACAACATCTAAACCCTCCTGTGTTGATCGATCGAGTCAAACATCATCAGGCATGATGTCAATAGTAACCATTTCGGAAGATTGCTCTAACCACGTGGGAATTGTGGAAGGAAAGAAACGCTCGTGTCTTTCGTGCAGAAAGCAAGACAGTGCACCTACTACTTGGACAGATCATGCAACAGGGGGAGATGTGGATCCGAGCGGGAGCCTCCAATTTGGGTTGTTTAGTTCATGAGTAGTAGATCATATTGTACTGTTCCTGCCTAGGTGGAGGGTAATTGTCGCCCCACCTAGGGTTGCTTTGCCCGGATGCGGGGTTGCTTGCTCAAGCGTTGTATGAACTCTTCTACCTTAATGCAAAGATACGCAAAGCTTTTGCGTATTCGATAAAAAAAAAAGATTGACCCGATCAAGTGAACTGCTGAAGCTCGCCGGAAAACCAGGGTGGCAAAAATAGAGACTCCCAAGAGAGTGGTGAGAATGAGATTTCGCACAACATGCCTGGGGCCTGTGCCATTGGGCATCTCCTAGTAAAGCCCTGTTTAGTTCCACGAGATAAGTTTTGTTACAGTAAATTTGAATGTTTGGATATTAATTAGGAGTATTAAATGTGGATAACTGACAAAACCCATATCACAACCCGGGTAACTTTGCGAGACGAATCTAATGAGCCTAATTAGGCCATGATTAGACAACGTCGTGCTACAGTAAACAATCTCTAATGATAGATTAATTAGGCTTAATAGATTCGTCTCGCGATTTCCCGTCCAATCCGTGTATTAGTTTTATAATTAGATCATGTTTTAATCTTCGATTTAGTTTTGCTACAGTAAATTTCGCAAAATTTCTTGTGAATCTAAACGGGGCCCAAGATCCGAAAGTGAGGCCCAATCAAGGGGGGTCTGGTTCGAACCTCGAACTCGATCAGCCGGCCGGTGGTCCATCTCGAGTGGCATGGCAGCAGATCCAACCGAACGAAGTGGTCCAACGCAGGCAGCTGCGCTAGCTTCCATTCCCTCCATCAGGACTCCTCCAAAGGTAAGAGCTCGTATCCAGCTCTAAGCACTCTAAGAGACAACCTTTTTAATCATCGAGCTCTTAGCATATAACTCATAATATAAATGACCTCACACGTTATCTTCATGTAATCTCGAAGTGCGTGTATGAGACTATCTCTTGATCAAGAGATAGCTCTTCTCTCTCTTCTATTAAAATATAGAAAAATATTCTATGAGCTAGCTAAGAGTTAACCATTGGAGAAGAGCTCAGACCTCTGAATCTTGATCCGGCTGCCGCAGTATATACGATACCAGTATATCAGTTTCTTCAAAGAAAGTAGCTTTCCAGCACGAGCGATCCTACCTGGAAAAAGAAGAAAAAAAACGCCTGCTACAACAAGGTCAAAAGGCAGCGAAGCACACGGGCTGGGAGCCTGGGAGACATGTAGACATGCGCGCCATGATGGAGGAACATCTCCATTCTCGTGTGCGTTGGAAAAAGAAAAAAAAAACCCAAAAATGATCGTCACCAAGAAGTCGAAGAAGAATGAAAGCTTTGGTACGTAGCCGGCGGAGCACGAGCCGCCCAGTCGTGCCCATCATCGCTCCATGCCGATGCGCTGCCGCTGACAGAGAATACAGGTTGGTGTTGCTGCCCTGTAGCCCCTGTTTGGAGAAATGACGAACACCGCAGCCTGAAGCTAAGTTTTGTGACGTCTCGCGTAGACACTCGAGATTAAACTCGATCGGCTGAGGATAAAAGGGTTCGGAGAGCGACGCGACACTGAAAATAAAAAAACACACCAATTGTTGCGGCCGTGCCGTTCGAATACAGCTGACCCGGGGAATCATTCCTGGTGTCTTGGTGAGGTTGCCCGTCCTTGTCATCCTCACCTCGGGGCCCCAGTTTTCTTCCTTCGCCACCACGTCGACGCTGCCGACCCTCCACCACTGGATGTGGATCGTTAATTACTCTGCCAAGTGCGAAACCTTGCCCGCACGGTAATCCGCACCGAGTTGCCCGTTTCTCAATCGCGTCAACCGGCTTGTACCAATCGCCAAAGCTGCTATATAAACTAGTATATACCGTATAAATCTTTAAGAAATACAGGAGAAGGACTAGCAGATTAGTCCTGAATAAACAAATCTAATTCCCAGTAGATTAGTCCTGACACGTCGAGCTAATTTACTCGCCGCTAATCCAAGGCGCGCCCCGGTCTTGTTGCTTAGCCGGCGCGCGCGTGACCCACGCGGGCCAATTCCAAACGCACCCCACCAAAAGCAACCCACAGCCAGCCGCACGCGACGCGATCCACAGCCGAACCCGACCCGGCGGGCAACCTGGGCTGAGCGGACCCCAGAGCCAACCGCATAATTAAGCCCGCGAAGAACTATTATTGCTGCCTGCTCCGGCCCTTCCTTCCTTCAATCCTTCGCCTGCCCCCGCGAGTGAATTCCGGAATTCCCAATCAACCCGACCCCGACGCCACACACGACACCAGACTAGAGAGAGAGAGAGAGAGGCGACGCGGCCTCCCCCAAATTCCCAATTCCCCTCTCTCGGCAGGCCGGGACTCCCCGATTCGATTCCCCGTCGGATTCGTCCCCTCCGCCGCCGCCGTCGCCGCGCAGCCCTCGATTCGAGCCGCGGGACGTCCGCCGATTGGCCGGCCAGCGGAGGGAGGGAGGAGGATGAGCTTCCAGGACCTGGAGGCGGGCAACGTCCGTGGGGCGCCGCTGGGCGGCGGGCGGAGGAACGGCCGGGGCCCCGGCGCGCTGTCGGGGGGCGCCGGCGCGTCGCAGGCCGTCGCGTCGGGGGTCTTCCAGATCAACACCGCCGTCGCCACGTTCCAGCGACTCGTCAACACGCTCGGCACGCCCAAGGACACCCCCGACCTCCGCGACAGGATGTGCGTCCTACCGCCCTACCTACCCCCTCCACAAATCTGTCTATTGCGTTTCGGTTTGGTTCGATTCGGGCGGATGCGGTTCCGCGGACTCGGTCAGCTCTGTGCGGATTTAGGGGAGAATTCTGCGATCTCGGTTGTGATTTCGGTTTAGGTTTCGTTTCTGTTTTAGATGAATCGATGCTTGCTGCGAAGGGTTGCTTAGGGCTTAATTTTCCCTGTATTTTTAGTGGGATTGCTTACGATACGTTACCATTCCTGATGGTGGGTTGTCTATAGCCTTCGTGGAGGTTGAATTGAGGGAATCAAGCCATATGACCTACCCAAATAGATTCAGTGTTCTGAAATCAATTCCTATGTGGTCCTTTCTTATACAATTTATTTATTAGTTCTCATCTTTATCATGTTATATTTCGAAACTGAGTTTAAAAAAAAACTCGAGTGCCTTAAACTTTATTTACAGACTGTAAGCTAGGCAAGTTTTCTTAATGGTAGTTGAAATCGTTTTGATGTGTCAGCTAACTGTCAGATGCTGTTGCTTGCAGACATAAAACACGGCAGCACATTACACAACTAGTGAAGGATACATCAGACAAGCTTAAACAAGCCAGTGAGGCAGATCATCGTGTTGAAGTCAGTGTATGTGCCTATCCCTATATAATGAGTACTCTATTTTCCTGCAGCTTTTTGTTGTTCGTTTTAGGCAGAATGTTTTGTTCTGTTTTTACAGTCCGAAGCATTTCTGTATTCTTTTTTTCTCCTTCACCAAGATATGATGGGATTGGGAACCATGCTCTGTTCTTAGTGTTCCCATCGTTAATTTCAATGTTTCATAATGTAGCCTCGGTGTTTGCCTATAGTTTGGGAATAAATTGAGTACAATTTTCATGTTTATGCACGTTAGTTGTGCTGTGCTTTGAACTAAAATCTGCAAAGACTTTCAATCCCAAGCAAGTTGGGAAAGGCTAGAGATGAAATCCAACATAAGCCACCAGAAAAAAGGAGGGTAACACAAAATATAAAAGGGGGTCAATATTAGTCATATTGCTGGTTCATGCTCATGCATGTGGATTGCTGATTTCCATGTATTTTAATCTAAGGGCGAAGGTTTGGGTGTATTTCACGCATTCAACTCCCTTTTTCCTGCCTCCTCCCATTTTAGGTTCGAATGAATGCATTTTGTCACGTCTTACTGTCTTAGGATTGTGCTATGCGCTAGTATCTCTGGTGGTTTCTGTGGGGTATGTTCAAACTGTCTTAGTGCTACCCTAACCTATCACACGATCTTTGTTCTAAATTCGGCCATTCCTTGTATGACCTCAAATCCAACACATTTGTGGATTGGGACTATCAGCTCTGTTATTCTGTGTTTTGTTTTATTTATTGTTTGACCTAAAGTAACAGGGGTTTAGATGAATTTTCTAAGGTGGTGATTGGTTGGGTGGCCTAGCTAGAGCCTGGCTAAGAGATATGCATGGCTAGCCGGGGACAGGCTTATGCAGCCATTTGTGGCCGTGTTTGGTTGGGTACACAAGCACTTTTGCTCTGCGTTAGTCTGTGTTTTGTTGGGTGCATAAGGGGCTGTCCTGCATTGTGGTATGCAATTTTGCTGTGATTGGTACCCTGCATAACGTCGGTCAGTGCACCACCTGCATAGCTTTGGTGAGGATATCGATCCATTTTTATTTACCCGACGCCCGACGCCCGGCGGTGACCGGTTCTCATTCACCCCCACCCCCATCCCTCGCGCCCTCTCATCCTCTCATCCTAGGGCTCTTCGCCATCGGCGATTCCAAGGCGACGCGAGTGGCGATGGCCGGTGGCGAGCAAGGCGACGCAAGCGCGAAGACAGAGAGGGAGGGAGTGAGAGAACTCCTAGGTACCTGCGGATGGAGTGGTCGACGGGGACGACGGCGGCGAGGCGGCGGCGCGTGGAAAGAGTACCAGCGGTCGGGGGCGGGGAAGGAAACAGAGTCCGAGTGGCCGGTGTCGACAAAGCCGAGGGGGGAGGGGTGGACGACGGCTGGGGACGGGTGCGGCGCCGGCTGTGCCGCCAGGGACGAAGCGAGGAGAGTCGAGACGAGGACGGGTGCGGCGTGAGTGAACAGTGACGCGGTAACCGTAGCGCCCCCGCTGGTTTTGTTGCTCGCACAAGGCCGTGCCGGACCGCACAAGTCGGGCCCAGCAAAGGTGGCCGCGCGGAGCCTGCATAGGCCGGGAACGCGCCCTCCGGGCGTCTCCCGTTGTGCAGGCCGTACATGCCATTTTGCACAACCGGAGCCTGCATAACCCCCAATGCAGCACACCAAACAGAGCTGGGCTGCACTACACAAGCCTGGATAAGGCCTTGTGCATGCTACCAATCACCACCTAAGTAGACAACTATGGATCTTTTGTTTGATTATTGCAACATTCTTCAATGTTAGTATTCTGGCATGGTGGTGCTCATCCTGATAAAGAATTGTAGCAAGACATTTAAGACGAGTGCCATATCACAGCTGCTGTGTTTAATATTGGTTATGTAGTTACCTATGCTCACCCCTTTATTACTTCAGAAGATTTGTTTTCCTTATGTACTTGTGCATCATATTGAACTGCAGGCTACCAAGAAAATTGCTGATGCAAAGCTAGCTAAGGATTTCCAAGCGGTTCTCAAAGAATTCCAGAAAGCTCAACGGTTAGCAGTAGAGAGAGAAGCTGCATATGCACCTTTTATTTCTCAAGCGGGTCTGCCACAGAGGTAATTTTCTCTGATTTTTCTGAATTATTCAATGTTCTTTTATTTCCATTTTTACCAGGATTTTTCTTCTTCCAAACAAAATGAAATACCTATAGTTATTTTTGGCTGTTATTCATTTCATGCCTTCATGGTAATTCTCTAATAACTGGATATCAAAATATTATTATTAATATGTGCCTCTATTCGAATAATAGAAGTCCAATGAATGAAATGAGAGATTTTTGCCAGGCGGTTGCCAAGTGCATATCAGAAATCGAGTTAATTGTTATGAACCATGTCTGATGCCCGTTGAGAGCCCCCTGATTTGTTTTCAAACTGCCCTAAGTTCTAACACAATTACAGTTTATTTTTTTTCTCGAACAACACAATTACAGTTTATGGTTATTCAGTTTCATCATGCTTGCGTATCCCCAAACTTCAATGATACATTTATGGGGCATTGTAAATTGCAGCGTGATCCAACAGCTGAAAGTGAATCCAATCCTGCCACACACCTCTCATTAACAGAACTATATTTTGTTCTGAGATGAGCCCTTTCACTGAGTTGTTTTTGCATAATATATTCTATCGTTTTGTTATTTGCTCTCTTGTGGAAAGAAATTTGTTTCAATACCACTTTCCATCACAGCAAAGTTAAGCATATCTGACCAAGCAGGCAGGCACTAGCATTTGGTTCATTACTTCAGCTGTGGCTTGCTAGCCCCTAAGCTCAGTTTTCATACTCCTTTTCTACCTTAGAACACTTTTTGTTGCAAGAAGCATATCTCCTCTAGTGTAGTTTCTTTAAGTTGGTTCTTCAAAAAAAAAGAGAGAGTAAAGCTGACCTTCTGACATTTTCCTGTTCACATTTTCTTTACTTTATTTTACAATCATTTTTCTTCTGTAATTTATGAACTGCATAAGTTTTAACAATTGCTTCTTTTCTTCTCATTCGCCTTCATTTTCTTTCTGAGTAATGGAACTAAGAGTTGTCTCAGTCTATTGCCACCAAAGCCTAACCTAGGAGTGACCATTCTTTGCAGCTACAACTCAAGCGAGGTGAATAATGGAGCTGATAAGTTGGCAGAGCAGCGCACGCAGCTATTAGAATCAAGAAGGTAAGTTGATTATATGCATGTTGTGTTTTATGAACTACTATTTTGTCAATTACATCCTCAACATGAGTTGAGGCTGAGATGAGAACCAGAAACTTGTGGAGCTTTGTGGACCAACTTATTTTGTATAGATTTGTTAGCTCTGTAGTCATGAGAAATGCATACACCTTAACAGTTGCTTGGACAACACATACACCATTTGTTTTGATTACAATGCTTTTGGCCTTTTTTTTTCCTTTTATAGTTCATTTGCCTGAATACCTCGAGTAATAAGATTTTAATTTTGGTCTTTTGATTTAACATAACATAGGCAAGAGTTGGTCTTCTTGGATAATGAAATTGTGTTCAATGAGGCCATCATTGAGGAGAGGGATCAGGGCATACAAGAAATTCAGCACCAAATTACTGAAGTAAACGAAATCTTCAAAGATCTTGCTGTACTAGTCCACGATCAAGGAGCAATGATTGGTATGTACCTTTTGGGCTGACAGATGAGATATACCTGCACTTTGATACGTTTGAGCACATGACAACCTGCGCTTTGATATGTTTGAGCACATGACTGCCCATTTCCCCAGAGTTATTTATTTGTTTTTCTTCCTTTGTGCTGCAGATGACATTGATTCCCACATAGAGAATGCTGTTGTAGCTACGTCGCAGGCAAAAGGCCAGCTTTCGAAAGCTGCTAAAACTCAGAAGTCAAACTCTTCACTGGTAATTTAAGGGACCTTTGACGTACTTGCTTGATATACTCCATGTTCAATGGTTTTAACTGCTGAGCAACATTTTGCTGCAGATATGCTTGTTGCTGGTTATTTTCGGAGTTGTCCTGCTCATAGTGATAATAGTCCTTGCTGCCTAAAAAGCTTGGAAGGCACCTGAGGCTCTGAAATCTGATCAAGCTTAGCACGAAGAATTCCTTCATAAATTATTTTTGCTGTGCAGAATGTATCCTGGTTTCCGCCTGGAGAGGGTGGTGGTTGGCGTTCTGGTTGTGGTATGGTGGTGTATGTGGTGATGGTGTGTGCCTGGAATTCATCAGTTCATATAAGCATAATCGTTTCCTGCCAGTCTAGTGCCTCTTGTCTCACAGGCCGCTTTGTTTATATCTGTAATGTATCGATGAGTACGTGCTGTAGAACAACGAGGTTTGGATTATCTGTAGTATGACGTTTCTCGTTTCCGTGAGAAATCATTTGCAATATATCTACTGGCGTTCCTTTTCCCGGTTGGGTAGATGATATTCATCAGGTCTACAGTTGTTGCTCTTTGGCTTACTTGAAATGACTGGCTGTTTAGGTGATGTAATAACATCCTGATCTTTGCAGACAAAGAGTCTTGTTTTTCTTCAATTTTCTAAGCAGCTAGGATAAAAGGCGATGCTGGTCGCAATGCAACGATTGTGAAGGTGGTGTATTTAGATATGGTCCTAGGCTCATAAAATTGTTCTTGCTGGAAGGTGGTCTATGAAGATATGGTCCTAGGCTCTTGCTGCAAGGCAAGTGTTCCACACTAACCCTCATCCCCTGTATGCTTTAAGCTAGAGCGTTTCTTGGTTGCCTTAGTGCTAGTGCCCTCAAAAGTCAAAACCATACCCTTAAAAGTTGCCTGAGCTTGGAGGGGGCCTGAATGCTGAGAAGTTCAGATTAAAATTAGTGGGCTGACTTTTGTCGTGCACGTTTTTGGTGTAGCATTATTTAACAAAGGAAAAAAATCCATTTTTGGCAATCCAACTATGGCCTAAGTTTGGTTTTGACCATCGAACCGTAAAACCAGATATTTTTGGCCACTCAACTCTTAAGACCATTCATATTTGACTATTGAGCGGTTTTGGTGGGTGGTTTCGCGGATATGGATGCCACATGGCGGTGGTGCCCACT
Source organism: Alloteropsis semialata (assembly GCA_004135705.1). Lineage (NCBI taxonomy): Eukaryota > Viridiplantae > Streptophyta > Magnoliopsida > Poales > Poaceae > Alloteropsis > Alloteropsis semialata. The sequence continues at coordinate 71,910,682 of CM014274.1, forward strand.
TGTCAGCCTCTTCTCTCCCCTATCTCTCTCTTCTCTCCTAATGCAGGGCCGGGGCTGGGCGCTTATCCACCGCGGGGAGATGGGAGGAGCGGCGGCACCACAGCAGGGCACCGGGCTGCCTCCGCCCGGCTGGCCTCACGCCGCGGGGGTCTCCTGCAGCCACGGCCCGACTCTCTCCTCTTCCTCTCTTTCTTCTCCTCTCTCCTTGTCCACGTAGTGGAGGTCGTCCCGCCCCACGCCGGCGAACAATCTTGGCGCCTGCACGGCCGGTGGGGCTCACTCGCGCCTGCGGCCACCGCAGGGGAACGGTTAAGGGCAGGCGACAGGCGACGTGAAGGAAGAGGAAGGGGGCGGCAAGACGGTGGAGCTCATGCCGGCGACCGGGTCGTGGCGCCCGCACTCTACCCGCGAGGAGATGGGGAACGGATCAACGGCCAGTGCGTGGAGAAGAGGAACGAGGCGGCTGGGCGGCGGTGCTCGCTCCACGCCGACGACCGGGCGGTTGAGCTTGCCCCCGTGCCCGTGGTGCCTACGCGGCCGGCACATGGGAAGGGGTAGGACGGGCGGCGACTGGACAACGAAGCTCGGGAGAGGGAGGGCACAAGCCAAGAGGGGGCGTCGGCGGCTGCGGCCCAGCTCGCTGGCGACAGATGAAGGGCAGAAGCGGCGCCGCCACGCCGGGCCCCGCCTCCGCCCAGCCTACGCCTGTTGGCTTCACACCTCAGGGGGCGCTGGTGGCCGCGGCCCGGCTTGTTGTTGAGGGCAAGAGCGGCGGGGCCGGCTCGGAGGGGAGGAGAGGGAGAGAGAGGTGGCGATAGAGGAGAGAGGAGAGGAGGGGAGGAAGGCCGACGGCCATGGGTGGTCGGCTGCCATGGGTGAGAGAGAGGAGAGGGAGAGGAGAATAGAAAGAGAGGAGAGAGGAGGGCTGACATGTGGGCCCTACCGCCATGTGGCGTCCATATTCGCAAAACTACCCACCAAAACCGCTCAGTGGTCAAATATGAATGGTTTTAAGAGTTGAGTGGCCAAAGATATTTGGTTTTGCGGTTCGATGGTCAAAACCAAACTGAGGCCATAGTTGGATGGCCAAAAATGGATTTTTTTCCTTTAACAAATATATGTGAACAGATTGGCGTGAATACAAGCAAAACCCAATAGGTGACAAAGAGCAGGCATCCCACGTACATCCAACACCCAGCAGCCGTCCACGCTGCTACCAGTTTGATATTGGATATTCCTTGAGACGATGAAGAGGACCCCTGCCATCTGTACGTTCCATATGCAAATGCAACAAAATTTCAAAGATAGCTGCTGCTTTCACTATCTCCGCTCCAAACAAGTTATGCTTTTTCCCAGTGTCAGATGGCTAAGTGCCAAGTTATCTTCGTAGGACCAGACCATCTCTCGACAATTTTACAAGTTCAGTTAACCAATGGAGGAGGTTCAGGAACCTTCCATCAAATTTACCTGAAGCCATGTGAAATTTACTCGAGGAATGAAATAATCAAAGAAGAATAATTTATAGGCGGCTTTGATCAATGCAATGTGGTTTGTATAGGCGGAAGAAACAATGCTGAGGGTACCGGTGAGGATATGTTTTCTTCAGTTATTAATTTCAGCGCAGAAGTTATGAAACATCTCGAGTTGCAGCACGTAGTTTTCAGCAGATCAGTATTTCTGTATTCATGTACAATCTCCTATAGCCTAACATCTGTATGTAAAAATTTGCGTTGTTGCTAGTGAATGTTGATTCTCTGCCATACCTTAGCATCCAAGGTATCGCCATAGTCGTTGATCGCTATCGATTCTCCCAAAGAAGAAGTCTTCACTATTGTTAACCTATCAATCCGAGCGGTATCCCTTGCAGAATCATACATATCCAACAATCCAGAGTGCCGATAAGGCGATAAAGAAACCAGTCATGCAGTGCATCGACCAATTGAAACACTTGATAACGACTTCGATCATACGTGGTGTTTATCTGTTAACCCTTGTAAGAACGAGCGTCCTATACTCCTATATTCCTCTGAATTTCTTTTGCTATAAAACTCACCCTCCGCCTCGTTCATCTCTCTAGCCTCCCAGAGCTATTCCCGCCACCCCCAGGCAAAGCTCACGCTCCGATCCAGTGCTAGCTTGTGCGCTCATGGCGTTCTGTAACGGCCCGGATTCGGACAGGCACACACGCACCATAACATTCTCCGGCGGCCGGGATAAAGATCATCGCTATCAATTAACCATGGACCTTGACAAGGTTTCCGCATTGTTTTCCCCAGCCATGGCCGCTGCCGAAACCTCGGCCCCATCCACGTCGCTCTTCAAGATCCTAAAGGACGGCGCGCTCCTCCCATCCCGCAACCGGAGCCTCTTCGCGGCGGTGTTCGCGGTCGCCGTCGCCTACACCTCGCTCCTCCTCCTCGTCAACGACCTGGCCATCCAGCCCCGCGTCGACAAGATGCTCCTGGACGTCCTGGCGTTCAACAACGGCACGGACCCGAGAAGCCCGGACGAGGACGCTCGGCTCCTCCAGGACTTCGGGGAGGACTCGTGGAAGCTCGTGCGGGCCGGCGCGGCCTACCTCCTGCTCGACGCCACCGTCGGCTCCGCCGTCTGGATCGTCGCCCTCTTCGCCGCCATAGCGACGTACTCCGGCGAGACGCATTCCGTCGCCTCGCTGCTCGGCAAGGCCAGGGCGCAGATGAAGGGCCCCGCGCTGACGGTAGCCTTCGTGTACGCCCTGCAGATCGCCTACGTCGCCGTGCTCCTGGAGGCCATGGCCGCGCTCCTCGCCCGCCTCTTGGCGAAGGGGCCCACCGGGCTTCAGCTCCTGGGCTGGCTGCTCCTCGCCGCCGCCGCCTTCTTCCTCGTCTACCTCACCTTCCTCTGCGCGCTCAGCGTCGTCGTCGCGGTGGCCGAGCCGGGGAGGCACGGCGCCGGAGCGGTCGGGCGGGCGTGGCGGCTGCTCAGGGGGCGGAGGAGGCGGGCCGTGCTGCTCGTCGCCGTGATCGGCGCGCTCGCGATCGCCGGCTCACGAGCGCACGCTCTCGCCATGGCGTGCGCCGCCCCTAGCAGCCCGGCGTCGGGGCTGCTTCTGGGATTCCTGCGCGCCGTCGTGGTGGCCGCCGTGCAGCTGTTCGCCGTCTGCACCATCACCGCGTTCTACTACGATTGCAAGGACGTCAATGACGACGCGGAGACCACGGGGTTCGTCAAGCTGGCCAGTGAGGAGCTCATCGGTGCTTGACGAGCGAAGTGCACGCAGTACCACAGATGTAGAGTGAATCTATTGCAAATCACTTGTTAAGTGCTGTCACTACTTTACTTTGTAGCAGTAATTTGGGACGTCATCGACACTCTATACTGTAGGTGTGCGGTGTTTTATAGTTTCTGTAATCTGTTATGCTGCTAACTGCTATATATGCAGTAGCATACTTGCATTGGTCAGGAAAACTCTGTTGGTATGTCTGTGTTTTTGTACTTTTTTCCTTTTATTTTGAAAAGAGTATGCTATACTAAGTGGATTTTAGAAGAGTAGTGTTGTCTCCTACTCTATTTCCTTAGTCCTAGAATAAGTAGCAAAAGATCTGGTCCCAAAATAAGTCGTACTACGTAGCTTTGTAGGGAAAGATTGTAGTGACTACTGCATCAAAAACAGCATAGCACTATGATTGCTCTTGCGAACAGAGAGCATGTCGTTTCCAGACCCAGATACATTATGGATTGATGGTAAACCATATCGAACAAGAGCAGGATGCAGTACTAAGTATATAGCATTGTAGTCTATGGCTTCAATAGAGTTGACACAGATCATCTTTGTAATAATTATTCAAGCAAAATCAGATGGCAAAGAAAAATGGGCATTTTTTTCTCGAATATGCAGGAGAACTGCATATCATTGCATTAAGATAGAAGAAAGGCCAAAATAGCCATACAAACACACTCACACCCCCATAGGTTCTTCAGAAAAATGGGCACTGGAACTTGATTTCTCTGAACGTGGTCACTCACAAGGAAAGTAATGATATAATAACAGGGTATATATGGTTAGAAATGATGTCCAGGAAAAAAAACAAGATGGTTGCAAATGACAGTTCTAGGAAAACAAAGGATATCATATAATACGGAACAGAACTAACACAGTTTGGACTTTGGATACACCACAACTTGGAATACAAGATTAGCTCCTAAAAGGGCCAAGTTCCAACATCTTTACTCACAGGGATCTGAAAAACTCCTAAATGTCACTAACATAATTGAAACAGTCATCAAAAGTGAATTCAACTTGAGCACGACTTGAAGCCCTCCTCTCCAGCTGGAGCTGCCTCCGCTGATTTTGAATCCACAAAAATGATTTCCATTTATCACGATCAACATTAAGCACCAAGGACTCTAGCACACTTGCATTCAAAATGAAGAACGTGGCAAACTCAATGTGTGACTTCTTGCCTGAATAATAACTGATCCATAATTTCTCAAGGTGGTGATCAAGGCATTCAGTGCAATCCTGGGAATAATGACCCTGCATGTTTTCGCTGGTTTTATGTGTCTGAAAAAGAAAAAACAACAGAATAACTTAACCAAGCTTCAGAAGAACAAATATGCAGTAATAGAAAGGTACAGAAATATTTGAGAATGAACGGCGAAGAAAAAAAGATAACCTTGATGTACAACTTCTCCATGCAGGGAAAACATTTCATGAAGTTGATAATGACGTCCAGCCTAAGGCTATGGAACCAAAGAGCTAAAACCTTCACAGTACGCATCACTGTAGCTATTCTAGCATCATGCAATCCCTGAATCATGTAAGAATGAGTATATTAGTGACATTAATAGAAAAGGGAATATATGTTCGAAAGAAGTGATGAAGCTGAGAACAAAAAAGAAGTAGCGGGTACCTTAAAAACAGTGGTGCCAAGCTCAAGTCTGGAGATGTTATCAGTGAGGCGGCCAAGAATCTTCAATTTTGGTGCCGAAATTATTGAAATGTGCATCTTGTCTTCGTACAGTCCCCGGTGATCAAGTCCTTCAAGACAAGGGGCGTTCTCAACAATGAGATCCTGTAGCCTATCTGCTTCTGAGGGACGAAAATACATCTCAACATGCTTAAGTTTCAGGGAGTTGATCCTAAATTGGCGGAAACCAGAGCTATAACCCAGCGTCAAGCTGTTCAGAGCAGGGCAGCGGGAGACCATGGCGTGCAAGGAACCCTCTGAGATGGTGACCGTTTCAAGTACGAGGATCTGTAGATTAGGGAAGTGGACATGGTGGGGTATTGCTTCTGTAAATTGGCAATTGCCAAATTCTACAACGCGGAGGGTGGGCGACAAGTGCAGGGCAGATGGTGGCATCTGCGGTCTCGGCGAAGCCTCAGCGTACCTGAGTACAAATCTCTCCAAAGAGGAGCATCCGGCGAGCATGGCACGCAAGGATTCCTCCGACATGGTGACTGATCCAAGTGCGAGGTGCCGCAGGTTAGGGAAGTGGAGCTGGTGAGCTGCGGCGTCTAGGAACTGGCAGCCGCTGAATTTAGCGAAGCAGAGGGTGGACGAGAACCGCAGTGCAGAATGCGGCATCAGAGGTCTCGACGAAATCACGGGTTGGAAGCGCAAATCGAATTCATGAAGATTGTCGAGGGCCGAGGAGCGGAGCCAGGCGTCCAACGTGGCGGGGTCGACGGCTACCATGAAGGGTGAGACGCTGAAACGACGGCCGCCGCCCTGGTGCTCGGAGAGGATGCGGGAGACGACGGCCTTACTGATTCCGCGTATTCCAGAGGCATCGAGGTTGAGGGGGCCAGAGTGCCAGAGGGGGCGCCACCGGGAAGAGAGGATTTGGTGCGGGCGCCCTGCTTGGTCGGGAGGAGGGAGATGATGCTGCCCAGGACCTCGTCCGGGAGAAGGCTGATCAAATCGGCGTCTTGTACTGCTGGCGACGGTTCTTTGACATCTGATTGGCGTGATCTTCTCCTCATGGCGAAATCAGCAACCTTTCCTCTTCCACGCGGCGGCGGCGGTGGCGGGTACCTTTTTACCTCTCCTCCGCTTCAACCTGGTGGCGGCCGCCAATAGAGGGATCAAAAAACGGCGCCGGAGCAGTGGCGGCGGTTATGATTGCGGCCGCACTGCAATTGAGGGAGATCGATTTCGAGTTAGTGAAAGGGAAGCGGCGATCTAATCGAAGGAGAGCTTCGGCCAGAGCTGCCGCAACCCATGGAAAAGAGGGTTTTGTGGAGAGCAGGCAACGCGAGGAAGAGCCGCAAAGCTAGGGTTATGGATTTTAGGGTGGCTCAGTTTGTGGTGGACAAAGAGAAGGATCGAGGATTGCTAGGCGACGATGCTATCGGTAGCAAGAAATCGGCCGGAGTTGCCGAGGAGCACGCTGTCGAGTGTCGAGCGCGGAGAGGAGAGGAGTCCGGAACTGCGAATGCGGCGGCGATCAAGGATTGGGCCCGTAGGAGATGTAAGAAGAGGCATGGGCCGTGACCGTGGGCCTAAATATGCTAAACCAGCTCATAAATGTATGATGGTGTATTTGATAAAATTGATTTGATGTTGTTGATGCCGGTGGCTTTTTTAAAAATATATATATGGTCAAAATTAAAGTTATAACAAAACTGAAATGTCTTATATTCTAAAACGTTACAATCTGTCCGGATGTTCACAATAAAATATAGCCACATTCAATAGGCAATTGGCTTGCCTACACCGGATTTTGTTCATGGCACTTCACTGCTGGAACTGCGTGGTCACGGTGCAGTTTGTCTGCTGTTTTACGTTTATTTTGCTCTAAAATTTAGTATACTATAAATACAACGAAACTTTGAACAATTTTATGTTCCACTAGACAGCATTGTTATCGCAGAGCACAGCTCATGCATTACTGAATGGCATACAAGTCAGTGTACGGTGTTTCAAGAAAAATTGGTCATAGTCAACAATGTCAAGTAAACAAAAGTAGTGATAATATCAGCAGTTGCGTGCCGTAGAACACCATTGCTTTAGCTTTGAAGTATCACCTTGCTTTTCATTTTCCTCTCCCGCTGACTACATAGTACAACAGTATCCTTGCATTGTTGCATTCGACGCCATTAACTTGCGGACAAGTGCCATTTAGATCTTGGCTCTTTTATTAGGATAAGACCCCAGATTGTAATGTTATAACTTGAATGTCTAACTGGGCCTGATTTCTGTGTAAACATGCAAACTGTAAATTCATGTGCACTCTTAAGATTCACCTTTGGATCTGCATTCTATCTTCTGTGCTTCCGAGCTCGGACCAGCGGAGGAATGGGCATCTTGTTTCCAGATCCTGATACATGATGGTAAAACACATAAAGAGCAGTATCCAGTAAATATATGGTGTTTCATCGTGTGTAGTACTTATTCAAACAACATTAGATGCCAAATTAAAATGGGCAGACATCACTCGGACACTCAAAAAGGAAGTAATGACAGGGGCACCGATGATTGAAATGACTCAGAAAAAAAAGATTTGATATATAACAAGCAAGATAACCAACACAGTTTGGATACAACACAACCTGTGATAGTCCTAAAAGAAGAATAGCCAGGTTTCAACATCTCTACTCACAGGGATCTGAAACTCCTAACTGTCACTAAGATAACTGAAACAATCACCAAAAGTGAAATCAATTTGAGCACCAATTGATGCCCTCTTCTCTATTCAGAGCCGCCTTCGCTGATTTTCAATCCACCGATCAGAGACCTCTTTATAAGGATCAACACCAAGGACTCTAGCACACTCAGCATTCAAAAAAAGAAAAGAACTTGGCAAACTCAACATGTGACCTTTTGCCTGAATAATAACCGATCCATAATTTCTTAAGATGGTGATCAAGGCATTCAATATGACCATGGGAAAGATGACGCTGCATGTTTTTCTTGGCTATATGTGTCTGAAAAAAAAGATAAAATTCATAAAACAAAAATTAAACCAAGCTTCAGAACAACAAAGCTACAGTAATGGAAAGGTAAGAAGATATTGGGGACTGGATATCCAAGAAAGAATGGTAACCTTGATGTACAACTTCTCCATGCAGGGAAAGCATTTCATGAAGTTAATAATCACGTCCAGCCTAAGATTATCAAGCCTGAGAGCTAAAGCTTTTACAATTCACATCACTATAGCCATTCTAGCATCATGCAATCCCTGAATGTATGGATCATGTATATCAGTGACTTAACAGGAAGCGAATGTATAGCCACAAGTGATGAAGCTGAGAACAAACAATGCCGCATATATATTAAAAACAGTGGTGCCAAGCTGGTGACATATATAGGTTGTGTGTAGATACATAATAAAAACTATGTATTTAGAAAAGACAAAACAACTAAAAATTGAAATGGAGTTAGTATGTATAGAGATTTGGCGTGAATACAACCAACAGATAAGCTGGCCCCCGAAGAGCACGGCATCCCACAAACACCCAACAGTCCACGGCGCTACCAAATTGGTATTAGGTATTCCTTGAGAAGATGGAAGAGTTTTTTAAAGCTAGCTGCTTTCACTATCTCCGCTCCAAACAAATTATGCCTTTTCCCCAATGTCAGATGGCTAAGAGCCAAAGTTGTCTTCCTAGCGCCAGACCATTTCTCCACAGTTTTACAACTTCAGTGAACCAATGAACAGCCAAGTCATTTTTTTCAAAGGCAACAGTGTCAAGTAAACAAGGTGGGTAGGATTAGCTGGTAGACCAAGTTTCTCGATTCCATAAGAAACCATTGCTTTACCTTCGAACTAGCATCTTGCTTATCATTTTCCTCTCTGCTGGATTACTGGATAGGTACAGCAGTGTCCTGACACATAAAGGTAAAATATATCGAAAACCGTATGCAGCACTAAGTATATAGCATTACAGGCTATAGCTTCAAAGAAGTGTCACACAACATCATCAAGGCGTGTAACAATTATTCAAGAAACATAAGATGACAAATCAAAATGGGTGATCCAGAATTCGATTTCTCTGAAAGCTGTCACTCACAAGGAAAGTAATGATAATGACAGGGCAAATATGATCTAAAATGGTGAACACAGAATTTCATATAATACAAGCAAAGAGAATTAACACAGTTTGGATACACCACAACATGGAACAGAAGATTAGCTCCTAAAAGAAAAGTAGCCAAGTTTGAACATGTCTACTCACAGGGATCTAAAAACTCCTAAATGACACTAAGATAATCAAAACAGTCATCAGAAGTGAATTCAACTTGAGCATAAATTGAAGCCCTCCTCTCTATCTGGAGCTGCATCCGCTGATTTTGAATCCATGAAAAAGACTCCTCTTTATCAGGATCAACATTAAGCACCAAGGACTCTAGCACAGTCGCATTCAATATAAAGAACTTGGCAAATTCAACGTGTGACCTTTTGCCCGAATAATAACCGATCCATAATTTCTTAAGGTGATTATCAAGACATTCAATATGATCCTTGGAATAATGACCCTGCATGTTTTCCCTGGTTACATGCATCTGAAAAAGATAAAAAACATAAAAAAAACAAGCTTCAGAACAACAAAGCTGCAGTAATGGGAAGGTAAGAAGATATTGGAGACTGGATAACCAAGAAAAAATGATAACCTTGATGTACAACTTCTCCATGCAGGGAAAGCATTTCATGAAGTTAATAATCACGTCCAGTCTAAGATTATCAAGCCTGAGAGCTAAAACTTTTACAGTTCGCATCACTGTATCCATTCTAGCATCATGCAATCCCTGAATGTATGGATCAGGTATATCAGTGACTTAATAGAAAGGAAATGCGTAACTGTAAGTGATAAGGCAGAGAACAAAGAATGTTGCATATACCTTAAAAACAGTGCTGCCAAGCTCAAGCCTGGTGAGGTTATCAGTGAGGCGACCAAGAATCTTCAATTTTGGTGCCGAAATTATTGAGATGTGCATGTTGTCTTGGTATGGTCCACAGTGGTGAAGTCTTTCTAGATAAGGGGCATTCTCAACAATGAGTACCTGTAGCCTATCTGCATCTGAGCGACGAAAATACATCTCAACATGTTTAAGTTCAGGGAGTTGATCCTAAATTGGCGGAAGCCAGTGCAATAACCCAGTGTCAAGTTGTCCAGAGCAGGGCAGCCAGAGAGTATGGTGTGTAAGGAGCCCTCTGAAATGGTGACTTCTTCAAGTATGAGGATCTGGAGGTTAGGGAAGTGGACATGGTGGGATATGGCTTCTGGAAATTGACAGCTCCCAAATTCGGCAATGCGGAGGGTGGACGAGAAGTGCAGGGCGGAAGGTGGCACCTGCGGTCCTGGTGAATGGTCAAGGATGTACCTAAGTGCAAATTTATCCAGAGCAGGGCAGCCAGCGAGCATAGCGTGCAAGGAGGCCTCGGAGATAGTGACTGATGCAAGTACGAGCTGCTGCAGGTTGGGGAAATGGAGCTGGTGGGCTGCGTCGTCTGGGAATCGGCAGCAGCAGAATTGAGCGACGCGGAGGGTGGACGAGAACCGCAGTGCAGAATGAGGCATCAGAGGGCTCGGCGAAATCAAGGGGTGGAAGGAGAAACCGAGCTCTTGGAGGTTGTCGAGGGCTGGGGACCGAAGCCAGCCGTCCAATGTGGCGGAGTCGGCTAGGATGGAGGACGAGACTCTGAAACGACGAGCAACGCCCTGGTGGTCGGAGAGGATGCGGGATACTACGGCCTTACTGATGCGGCGCATACCAAAATCATCGAGATTGAGCGGCGCGGATCGCCAGAGGGGGCCCCACCGCGAAGAGAGGATTTGGGTGCGGGCGCCTTGCTCGCTGGGGAGGAGGGTAATGATGCTGCCCAGGATCTCGTCGGGGAGAAGGCTGATCAGATCGGCACCTCCTACTCCTCTTCCGCCTCGAGGCGGCGGTTCTTCGCCGTCCGGTTGATGCGATTTCCTCCTCTTCGCTTGAGCGCGGGTGACGACGCCCATGGCGGAATCAGATTCCAGGCGGCGGCTTCCTTTTTACCTTTGCTCCTCTTTGAGCCTGGTGGCGGCGCAAATGGAGAAAAAGGACAACGGCGGATGAGCGGAGAGCCTCGGCCAGAGCGGCTAGCTGCAGCAACCCCTGGCTGGCTTTGTGGAGTACAGGCGACGCGAGGGAGTGCCGGCGTTGGCAAGCTAGGGTTAGGGTGGCGCGGGGCATGGGTGCCGAGAAGCTCGTGGTGGAGAAAGAGCAGGACCGGCGACCGCTCGGCGACGATGCTCTGACGCGGAGCAAGAAATCGAGTCGGAGAAGCCGAGGAATGAGGGATTCGGCAGGTCGCCGACGAGCACGGGTGGAGAGGAAGTGAGCGAGGAACAGAGGAGTGCGGCGGGTACGGCGGCGAAGGCGTGGAAACGAAATGATACATGGGTGGACCGAGGCATAGGCCCGTGGGCCTCAACAAACTAGACCAGCCCACAAACTGCAAGATGCATGCTGAATTGCTGGCTTGCTGCAGTCAAACTTTGAATAAACTTGGAGCTATTGGCCATTGGCCTATTGGGTATGATGGCGTTTAACTTTAAACAAAAAAGCTGCCCGAAGTAAACAAGTGAGAGCATGCTGTAGAACAATGAGATTTGGGCTATATATCGGATTCGATGCTGCTTTCTACTTACTGAAGGTAAAGATCGCATTGGACGCCATTTTGCAGAAACTTCAATTGCGATGTTAACTCGAATGCCGGTCCGCAAACGTGCGAGCTGTAATTTCTCTACTCTGAATGATTACTACCTTTTTTAGCATTCTGAATGATTACGACTGTTGCTGCTTCCATGCTCTAACAAACTATCTGAGAAATAAGCATCTCGTCTCCAGATCATGATTCAGATCGGAAAACATATCAAACAAGAGTGTTATACAGTATATAGCCTAAAAAGGATTGCATGATGCGTCATCATTACGATCAAGATGTAATTATTCAAACAATATAAGATGGAAAATCAAAATGGGCACTCCAGAATTTGATTTCTCTGGCCTTCATAACACTTGGAAGGAAACCAATGATAGGGCACAGCTAGTTGAAACATGAAAATGACAGATTTCATATATTACAAGCAAGAGAGCTAACATAGTATGGATACAACACGAGATAGAAGAGTAACCAGCTAGCTCCTAGAAGAAGAATAGCCCTAGTTTCAACATCCCTACTCACATGGATCTGAAAACTCGTGAATGTCACTAAGGTAATGGAAATACTCATCAGAAGTGAAATCAACTTGAGCACGAATAGATGCCCTCTTCTTTAGCTGGAGCTTCCTCCGCTGATTCTCAATCAACCAATCATATCCCATTTTATTATGTTTAACATCAAGCACCATGGACCTAGCACCCTTGCATTCAATACAAAGAACTTGGCAAACTCAACATGTGACCTGGTGCCATGATAATAACTGATCCGTAACTTTTTAAGATGGACATCAAGGCATTCCAGACGATCCTTGCAGTTATGAAGCCGCATCTCCTCATTGTCCAATAAATATGTCTGATGAGATTAGGAAAAAGAAAAGAAAAGAAAAGAGTAATTAGACCTATCTTCAGAACAAGAAAGGTTCAGTCATAAAAAGGTATCTGAGACAGAACAGCGACAAAAAAATTGTAACCTTGATGTACAATCTCTCCATGCAGGGAAAGCATTTCATGAAGTTAATAATAACGTCCAGATCAAGATAATCAAGCCTGAGAGCCAAAACCTTCACAGTGCGCATCACAGTTGCCACTCTAACATCATGCAATCCCTGAATTATGTATGGATCGGGTATATTAATGGTGTAACAGGAAAACAAACATATTAGTAACAAACAATGAAACTAAGAACAAGGAGAACCGCACGTACGTTAAAAGTAGTGGTCCCAAGCTCAAGCCTGAAGATGCTCTCTGTGATGCGTCCGAGGATCTTCAATTTCGGTGCTGAAATTATTGAGATGTGCATGTTATCTTCGTATGGTCCACGGTGATGAAGTCTTTCTAGGCAAGGGGCATTTACAACAATGAGACCCTCTAGCCTGATCTCTGTATCTGTGCGATAAAAATACATCTCAACACACTTGAGTTTCGGGGAGTTGATCAGAAATCGGCAAAAGCCAGAGCTATAATTCAACACCAGGCTGTTGAGAGCAGGGCAGCTGGAGAGCATGGCATGCAAGGAGCCCTCCGAGATGGTGACCATTTCAAATTTGAGGTGCTGGAGGTTAGGTAAGTGGACTTGGCAGGCAGTGGTATTTGGGAATTGGCCGCGGACAAATTTGGCAACACGGAGGGTGGAGGAGAAGTGCAAGGCCGAAGGCGGCATCAGTGGTCTCGGTGGACCATTATAGCGATATACGAACTCAAATTTGTCCAGAACAGGGCAGCCAGAAAGCATGGCATGCAATGAGTCCTCCGAGATGGTGACCAAATGAAGAGTAAGGTGCTGGAGGTAGGGGAAGTGGAACTGGTGGGCGGTGCCGTCTGGAAATTGGCAGCACTTGAATTTAGCGACTCGGAGGGTAGATGAGAAGCGCAGGGTCGAATGCGGCACCGGCGGGTCCGGCGAAGCCAAGGAATGGAAGCAGAAATCAAGCTCTTGGAGGTTGTCGAGGGCTGGGGACCGGAGCCAGCCGTCCAAGGTGGCAGAGTCGTCCTCGAGATGGAGGACGTGATGTTGAAACAGCGAGCAACGCCCTGGTGCTCGGAGACGATGCGGGAGACGATGGCCTTAGTGATTCCTGTACCACGAGTGTCGAGGTTGAGGGGCGCGGTGCGCCACAGGGGGCGCCATCGGGAGGAGAGGACTTGGGTGCGGGCGCCTTCCTTAGTTGGGAGGAGCGAGATGACGCTACCCAGGACCTCGTCGGGAAGAAGGCTGACCAGATCTGGTCCTCCCGCTTCTGTTCTGCCTCGAGGCGGCAGCTCTTCTCTGTCCGATTGCTGCAATTTCATCCTCTCCGATTGCTGCGATTTCATCATCTTCGCTTGAGCGCGGGTGATGACGCCCATGGGGGAATCAGATTGCTTAGGGCAACCTTATTCGCTCCCAGGCGGCGCCTACGTCCGCACCCTCTCTGTTCTCTGCGATTGAGCCTGGTGACGGCGCAATGGAGGAGTCCGAACGGGGGAGTGGCGGCGGCGGTTGAAAATGTAGCCGGCCGGGGAAATGAGGCCCGAGGCGTCGCTGGAGTAGAGGGAGATGGATTGGAGGCAAGGGGGCAGTCTCAGTGGAGTCGAGCTGCGGCAACCCCTGGCGGCGCCACCGTTGGCAAGCTAGGGTTAGAGTGGCGCGGATGCATGGTTGCGGTGTAGCTTGGGTGGACGGAAGAGCATGGTCGGGCTGCTAGGCAACCATGGTGACGGGAGTAGCTAAAGATCGAGGGATTTGCCGGGTCGCCGTCGACGAGGAGCGAGCCGTCGAGTGCGGATACGAGTTCGGGTGCGGGTGGTGCGGCGGCGGCCGGGGGATCGATACTCCAATGGAGCCGCAGCTCCAACAGAGTGGGCAGGGGTTAGGGAAGACGTCAGGCATGGGCCGTGGGCCTCAACAAAGTATACCGGCCCACAAACTGAATGATGCATTGAGAACTGCAGACTAATAAAGCGTTACAATTTGTCCCATAAACTGGTATGAATGCATTTTCTATGAAAATACTTTCATAAATGACTTCTGATAACAAAGTCTTTAAAAAATAATGATCAAAGGAATGTATTGGAGACTAGATGGAGCCTAAAATGTTTCCCTAACATAGGACAGAGATAGTTCACTGTACAATTATAGGATTTAGTTTAAATTGAACTGAGTCGTGATGCAAAGTTGTATCACTATTCAATTCAAGTTTTACTCTGTGAAAACATCTTTCAAAAAATATTCTGTGAAAACGATCCATACCGTACCCTGATTATCCGAAAACCAACTGAATGATACAACCAGGCAGCACCCACAAAAACGCGTAAGCGTCAGCTTTTGCAAGCACTGAACAAAGAACTTCATACACTCGGCACTTCGGCAGTATTGTTATTTGATTATTTCACAACACGGAGACAGTACTTCATGGAAACAACCAAGCAAGCAAGAGGGTAGCGATGGACCCATGGTCCATGGATAAACAGAGGTTGCAGACGGTTAGAAACGACTTGACGAGGACTTGGGTCTTCTCGGAGCAGAGCACCAGGTCAGTCAACCACTTGGTCTCGCGGCTCCAGTTGCGCTTCCAACTTCGTTCTAGGAAATTACTTCACTGCCTTCCATGGGAAGCAACAAGGGAATCACCATCTCCTCCTATATAAACGTGCGCTCAAGATTCAGGATGCTCGCAAGGCCTCTCGACTAGGAGTACATAGAAATCTTGCGCTTTGGTTACGCGCAGAGCTGCGAGCGAGAGAGATGAGCGGCGCCGGCAATGGTGTCCACCTCCAAATGGAGGAGTTAGACCGGCAGCAGGGCAGCGACGATAAGCACGCGCAGGAGGCTGGCGGCGGCGGCCGGCACGCACCGAACTTCGATGCGAATGATGCGGACACGCTGCTGGTGGTGGCGACGCTGATCACGGCGCTGTCGTACCAGCTGGGGACCAACATCCCGGGCGGGTACTGGCAGGACGACAACGGGCACGTCGCCGGCGACCCGATCATGCGGGACAAGCACCGGCGGCGGTACTGGCTGTTCATGGCGGCGAGCTGGGCCGGGTTCGGCGCCTCCATGCTGCTCACCGTGGGGCTCCTCACGGGGGTGCCCGCCAAGTCCCGGTTCGTCCGGTGCGCGTTCCTGGTGGCCTACTCCAGCCTCGTGCTCACGTTCGTGACGTCGCAGCCGCGCACCTCGCTCGCCATGGACCTCGCCATCTGGGGCGCCGTCATGGCCGTGCTCGCCGTCGTCACCAAGTACCTGCGCGTCGACAGGCTCCCCCGCTGGGCTCAGTCCTTGTGCCCTGCTGCTCCAGCCTCGTGCTGCTGCTCACGCTCGTGACGTCGCACCCGCCTTGCCATTTGGGTTGGCGTCATTCATGGCCTTCCTTGCCATGGACGATCGTCAGTTCGTCACCAATCTGCATTTTGGTGGTTGCTGCCTTGCTGGTCCTGTTCTCCGCTTCTATGTGCTCAATCATCGATGAGTCTGCCAAGTATTGGTTGTAAACTT
Organism: Alloteropsis semialata; assembly: GCA_004135705.1. Taxonomy (NCBI): domain Eukaryota; kingdom Viridiplantae; phylum Streptophyta; class Magnoliopsida; order Poales; family Poaceae; genus Alloteropsis; species Alloteropsis semialata. The sequence continues at coordinate 71,926,789 of CM014274.1, forward strand.
GTAATGTGCTGTTCTGTAGTTGTATTTCTTTTTCACTTGTACTCGATTGAGGCTTCTTGGGTTGAAATGTTTGGTGAAAATGCATGAGAGTCTTTCTCCTTACCGAGAGAAGAAATAGTACATGCTGTATGTGTTTGCTTAGCAAAAGTCATGTAAAACGAGAACTTATCCAGGGTGGGAACCAGTGGCAACTTGGTGTTCGTTCAGACTTGTAGCTACGACCACACCATCCATCAAAATCCCAAAAGATTCAGGTTAGGGACCAGTACTCCTAGTAAAGAAGATCTGTTCTGGTATGGAGGTATACTCCTAACTGAGATTCCACGACTCTGCTTCCGTGCTCTGAAAGCGTGGCAAGCGAACAGAATGGTAAAATGCATCAGACAAGAGCTGCCTCCAGTGTCTAGTGTATAGCGTCAATACAGGTCGCACGCAGCAGCACTGCAGCAACAGCATAGGATCAAGATGCCAAATCAAAATGAGCTCCTTCTGAATTTGATTTCTCTGGCCGTCGTCACACTCAGAAGGAAAGCAATGACATAACAAAGATGGTTGAAAATGACAAGAGTTCTAGTAAAACACAGAAGTTCATATATTACAAGCAAGAGAGCTAACACAGTTTAGACTACACAGCATGGTATAGAAGAGCAACTACTAAGATAAGAACAGCCCAGTACCATCGTCTCTACTCACATGAATCTGAAAACTCTTGAATATCATTAAGATAATGGAAACAATCCTCAGAAGTGAAATCAACGTGAGCACCAATAGAAGCCCTTTTCTCTAGCTTGAGCTGCCTCCGCTGTTTTTCAATCCACCAATCAGATCTCATTTTATCAGGATAAACATCTAGCACCATAGACTCTAGCACACTCGCATTGAATAGAAAGAACTTGGCGAAGGCAAGGTGTGACCCCTTGCCTGAATAATATCTGATCCTTATCATCTTAAGGTGGAGATCAAGGCATTCGATATGATCCTGGGGATTATGAATCCGCGTGTCTTCAGTAGTGATATATGACTGCAAAAAAAATATCATAAAAGAATAATTAAACCTGCCTTCATAACAAGAAAGATACAGTAAAAGAAAGGTAAATATTCGACACTGAACAACAAAGAAGAATTGTAACCTTGATATACAACTTCTCCAAGCAGGGAAAGCATTTCATGAAGTTAATAGTCACATGCAAACTAAGATTATCAACCCTGAGAGCTAAAACCTTCACAGTGCGCATCACTGTTGCCACTCTAATAGTATGCGGACCCTGAATTATGTATGTATGGATCAGGAATATATTAACAGAAGAAGGAACATATAATCCTAAAAGGTTAGGATGCTGAGAACAAAGAAAGACACAGGTACCTTACAAACAGTAGTGCCAAGCTCCACCCTGGTGTTATCCGTGAGGCGTCCAAGGATCTTCAATTTGGGCGCTGAAATTATGGAGATGTGCATGTCATCTCTGTATGTTGCACGGTGGTGGAGTCTTTCTAGACAAGGAGCATTCACAACAATGAGTTCCTTTAGCCGGATCTTTGCATACGAGCCAAAATACATCTCAGCACGCTTGAGTTTCAAAGAGTCGATCATAAATCGGTAGAAGCCAGAGCTATAAGTCAGCATCAAGCTGTTCAGAGCAGGGCAGCCAGAGACCATTGCATGCAAGGAGCCCTCCGAGATAGTGACCAGATCAAGTTCGAGGTGCTGGAGGTTAGGGAAATGGACCTGGTGGGCAGTGGTGTCTGGGAATTTGCAGCTTTCAAATTTGGCAATGCGGAGGGTGGACGAGAAGCGCAGGGCAGAAAACGGCATCCGTCTGCCTGGTGGAGCATCATAGCGGTACTTGAGTTCAAATCTGAACAGAATAGGGCAGCCAGCGAGCATGCCACGCAATGAGTCCTCCAAGATGTTGACCGATCCAAGTTTAAGGTGCTGGAGGTTGGGGAAGTGGAACTGGTGGGCGATGTCGCCTGGGAACTGGCAGTAGTTGAATTTAGCGACGCGGAGGGTGGATGAAAAGCGAAGTGCCGAATGTGGCACCAGCGGGATCGCCGGTTTGAAGCTGAAGTCGAGCTCTTGGAGGCTGTCGAGGGCTGGGGACCGTAGCCAGCCATCCAAGGTAGCGGAGTCCTCGGCGAGCAAGATTGAGGACGAGATGTTGAAACAGCGAGCGATGCCCTGGTGCTCGGAGACGATGCGGGAGACGATGGCCTTAGTGATTCCTGTACCACGAGTGTCGAGGTTGAGGGGCGCGGTGCGCCACAGGGGGCGCCACCGGGAGGAGAGGATTTGGGTGCGGGCGCCTTCCTTTGTGGGGAGGAGCGAGATGACGCTGCCGAGGACCTCGTCGGGGAGAAGGCTGACCAGATCGGGGCCTCCAGCTTCTCTTGTGCCTCGAGGCGGCAGCTCTTCGCTGTCCGATTGCGGCGGTCTCATCCTCTTCGCTTGAGCGCGGTTGACGACCCCCATGGCGGAATCGGATTGCTCGGGGCGACCTTCAACTATTCCAGGCGGCGCCTACGTCCGTACCTCCTCTCCTCCCCGATGGAGCCTGGTGACGGCGAAAATGGAGGAATCCGAGCGGCGGAGTGACGGCTGAGGTTGAATCTGGTGTGGCCGCCGGGGAAATGCAGTCCGCTGCCGCGCTGGAGTAGAGGGAGAGCGACTGGAGGCGATCAATGGGATGGGGACAGTCTCGGTAGGCGGCGATGCTGACGGGAAGTAGCTGTGGAGTGAGGGATTTGCCGGACCGCGGAGAGGAGGAGGCTGAGGCGGAGCGCGCCGTCGAGCGGGGAGAGGAGAGAGCGCGGTGCCGGGTGCGGCGGCGGCGACAGATCGAGACTCGAGAAGAGCCGCGGCCCTGAAGTGCCACTAAGAGAGGCATGGGCCGTGGGCCTCGACAGAGTATACCAGCCCACGGACCTAATGATGCGGAGCTCAAAAAATATTTAGGCTTAAAAATTTTGCTCAAAAAATATTAAGCATAAAAATGGCGTTTAACTGATGTGGAAATGTTAAACTTTGACCCATGGAAATGGTATTGGTAACCTTTTCATGGAACTTTCAGATGAATTGTAACAACAAATTATTAGAAAAATACTGATCAAAGGCATAATCACTTGGTATCTCAAAATTTGGATTAATGCAGAACAGCATATCTTCACTTATGGCCAACTTGTATAATTTTACAGGAAAAAAATACAATTCGCTATTTAACAAATTTTTCCATTTGTAACCATTAGCTCATTGCCGCGTAGTATGTGCCACCGTTATAAAAGTGTGCCCAAAGTACTTAATTATTTTTATTCTATTGCAGGGCGATATATTGTAAAATCGAATTAAAAATTAGAAGTTATTTTTGAATATTTTCACGTTTTAACACACGCATTATATTATTGGATGAAGGGTAATAGGCAAACGCTACTACTGCCTCTCTGCATTGCTCGTGGTATAAATTAGATGTCTCAATGGATTTTATGAAGAGTTTTAGGCATGAAATTCTATGTCAAATCATCAACTTTGCTGATGTGGCGAGAAGAGAGAAGTAGGGGTTTCATCAGATATGAGAGGAGATTCATCCCCATAAAACTCAGTTAGCACGGTTACCTAACTGTGCAATAAAACTTGCACTGAGACTGGCCTTATAGATTGTGGCAAAAGCAATTGGCTCACCACTTTGGATTATTGTTCATTTTTATTGCAGCCATGAGCCGGCTTGTTTGTTAGTTTGCATTTGTAAATCTTTTTCAACTTATTTTGGCGACTTATTGACACTCCAAACATTTTTTACGATAACTTCAGCTTTGCTGGCACTAAACAAGAACTTTCACAGGATACCTCACATGCACCTTGTCACTTTCCACTTGACAGTATTACTACCTCACATTCATTTTTGCGTCAAATATGGGGGTGTTTACTTCACCCCATTTTGCAAAATGGGCACACGTTAAGTCGCATGCACAGAGAGAAAAAGATACATTGAAAAACGTGCGTTATGTAAAATTTTGGAGAATGGGGGTGAACTAAACACCCCCTATATTGAACCTGAGTATTTAACAAAATATTCAATAATCAATACTGAATGGCACACACTTCAGGGAAACTAACAAGCAAACCAAGACCAAAGAGTGAAGCCATGGATAAACAGAAAGTGGCAAGGAGAAACGACTTGACGAGACTGACTCGTTCAAACACCCTGTTCGGCTGAACCAGCCAGCAGTACTTCAGTCTCACAGAAAATCAGCACCAGCCACCAGCCATCAGCCAGCTAGCAGTACTTTTCTCTCACAGAAAATCAGCACCAGCCACCAGCCAGAATCAGCCTCTTGCACTCCCAATTCCCAGGTCCCAGCGGTGCCTCTCTCACCCTTCTCGGAAATTAGCTTGCGACCTTCCATTGGTTGCGACAAAGGAATCAAGCGTCTTCAAATAAATACTTGCGAGCACAGGATGCTTGTAAGAACACCAAAACGGCTTGCCAGGATTGTTAAGAAACAATCGTGCTATTTGACGCAGGGTTGTGAGGAAGCTAGATGGATGGACCCACTGAGGACAGCCGCGCCGGCCAAGCGGCGGCGGAGGGCGAGCAACAAGATGGCGGCAACCTCCCGCGCCCGCAGAACGCTGGCGGCGGTGGCCGGCACGCACCGGACTTCGCGGCGAACAGCAGGGACACGCTGCTGGAGGTGGCGACGGTGATCTCGGCCCTGCCGTACCACCTGGGGACCAACATCCCGGGCGGGTACTGGCAGGACGACAACGGGCACGTCGCCGGGGATCCGATCATGCGGGACAAGCACCGGCGGCGGTACTGGCTGTTCATGGCGGCGAGCTGGGCCGGGTTCGGCGCCTCCATGCTGCTCACCGTGGGGCTCTCACCGGCGTCCCCACGCGGTCGCGGCTCGTGCTGGGCGCGTTCCTGGTGGCCTACTCCGGCCCTCGTGCTCACGTTCGGGACGTCGCAGCCTCGCACCTCGCTCGCCATGGACCTCGCCATCTGGGGCGCCATCATGGCCGTGCTCGCCGTCGCCACCAGGTACCGGCGCCTCGACAGGCTCCTCAGCTGGGCGCGTTCCTGGTGCCCTGCTCCCGCAGTCCCGCTGCTCACGGATGCCTGGCAAAAGGCTCTCACACTAAGCAACTAAGCAGGTGCCCATAGTGTAAGACTGACAGTGGAGCAAGATTCTCAGAATCAGCGCTGATCGGAGCGCATCAACGAGCCCGCGGCGCCAAGCAAAACGAAGGAATAGACACCTTGAGTGTTGATGGATCTAAGCCTTGCCCTGAGAGCTGCTGAGCTATCAACGCTAGCTATGACTATGAGAGAGCACAACGGTTGGTCAGCCCCGGCCCTCACCTTTTCAGCACCGGGAAGTATCCAGCATTCCAGCGCATCTCGCGCATCCGATGCACGCACACGCCATGTGAATTGCACTTCAAGCATGGCACAATCTGCCCTTGCGGATCACCTCCATGGCATGCATTGCTTGCTTGCAGTGCTTGGGATCGATAGATTGATAGCATCGACCGACACTACCAAATACCAATGCTGCGATTCTCTTAGCCCCATTGATAGATCTTCCATGGTCACTTAAATTACTTGCCGCCGTCTCACTAAACTCGTGACAAACACGAGCCAGCCTTTGATTTGCTCGAAAGTTAGGCTCATCAAGAGGATCATGGTACAGTGAGCACTTACCGCCTTAAGGAAGCCCCTTTTTCCTGAGCGTAAAAGGGCTCGCAAAGACTCGCCCATCGTGCGCACCTTTCTTCCACAACAAACTATACCTTGCCTCCGTTCGCACCAAGGAGGAGAGCACGCGCAGATCCCTCTATATACGCTTGCCTCGTGCTAGCTCATGGCACCACACTCCTCAGCAGCTCGCGCGCGGGCACTTGCAAGCCCCGTGCAGCTTCGGCGGCAATGGCGTCGTCGTCCACGAGTGCCTCCTTCCTGTCGCTGCTGATGATGTTCGTGCTCCTCGCTGCCGCGCAGCGCGGCAATGCCGCCGCGGTGTTCGCCGGTTTGTCTTTCGAGAGCCCCGGCGAGGCGGAGGCCTTCGAGGACGCGCTGCTGCGCCAGGCGTGCTTCAACGTCTCGTTGGTGTCGGGGGGTGGTGGGCGCGAGGCCTGCGTGTCGCGGCTCGACACGGCGCGGGGCGGCGCCGGCAGCGGGCCCGTGCCGGTCCTCCGCGCCGCGCTGCGGGACACGCTCGGGGAGGCCGTGGGCGCCGTCGGGGCCGTCAGGGGGCTCGCCTCGCTGTCCAACCACGCGCGCGAGGAGATGGCGGTGCGGGACTGCGTCGAGCTGCTGGGATACTCCGTCGACGAGCTCGGCTGGGCGCTCGACGCCATGGCCGAGACCGGTCTCGGCGACGGCGGTCTGGAGGAGCGAGACGCGTCCGCCGTCGCGGCGGCGCGCCGCGCGGAGGACGACCTCCACGCGTGGCTCAGCGCGGCGTTGGGCAACCAGGACACCTGCGTCGAGGGCTTACACGGCACCGACGGCCGCCTGCTGCGCCGCGTCGAGGCGACCGTGGCGCAGCTCACGCAGCTGGTGACCAACCTCCTCGCCATGCACAGGCGTCTCCACAGCATCACGCCGCTGCACCACGCCCCGGCAAGAAGCAACGCCACGGGCGGCTCGGAGCTGCCGCCGTGGGTGATGGACATCGAGGGCGGCGACAAGGACGAGGAGATCAAGCGCGCCCGCGCCGGCAGCAGGTCGACGCGGGTGGACGTCGTGGTGGCGCAGGACGGCAGCGGGCGGTACCGGACCGTCAGCGAGGCGGTGGCGCGGGCGCCGAACCACAGCAGGCGCAAGTACGTGATCTACGTGAAGCGAGGCGTGTACCACGAGAACGTGGAGGTGAGGAAGAAGAAGACCAACATCGTCATCGTCGGCGAGGGCATGGGCGAGACGGTGATCTCCGGCAGCCGGAGCTTCTCCGGCGGCTGGACCACCTTCCGGAGCGCCACATTCGGTAAGCGCATGCCGCGCCGGCCATCCATCGATCTTGCTTTCCAATCTCAGCTACGTGACCGCGCGGCGGCAGAGTTATTGCCATGCATTACTTCGTCCGGAAACGCAGGATGCACGTGTTCTTCGATCCCTTGCAGCAAGCAAGCTATTCCATGTCGCCATGTCCTTATCTTAACCTTTGCTTTGCCAAATGCATGCAGCGGTGTCCGGCGCGGGGTTCGTCGCGCGGGACCTGACGGTCCGCAACACGGCGGGGCCGGCGGCGCACCAGGCGGTGGCGCTGCGGGTGGACTCGGACCGCTCCGCCTTCTTCCGCGTGGCCGTGGAGGGCTACCAGGACACGCTGTACGCGCACTCGCTCCGGCAGTTCTACCGCGACTGCCGCGTCGCCGGCACCGTGGACTTCGTCTTCGGCAACGGCATCGCCGTCCTGCAGCGGACGCTGGTCGCCACGCAGCCGCTGGCGCCGGGGCAGGTGGGCAGCGTCACCGCGCAGGCCCGCAGGGACCCGAACCAGAACACGGGCTTCTCCTTCCACGGCTGCGTGGTGGAGGCCCGGCACCCGACCTTCCTGGGCCGCCCGTGGAAGCCCTTCTCGCGGGTGGTGGTCATGGAGTCCTACCTGGGCCCCGGCGTCCAGGCCCGCGGGTGGCTGGAGTGGGCCGCCACCGGCGCCGGGGAGCACGGCGCGGCGCTCGCCACGCTGTTCTACGGGGAGTACAGGAACTACGGGCCCGGCGCGGGCGTCGCCGGCCGGGTGAAGTGGCCCGGGTACCACGTGATCATGGACGCCGCCGTCGCCAGCCGGTTCACCGTCCGGCGCTTCATCGACGGGCTCGCCTGGCTCCCCGGCACCGGCCTCACCTTCACGGCCGACCTGTTCAAGAAATGACGGCGGTGACGGCTAGTGCCAATGCAGTTTCGTGGGTTGGCTTCATTTTTTGGGAAGAGCACACAGAATAAGGATAAATAAAATATATGTCGTAAAGTCACACATTAACTTTGTTGAATTTTCGTTGGCTTGATTATTTTGGTCGGTAACTAGGTTGGTATCTCCATTCTGCAACTTAATAGAAGTGTCTAAATATATAACCTGACTGTGGGGTATAGCGTTTTTATTTTATCTGATAGTGCAAGTGTGTACCATCTATTAGCGTCGTTCGATTTACAACCCTCATCTATTAGCGTCGTTCGATTTACAACCCTCAACCGTAAAACCATGTATTTGACACCCCCGAACTATTGAAACCGTCCGATTTACGCCCCTTAGTGGTTTAAGAGCGGCTTTTGCTGACATGGCACCGCGTCAGCTGTCCTACGTGGCGCCACGTCAACAGCGAGGGGGTTGAATTGGACTTCATTGATAGTTTGAGGGTGTCAAATAGACTTAAAAAATAAAAATATTTTTTAAAAATGTTCAAGTAGAATCCTAAAATCTTGCTTACTCTTAAAAAATTCATAGAAAATTCATTTTAGTTTAGAAAAATATGAAACTTGTTTCATATTTTTTATAAAATCATGCTCTATCTCTTAATGCCTAGTTAGGGGTTGTTTAGAAATTTCGTGGTCTCATTTTGGTATTTACTTGCTAGTAGCTCGTCTTGTTGCCTATGATAACAAGTATAGTTAGCGTTTTATTTAGTAGCAAGAACTTTCCACGGTATGCATATTTAAATAAGCACTAACGAGACAAAAAAAGGTCGCTAAACTAGCTCGTTACAAAAATACTCTAATAACACTTATTTTTATTTTAGATTTAAAATTAGGTGATTTTTAATGAAATTCAACTTCTCAAAAGATATAGGAGATCATAATAAATAAGAGTAACTTAATTTCAAAAATTTTAAAATAAGGAGATTATAATAACCCTTGTGAAACCTATTTTTCATCGAAATGAGCTACCGATCTTCGTAGTATGGGGCCGTCAATGTCATCGACGTCATTCTCAGAGCTTATTAAACTGCTTAGAATAAATAACATGAACAAATTTTAGCGAAAAAATAAAACCATAATTATAAGAGATTTAAATAACTTATAACTACACCCTAAAATTTAAAGCATAATTTTAGAAAAAATATGAAATTAGTTTCATATTTTTCTGAGCTAAGACAAATTTTCTATGAATTTTCTAAGAGTAAACAAGATTTTAGGATTTTAATTACATATATTTTCTTAATATTTTTATTTTTTGTAAAGTCTATTTGACACCCTCAAACTATCCATGAGGTCCAATTCACCCTCTTGTTGTTGACGTGGCGCCACGTAGGATGGCTGACGTGGTGCCACGTCAGCAAAAACCGCTTTCAAAACCACTGAGGGGTGTAAATCGGACGGTTTCAATAGTTCGGGGGCGTCAAATAAATGGTTTTGCGGTTGAGGGTTGTAAATCGAACGATGTCGATAGATGAGGATTGCGGAATGGACTTTTTCCTAAGTGATAATGTAATTGAGCAAGCATATGAGCTCCATGTGGCAGCTCCAACGGGGACGACAGCCCAAGACACCAGGCCCACGAGGATGGCGCGAGCGCCTGACGGCATGAGGCATTATTCCTTTCCAGCTCCCCAACAGCCCAACAACACCCGGCTAGGGACTAGCTAAACCCAACAACGGAGAGGGCGCACACAACACAAACAAACAGCGTCTCCGGCGGCGTCTTTCCTCCGAGCTTCCAACACACGCGACGCGCCTCGATCTAGATCCAGGCGTTCCCTTTGCGGTCTTCCCCCGAGACTATTCATTCTTCATCCGTAGGCGGCAGAGGCGTCCGCGGCTCCCTCTTCGTCCTCATCTCGAAGGCGGCGCTCGTCCGTCCGCGCCTGGGCTGCTCTCTCCGTTCCCTGGTAAGGAACCCCTAGCTTTGCTTGGATGGACTGAGGGATTGTATTCGCTGTGAGCGCGCCTTTTACTCTGTTTCTCCCGTTCCGATGCGTTACCTCGTCGCTTTTTTTATCTGTTGTGGTTGCGGGTGGATCCGTCCAGGCTGCAGCGACGCCTAGTGGTGGTGGGATCGCTTGTGGGATTTGCAGTCCTGCACTCCTGTGCTGATAACCCGTCCGTGCTTGCTTAGTCCCCAACGGCAAGCTGTGCAAAATTCCCGCGCTCTTGATCCCTTAGATGTCCTGCTGTTCCTTTGTTTTGGTTGCTTCAGGCAGAGAGAAATTGGTTGGATCCGAGGATGCCTCCACTGTCTGCTATGTTTGCTGCGTCCTGCGTGGATCACTGGATAGCAAAATTCCCCCAAAAAAAATTCTGGTGGTAAATCTTGCTCCCCGAGAACTGCACCGAATCTGCCCCCAGGCAATCTTAGTCCAATTGTCGACTTTGACACAACCCCTGTAGCCCTGTCCCCTGGGCGTGGTGGATCACTGGATAGCATTCTTCCGCAAAAAATTGGGGTGGTTCATCTGGATCCCTGTGCCCTCCGGGAAATCGTGTCATGGTCTTCTTTGTCTGATTCTATCTTTGACTCAGTCCGAAATGTGGTATAGAGCACTACATGGGGGTTGGGGTGGGGAGGTATGCAGAACCCTTGGTATGTACTCAAAACGAAGAGAATCACTGTGCCATCTGGTGAATTCAAGCTGTTTTCGATAGTAAGTAGGTGGGTGATGTGTATGTCGAATCAAATTGCGTCCATTTCTTCTATATGAACAATATTGGCTGCGAAGGTGCTTTGATGAAGCAAGCGTATCATGAATATTTACTTTAGGCCATTGTCCATGATATAAGTTTAAAAAACTAGTGTTTTCTTGTGCTTGTATCTAGCATTTGCATATACAGAACAAAAGGAAAAATATGATACTAATGGAAATACTTTTGCCCAAAATTGTTCTTGTTAAAAACTGTTTTCTGATTGAATTATCTTTTCTTAATCATTTAGATTTCCTACTGATTTTTTCTACTTCAATGGTAGTTAAGTATAGTTGGTGAAATTTCAAACTTCCACTAAAATAAAGTGTGAACATGCTTTGGCTGTTTATTAAGTGGTAAGAGACACTCCTGGAGGAGGATGGAAGAGAGGAGTGACTTTTTTTATTAGCTGCTAGTTGCTGCTGGCTATCAACACAGTAACTTGATAGAGTGCAGAAGTCAATTGTCAGGCTGCAAGTTGTAGAAATGGATTCATGAAGTTTTTTATTTGTGCTGATTTCTACTAAATGGTCCGCTATGCCATGTTGTACAAGTAACACTTGCCTGAAACTTACGTTGTGCATGGAGTTTCTGAGTGGGTTTAATGCTTGTTTCAGCAAATCATATGGCTCGATGAGACTATCATCTTTTTACCTGCCCATCAAGTCTTTTCAGCTATAAATGGCAAATCCAATAGTTTGCATGTCAGCAACTTTTGAGTGCATCAATCTAAATATTGTTACACTATTTGCACCCAGTCGCATTCATCCACTTGTTAAGATGCTCTTTTGAATCACAGTATTGCTATGTAAGATTAAGACCAAGAAACTGTACTCTGTGTATATCTGAAAGGCAATTTGAAACTTGGTTCAATCAAGATGCGATAGTTTTCCAGCATTTCCATTTTGTGGCACACATGCAACACTTGCATCCTGCAGTTATGATCCCATCGTTGCCTCCATTATATACCTGTTTCAGATTTTCAGATTATCGTATTCTGCTTAACTATTTTACATTATGAATCAGGTATTATTAGCTTGATAGAAACGAACATCAATGTTTGTTTTGACAACCTGATGCTTTGTAGCTACAGATTTACTGTTGATATGTTATTCGATTGACGCTGGCCTGGCATAAATCATTCTAGTTGTTTCCTTTTTGGTACCGTTAACCACCTACTTACACTGATTCTGCCATTTTCTCTCTTTGCATTATCAGAAGCGCAGCATGGCAAAGATCAAGCCAAAGGCGTTGCTGGCACAAAGCAAGGTGAAGAAAGGCCCTAGCCAAATCAGTGTGACCACGATCTTCACCTACTTGGTCCTTGGCGTCGTAGTCGTGTCCTCCGTTTATGCTGCTTACAAATACTGGGTAGGCAAAGGACCAGAGGCGGCGGCAGTGGGCGTCGAGGGGAACTAAACCCCAACTATGTAACTGATTTTGTTGTTGTATCATCCAGTTGGATAATTTTGGTTGTTGCAGCCCAGTAAATGGAACACGAATAGATTATATCTTGCTACATTTTTATTGTAATCCGTGGTACATTATATTGATATATGTATGCTAAATTCTTTCTTCGATGTGATTGCCTATGCTTGGAAACTGGAACTACCTCAAGATTGAGATAGTACTCAGGTTTGAAACGCTGAGGACACTGGAAAGATGGCTTATAACTTGTAATCTTATATGTTTATTATGGCAGAGAATTGGGAATTGTAAAACATCGCGAAATAGAGTGTTCAGAGTTTGTTATAGCACTGGAAAGATGGCTTATAAGTTATAACTTGTAACCTTATATGTATATTATGGCAGTAGAGAGAATTGGGAATTGTAAAATGTCGCGAAATAGAGTGTTCAGAGTTTGTCATAAGTCAACTTGGATAAAGTCTATGGACCAGACGTTAACATCCACTACAACAAATAAGTAAATTATGAATATGTATCTCATAATAGATCTACTGATATTCATTTTATTTTCTAAATTTGGAAAAAGCTATAATAGTCTGGTTTAGGATAAATTTACAAATCACTTTGGGACGGATGGGTATCTTGGTTCATTTAGCGGTGTATATTATCTTTACGAAAAAAGATTTTAGAGGTGTATTTTGGCCACCAATTTCTCTAACAAGGTATCATTATATTATATAAAGTTTAATGCCGTGTTAAAAGATATTGAACTATAAATCTATTAAAACAAACTTTTATGCACTGAAAATGTATATAACTTGACTGATCATTGGTCAAAAATTGTGAACGTCCTCTCAAACCGAAGGGGGAGAGCATTTTTTAAGCGAATCTTTTTTTTTTTTTTTTTGCGAACGCGTGGAATGGACACCTGCCCCCTGTTTCCCAAGCTTGCCTGCAGTTTTGTGGGCGTTTTTGGTGGGATCAATCATTGATATGTCCTGTCCCGTGATTGAGCAATGTGATTGAGCAGGTCCACACGCGTGGCGCCGCATCGATTGATACATCCATTCCGATCTCTGACTGGCCATAGCGAGGGCGTGCCGTGATGCCCACCGTAGAGCTGTTCGGGCTAGTGATTGCGACCGTTCTCTTCTCCATGCCGGGCTGCCTGCTGGGCCGGGACCGACGCTAGTGACATTTGGTGCGCCGGCCCGACTCATGGCCGGATGCATTTTTCTTTTCTATTTTTTTCTTTTCTTTCCCCTACCAGCAGCCGTACAACCCATAGCCCCATACCGTATCTATCCGGATCCCAAGCACCTGCTGACGTGGGCAGATGCAAGCCGTACACGTAGTGAGTATTTGAGGCGGCACATTTACACGTCAACACATAGGTTACATGATTCAAATATTCATGGGCACATGCATTGGACATCTCCCTTTTTACCCTCTACTCTTATCCAAAAGAAAAGATGACATTTTAGCTTTGTCCAAAGTCAAACTTTCTTAAATTTAGCTAATTTAACTCAACAGTTTTGATGCCAAATAAATACTATCAGATTCATCGTGGAATGCATTTTAATGGTACATACTTTTTGTGTTATAAATTTTGTATAAAGTTAGTCAAACTTAAAAATGCTTTACTTGGGTAAAACTATAATTGCATTATTTCTGATCAAGATCTCACAATGTAGAAGGCATGCCCATATGCAAACTAAATATAGCTTAGTTTGTTAGTTCTTTGTGGTGGAACCTGTCCACCTGGATTTGAGTCCTCTACTTGGCAGGGGTATTCGCATTTTATAAATTTATTCCAGGAGTTAACCGGTGTTATTCTTTCATCGGTTGCCGATGTGTCTGTAGTGATTTTGTACATCTCACGATCAAAACAGCTAGTCTACTATGATTTGTCAATTTTCAGACGGAACAGCCGGTCCAAATGGGATTTTGATACACTACTACAGAAAGGTCCATTCTAGCTGACATTTTTAGGGCCGGTTTAAAAGAACAAGCGCAGATACATTTTCACTGCCAGCTTTTCTTTGGGCAGGGCGCATGACCCTTAATTAGAGGCAAGCTTCTGTGTCCTTATCAAAACTCAAACATGCTCGATCCAATGTTAGTGGACGACAGGATACCCTATCCACATGGGACATGGGTGAAGCTGTGGCTCCACAGAACCCTACAGCCTCTGCCACAACAGAGCATCTCCAACAGCATACCTAAACAGGATACTTATACCTAAAAACTGACAGAATACGTAAAAACCAACAAAAATTTGCTCCAACAACATACCTATATGGATACCTATACCTAAAATTTTTAGGCCCCAACCTAAATTTCTCTCTCCTGAACCAAAATATAGCAATCCAAAGGGTGGATACCTATTTCCCTCATGAGAGGAGAATGGACAAGGAAGGAGAGGGGCACTGACAGGTGGGTCCCATTCGTCAGTGTATTGTATCTAGAAAATAGGTCTCCAGTTTTAGGTATGCTGTTGGAGAGAGTAAGTTTTATGTACCTAAATTTTTCTCTTTCCTGTACCTAAAGCAAATTTTAGGTCTTCAATTTTGGATATGACGTTGGAGATGCTTGCAACAATACGATGTTCCGGTGCTATTAGGATGGATCATGCAATGGGTACGGCCCACAAAATTACAGAGTCCAACAGCAGTTTCGTCAGGCCGCGCAAGCGAAGCGAGCTGCAGGCCTCTAGGGCGAGGGCGTGGGCCGTCTAAAATGCGTCACTGCGTGGGCTGGGTTGTTGGTAAAGGATGCGCCTGAATTCTCACAACCAGGAGGTGGACAGCCCATGTAGAGTCCAATCGCCACCAAAATAGTGAATGTTTGATCTAAAAAAAACCAAAATAGTGAATGTTTTATATATACTTTTATATGCCGCTTTAAAAAATTATCCTTTACGGTGGGCAACCCGCCAAGAGGGCGAGAAATAATGAATCTCCAACACAATGGCCAATCCATATGAATTGCAGTTTGAGTGGGCAAGCTATTCCGTTTTTGTGCAGCACATCTTTTTTCAAAAAATGTATTTTCGTATGGGCAACGTATCCTATGAGAACTCAATTCCTGTGAGAACTATGAGAACTCAAATCTGGGCCATATGATCTTGATCCAAGGGGAGCGCGTAGGGAGAGGTGGGAGGGGGGATTTGCAAAATCACCACCCCCTTAATCATACTTTTGTAAATCCCTCATCCCACCTTCCCCTTGGATCAAGATCATATGGCCCAAATTTGAGTTCTCATAGTTCTCACAGGAATTGAGTTCTCATAGGATACGTTGCCTTTGGTATGAGCTCGGATGGAGAGTATTCTTCTATATGATTTTGACGGGTTAAAGGTGTGTTGTGTCAGGTTTCAGAGTTGAGATAGATAAAGCCAGATTTTAGCGAATAGCCGTGGGAGTCAAAATGGACCAAAAAAAAAAATCTCGCAAAAGTTGGCAACCTATTTGGCTATTTCTTTGTGAATTAAGTCCAGCCCTGCTCATTGACGTAACACATACATGGCATCTAAACGAAATGAGCCTGAATACACCAGTCCTATAACCCTGACTTTCAGGAGCTCAAGACATTTACCAGAGGAAACTCATCCACAGCTTAACACACATCACTATTAAATTTCTGCTCATTTTTAATTTATCTTACAAGCCACAGTACTCCCTTTCAGCATTTTCTCTACCCTGTGACAGGATGAACCCTGACCCAGCCAGCATCTGCTCCCTTAGATTCTTGATTGCTTGGTACCTCTCCTCGTCATGCTCAAAGTTCAGCATCCCGTTGCTGCATCCTTCTGCCCAGTCTCCCTCCAGTTCTTCATCCATGTCCCGAAAGCTTCGCTCTAACCGGCATGAATTCGCGCCATCCATCCCTCTATCAGAAAAGGACTCATGCCTCTGCCTGCCTTTCGAGGAAGGAGTGTAGCTCCAGGTGTAAGTCTTGCTGATACCGTCGACGTTCAGCTCAATCGAGTGCATGTCACTGCCGTCTGATGCATCGTCTTGGCTGTCATCGCTGCAGCTTCCACCTTTTTTGCAAGCACTTGCATCAGCTGTGGCTGCGCCATTTTCAGATGCATGGGACAGTTGCATTGGATCATTTGCTGGTTCCTGCTCTTTCTTAGTATCCAGATACGCTTGGAGCTCGTCGCGCAGTTGATTAACGGCTGAATTCTTCTCCTCAAACTGTAACCGTGCTTCGAGTAGCTTCATCTGAACTCTCTGTTCGCGCCACTCATCCGCAAGCTGAAGCATCTCACGCTCTTTCTGAAGCTCTTCCCGTGCCTTCTCAGTTTCTCTCTTCAGTGCCTCCACCTCGGCCTTGTCCTCATCGATGCCTCTGATGAGCTCGCTGCAAATCTTCTCAATTCTTCCTTTAGATTTCTTCTCCCTTTCGAGTTCTTTGGTTGCTGCCTGCAGTGAGGCTTCAGTGTTGGCTAAGGCAATGCTTAGCTTCTTGTTTGCCTTCTCTGCTCTTCTCCTCGACTTCTTCTCTCTGTCCAACTCTGAAACTATGAACTGAAGCGCATTTGCAACCTTCTCCTTTTGTTTGACCTTCCAGGATTCCATTTCTTCTGTAAGTTGCTTTTTTAAGCCCTCGATTTCATTGGCATTTGATTTCTGTTCTCTCATAAACCTCCTCACATGAGAACGAGCAACATCAAGCTCAGAACTCAGTGCGGAAATGAGCGAGACAGTTGAAGGATTCAGTTCTCCAGGTCCCCAGATGTGGGCTAGTACTTTGACAAGTTCTTTAGATGCAATTAAGCTGTTGTGCAGATCCTGCAGGCTGAATGTTTTCTCCTCAGGCCATCTTGGAACATCATCTTGGGAGCATGTACCTACCTGAAAAGGATTAGCGGAGCTTTTACTTTTAGTGACAAGTGCTATTATGTTTAGAAAAAAATGAATGTACATATATGAAATGTACAAATTTAGGAGAACTTTGTTCTTACCCAACAACTAGTGACTGTCATTTCACAATGTTTAGATGGTGTTAAGCATGAAGAAATACCTCACATTTGAGTAAATTCGTTAGATTTTTTAAGTCCTATAACCCATTTTCGGAGTTATGATAGATAAACAGTCATACTGTACATTCACTATTATGTAAAATCAATATACCAGTATTATATCTTCAGTAGTATTAATAATTGATTAAAAGCTTCAACTGCGAATCAGCAGCATACTAATATCCCTGATCAAAAGGAAAAAGCAGCATCACTCAAACTGAATTCCTTGGCCCAGAAAAGAAACTGAATTTTAAACACACGTAAGCCACATAACCAAAGATCTCTGAGGCTGTCCAAACATAAAGTTATTAGCTTCCGCCAACCTTGCAACCATCCAATTTGCCTTCTGATGGTTCCAGGATTGTTCACCTCTTAACCAATGTCACATACCTAAAAGGCAACTACTGTGTACTTAGCCCAATAACTAATCCTCCCTATCAGTCTAGGCATGAACAAAGTATCATTGAGCCACTCCATCAGTACAATAAAGTGATAAACAATTTAAGCTGGTACAAGCTAGCTCCTAGCCAGTTGCAGAAGTGGACAAGATGCATGTGCCTATCAAAATGCTTCCTTGGAGATGTACCTCACATCTCCACTGCTTTCGTGTTTACAGAATCAACTTGCACTTAAAAGTGTCCTACCATGAATGAGGCATCAAAAGTTTTCGCCTTTTTGAAGTGAAACATTCCTTTTAACCTGCAACTAGGTCGGCGTTCTCTAAATTTATAAGTAGCTTAGCTTCAGAACTCAGCAGTCGGCACCAATGCAGTGGACTATCCAGAAAGAAACTATTAGGTGGTCATAAAAATGATTTCTTGGAGCCTGAAAGTTATTGCCTTATTTCAAGTGGAGAATACCTTATTCTTACAACTAGCTAGGTGTATATTAAGTACAATGGATAGTTTGATAATTCAGACTCAGAACCTATTAGGCATATCACCCTTTATCTCATTTAAATTACTGCAAATTTGCAGTAATGGCTTCAATACTGACTGAATCAAGAAACTATATAGCTTTGGAAGTTGCTAAGCTTTCATTTTTACAGAATCAACTTGCCCCTGATGGCGTACAACAATGAATGATGCATGAAAACTTTTTGCCCTTCTGAAGTAACACATTGAAGGGCGGCCCTGGTGCAGCGGTAGTGTCTTACCGTCTGTGACCGGAAGGTCCAGGGTTCGAGTCCCAGCCTCTGCACTTTGCACTTGGTGCGGGTAAGGCTGTGCGCTGACACCCTTCCCCAGACCCCGTGCAGTGCGGGAGCCTACGGCACTGGGTACGCCCTTTTTTTTTTGAAGTAACACATTCCTTTTTTTCATACTTACAACTAGGCCGTACAACTAGGTCGGCATTGTTCAAATTTATAAGTAGCTTCAGAACTCAACAGTTAGCACCTTCCTATGCAGTCTACTATTCTCAGGTGGTCACAATAATGCTTCCCCTAGAGCCTTGGAGTAGAGCATAATAAAATTATCAAAACCAACTAGTGTACTACATCGGGATAGAGTGTTAAAAGCTATCGCCTTTCCAAAGTTAGAGATTTCTTTTCTTACAATCAGTTGGTTTATTATACACCATAGGAAGCTCGAGGAGTGCACTTTTTTGAGATGATAGGTTGAGAACTCAGAGCCTATGCAGACACTTCATCCTTTATAATTTTGGTTGACTGGAGAACTCAGAGCCTATGCAGACACTTGATCCTTTATAATTTTGGTTAACTTAGTGAAAAAGTTGCAGGCAGTCACTTCAATAATGAGTGAATCAAGCAACTTTGGAAGTCGGCAGTGTTGTTCATCCAACCAAACGCAACCACGCCACGACATGACACAGGCTAGCATAATGCACAGAGTTTTACGAATTTCATGGCAACCATTTTCAACTGAATTAACCTTACTGTGATTTTGCAAATTGTAATACTAAGTAGTAAGCACTACAGTCAGACCTTTCCATTTGTCAATTACGGTGATGTACAGTGCACAAACCAAGTAGAATATTCAGGTTCTAGGGATCATTTTCAACTGAATTGAGCTTATTGTGGTTTTGCTAATTGTAATAGCACTACTACAGTCAGAGATTTGCCAATTGCGGACTTGCGGTGAACTAATAAATAGGATATTCACAGAAGGAAAACATTAATTGTAATGGTAAAAGCACAACTACAAAACAAAGTTATAAACCCAACATAATTTCTGCTTTCTTACCTCCATCGCACTGCCGTTGCTCATCATATCCGCCGAAAACCACAGGCCATGGCCGTTGCGCCGGCTTCCCTTGCCATCCGCCTCCAAAATCTTGCTCCGGCTTCTTGACCTCTTGGACATCTGAATCACAAGGCAGTCAATACCAATTGGTCACCCACGAACGCCCGTACATAACGAAACGAAATCAACAATCTCTGCGCCACCGCTCACCTCCGTGGACGCGCCGCTCCCGGGAACCAAGCTCCGGCGCGCCGCCGCGGCGTCCGTTTGAAGCAGCATGCCCTTGTCCATGTTCTGCCAGAACGCGTCGACGAGCCTCCTCGCGGACGCCGCCGGCCGCGCCCCGTCGGCGAGGCGGCAATGGCGGCTCCGCGACGACTCCGACATGTCCCCGGCCCGGCGCCGCGGCAGCAGCACCGCGGGCCGCCTGGACCGCAGCCTCCTCCCGGCCGCCGGGTCCGAGGCCCCCGACGACGACACCGCGCGGCGCTTCCGGATCTTGTTGGCCAGCCTCACCGCCGCGGCGGCGGCAGCCTCGTCGCCGGCAGCAGCTCCCTCCTCCGAATCCCACCTCGGCATTGCAACCTCCCCCCAAGGTTCTCCTCGCCTCCTCCGGCTCCTCCTGCTCACAGAAGCAATAACAAGCAGAGCGCAATGCGGGAGGTGTCAGTGCTCGGTCTCGCCGTCGCCGGTACTGAAGTACTACTGATGCGGTCAATAGGAGGGAGGAGGAGAGATGCCCATGATGACAAGACTGTCACATCAGTCAGAGCGATCAAAGGGGAAAGAGAGACACCCAAAGCAAAAGAGGAAAAGGATGGAATCGATGCAGCTTTAAAAGAAGGAATAAGAAGCAGGGGAGGGAGGGAGGGAGCAAGAACTGGCGAGCGAAAGGAGAGGGGGTCGATGTGACCACAGTGACGGACACACCTTTGCTAAGCAGAGGAGGCCATTGGGATTTGGGAAGCAAGATTCGTCCCCCTTCTCGCCTTTGGACGGAGCAACGAACCGGGGGGACTGAAGATGCAGCTGAATCTTCTCGAAAATGCGCGAAAAAGGAGCCGAAAATCCCAGTGGGAGTAAAATGTGCTCGATTAGCAGGGTGAAATCGGCAAAGAGATACTAGGAAAGAGCTTTCGCGGAGACCGAGGAACACACAGTTCCAAGGGCCCAAGAACCAATCCAGCGATGGCAGGCAGGCAATGTGCTGCTGCTCCAAAGAATGGCGGCACGACTGGGCAAGAACCTCGAGATCGCAGGGGGGAAAAGCAGGGGAACGCAAAAGCAAAGGCAGAGGAAGAAGAAGAAGAGGAGCTGGCATGGAAGAGGGGAGAGAGAGAGAGAGAGAGAGAGAGGTGAGCCCCGAGTGGCGTACCCATTGATGAGCTGCTTGGCGTGCCTGCCTGCCCCGTCCGAGCTCGGCCGATCAGCTGCTGGTGCTGGCTCTGGCTGGTGCCGCCATCATGAGGGCTTTGGAGCTTCTGCGCAGCCGCATCGCGATTCACACGAGTGGGGGACGGACGGACGGGCGGGGGGACAGAGATGATGGGGGCGGGGCGGGGTGTGTGTCAGTGTGGCCCGGGCGGGCGTACTGCTTGCTGGGTGTGTACGCCGGCGTGCGTGTGTATGTGTCGACCCGCTCGAGGCCAGGGGCGGGCAGCGCGCGTGAGCTGTCTGTCCGGGCGGGAAGGGGTGGTGCCTCGTATGATTGGAGCTTGTCGGAGCGGCTGGCTGGCCGGTGGAGGTGGAGCATTGGACGGATGGGTGGACGTAGGCGACGGCGACGCCCACCGTGAGGCGCACGAGCGGCGGCGTGCGGCGGGATCCTGGTGCGCTGTACGCTTCGAAACAGTGGGCCCGGGGCCGGGGGAGGAGGAAGAAGGTGGCGGCTGAGCACATGCGCCGTGCCGTTGCGGTCCTTCTGCCTTTTTTTTTCCTTTTGTATTGGCCCCCTCTGTCTCTGCACGTGCTTTTACATAATATTTTGAGAAAATTCCCTCTATGCCACTGGGAAATGCAACACATGTGCTCTATGCCATTGAAAATTAGCTCATGAGCTCTATGCCATTGATTGTAATTTTTCATTCCCTACTTGCCATTGCCGTCACATGTTCCGTCTGGGGACGTTAGATGCGCTGTGGGCCCCGCATGTCAGTGGGTCAGGGCGGAAAATCCCCTTCCTCTTCCTCGAACCGCCGCGCTGCCCCCATTCCCTGCTGTCCCCTTCTCCCCAATCGTCGGCGCGGAAGTCGACGAGGTCGAAGGGGACGCAACCGACTCCAGACCGGGGCTCCGCCAAGCTGCGGCGAACCCGGAGGAGGCTGCCTCCTCGACAACGAGCTCGAACAACCGCCGCCTCACGTGCGTAGAGATCGAAGCGAGCGCCCGAGGAACCAGCCAGCCAAAGATGGTGCTCGCTGCAAGGGTCCGGCGCGCCGCCGCGGCGCTCGTGGTGCTCCCCGCTGCCTCCCCCGCCACTCCGCCGCCGCCCGCAGCCCCCTCCATCCCCTTGCCGACGGCGCCCTCCCGGCTCCGTCGCCGGCGCGCGGAACCGACAACACCAGCAGCGCCGCGACGGAGGCCACCAGCACTGCGAACAGCCGCAGGCGGCGTGGAGCGGCGGCTTGTGCTAGGATTGGAGCTAGCTTGTTCTTGCTCTGCTCCGATTGGGAGAGAACGGATGTGCTGCTGATGTTGGCTTTCGATTTGGGGAAGAAAAAATGAGGAAAAAGTATAGGCTTGGGCTACTGCTGGCTTGCGAGATTTGCTGTTGGTTCTTGCGAGAGAAAAAGAAAGAAGAGGGAGAGATCGAGTGGAGGGAAGGAGGCTGCTGGCTTCTTCTTGTGGTGGATTAAATCGGAGAAAGGGCGTTGTGATTGCTGTTGTTTGCTTTGCCGCCGATAGAGAGAGAAGAGCTGAAAGAGGTGTGATGAGCAGTTCGGGGTTGTCGCAGGTGAAGGGCGGCGGCGGCCACGAGGCCCAGGCGAGGAGCGCGCAGGTTGCGGCGGCGGCGGGCGCAGGTGCGGGCGCGCGCGCGCGGTGAGCGACGGCGAGGCCAAGTAGCAGCCTGGTGCGCGGGTGCCTGTTCTGCGTGGGCGGCAGCGGTGGGCGACGAGGACGCGGGTGGCAACAGCGGCGAGCGCAACCAAGGAAGAGGAAAGGGGATTTTTCCCCTGACCCACTGACATGCAGGGCCCACAGCGCCATCTAACGCCCCCAGACAGAACCGCTGACGGCAATGGCATGTAGGGAATGAAAAAATACAACCAATGGCATAGAGCTCATGAGCTAATTTTCAATGGCATAGAGCACATGAGTTGCATTTTCCAGTGGCGCAGAGAGAATTTTCTCTAATATTTTACGGATTTGCATATTTAACATAGGACTTGTTTAGATTCACCAAAAGACACCAATTCGATCAAAAGCAACGCATTGAAAAACGTGCCCCTCTCTCTATTTTTACGTTTCTCAATGTACTTTTTCTACAGGAAATTCGATCGAATTGGTGAATCTAAACAATGCCATAGTGTCATAGTGTGTACGGATTGCATTGATTTTTTTTTACAAGAGAGAGATTGCACTGATGGGTAATGTTAACTCTGTTACCGTATGTTTACACTTTACACCCCGGAGAGCTATTCATTTCATTCATACCGCAAATTACCTTTTGATTGTCTCCCTATTTTCTCTAAACCTCCATGAAACCATCACTGCCTAGCCCCTGAATTCTTGGCCATGTTCCACCAATGGATGCACATGAATACCCATACCAGCACCATCTAGCCGCAGATAATCCTAGATCTCCACCATTCCCCTGTGTCCCCTGCTCGCCAATCCATAGTGTTTTCTTTTTCCCAATACACACACTAGTAGTAGTACTGGAACATCTCCATGTTCTAATGGGGCCAGCAGTAGTTGAGCCTTTGATCACGCACGGTTCAGATGGATCATGCAACGCAAGGAGCGAATTTCTCTGTAGCACGTTACGGGCCAAGGGAACACCCAAACGTGTGATCCTGTGGCTGGCGTACTTCCAGCACATGCGCTACTCCGAATTCTGTAGCGGGGGCAATCAAGCTGCAACTGCAAATAGCAACCCAAGCTACTACTGCAAATAGCAACCCAGGAATGTTCAGAGCTCACATGCCAGTAAGGCCGCACGAGCAATGAAGCCATGGAGAATGAGTACAATGTGTGATCTCAAGTCCTCAAGGGGCGAGCCAGTTGTTCAAGAAATTCGGTGCAGATTTAACCTCACAGAATGCATGTTGCAAGGGGCTATCCATGAGTAACTGTCATGGATACATAAAGTTGCAAAAACCAAACATTTCATATTTGCTGAAACATACAAAAACATGATCTGTATGATATGATACTTCTGCTGTCAAAACATTGAGGGCATAAACCAAACATCAAAAACTCAATGCTGGAAAGTGCAGCACCGTCTATGCAACATTTGCCCACGAAAAGGGGCTGCCGGAAATGAGTATTTACAATGCCATGTCAACAAAAACTCACAGCATGCATGAAATAGGCCAGATAGGATGACCGGTACATGAACGAAACTCGCTATCTGTACCTTAACCTGCTATTAATTGATGGACGCAGGAGCGCACTCTGCATATGACCGATCGCCGAAGAAAGGGAAACAACACCATAAAAATGCTGTACAAGGCAAAGCAGTACCAGGAGGTCCTTCCCTATCAGCCGTTCTCGGGCGGTACGGTTGTCTTGCTCACTATGCCCTTGCTGAAATAGTCTGCGATGACAGAAAACCCGTCCTTCGAACCCCTCAACTGCCTGAAAAATAGGTCATGGTCCCTGGAGTTTTGTTCTAGCTTCTGCTTTGCCTCCATAACAGATCTATATTCAGGTGCACATTCCGGGCACTCTTTTTCATTGTCCCCAAGGCAGCGGAGGTGGAATGAATGCATGCACATGAAATGGACAGCTGGAAGATCAAGGGTGAAAGTACAAGCTGTACACTTGCTGAGTTGGAAAACCTTTGCGTTTGTCTTGAGATCAATCTCCCTTTTCATCAACTCCGTCTCCTCCTGTAAAAAAGTATTGTTTCACAGCATGTTCGATTTTAATCACTGTACACTAGTTCTTGCTACCAAATTTCAAATATCTGCTCACAAACTATGCTACATCTCAGAAAGATTATGACGATCATTATTTTATACACGAGAAATAGAAAAGTTTTTCTTGTGCACATGCTTGTTATTAATATTTAGACATGCTCCATTTACATTATCAATGGGGCATTACTCTGTTCAACTGAAACTCGGGTGTTGGTCATCGTCAATTTCAAGAACTTCATCTACCGTGGAAGCAAGTTTTAATCAGATACTCCCAAAAGTAAATGAAAAAGGAAACTCGGCCATGGGGAGAAGACAACCCCCTTTGTCTCAAGAAAGGGGACTACTGGACCATTTAGGGACGTATTCACATGATTGCAAGCACCCAGGTACAATTTGACCACGGGGGGAGAAGACCCNCCCCATGTCTCAAGTATAGGGAGTGTCGGACAATTTAGGGAGGTACTCACACAACTGAGGACCCAGGTTTGTGCCCACAATTGGAGGCTCTACCAACCAAAGCTATTCTACTACCAATTGTCCATATAAACCTCTAAACTGTGTGTTTGACGTGAGAATATTGGAGTGCAGAATCATATTTTGGTTTATTAGGGAAAAAATGACTATGCAGACAGTTGTTTAGTCATATTATGTTGTATGATTAAATAAAAGTAAAAAAGTAGAACTTAAATAATATCCCCATGGTGCACGGTATGCATAAGAGAATTTTAAAAATTCAGTGAACTCAGAGACTATGGTCCAATACAAAATCCTTTTCCAATCAAAGAAAACCCAGTTAGAAATCTGGTTTTCAGATGCACCCATACATAGGTTCATCACATGTAAAGGGACTTGGGTCGTAAACTGAGAGTAGCTGCGGCATGCTGTGTCACCTCCAGCTACATGTTGGTTTATCATGATTGCAGGGTATAAGGGAAAATAAAACAATTTACAAGAACTACATTAGAGGTAGCATAATGTCAATATCATCTTCATGTGATGTGTTAACGCCAATAGCCAAACACCACTTTCCATGTACTTATTTTAAACAGATCCTGTATTGCATTGTATCTAAAGCCATTTTTAAAAAACTTCTATTTGTCAACGAACCAAGCAACACTAATGCCTTCTCCTAGATATTTTAAAAGTATCAAGAATTGCAATGTGAAATAAATACCGCAATAACTACACAAATAAATTACTAACCTGATACTTGCCAATGGATTTTCTGTCCTCTTCAATTAACTTTGATTCTTGCTCAAGTTTGCGAGCAATATAGTCCTTGACAACTGAGAGCGTCAAGCATGGGTTTTTCGATAGTGTCTGTAGCACAACAATGGGAGGCACAACATCCTCCTTCTCAATGTAGGTCAAGACCTCTTTAACATCTTTAGAGCAATCTTCCCCAAGCTCCCCAAAATACTTCAACAGATCACCCCACAGAGATGGATCCCCTCCTTGAGACGAGTCCCCCAGCTTTTTGCAGCATGCAATTAAACCTTGATGATCATGAGCTTGCTTGTAACAACTAATAACTTCTTTGTAAAGTTTTAATTTCTCATATAGAAAGAGCAATCCATCTTTGAATGCATGTGTATTACAAAGAATAAGAGCAAGATCAACATCATACAAAGGATCTTCCATCTCAGATGTCCAAGCAGACTTGAGTAATGCAAGCCCTTTCCTTCTCCTATCAACAATATTCTTTGCTATTTTAGTATCTTCTTTTCCAATATTTGCTTTCTCCCTTGTCCCTGACTTGTAGCCATTTGCGGTTTCTTTACCTTTTGCTTCTTTGATATTGTGATTCTCAGAGCCATTTTCTTGAGAAATAGATGGGAAGCTCAAATCATTTGAAATATAGAGCTCCAGAAGGGTGTTATGAATTTCTATTTGGGCAGGTGAGTCCTTGACTGCTTTGATATAATTTTCCAGAAACTCCATCAGATATTGTGGGCTGTGCACAAATATATTCACGAAATCCATTGGTGACGGTATCATAAGCAAGTGCATGCTGTTTGAACCTCTTTTCGTTGTAGGATCTCCAACATCTGTACAGAGCCTTAACAGTATTTCAACTGTTTCAGCAGGTCTATGTTCCACAAGAATTTTCCCGTATTCTTTTACAGTAAGACCTGCTTGATTTGCCTCAAGACTAGATATGTATTGCAGTGCCTCATCATATCTATCAAGATCCTCAAGTAAAATCTTCAAGTACAACTCATGCCTCCCAGCCTTTTTTGCCACAAACATAGCATGTTCATGATATCCAGCAGCACGGCATACTCTTATGGCAGTTTCCACATCAAACTTAATTTCACCTATCCCGTCTTCATCTTTGATGAAATCATTAAGTTTCTCAACATCTTTCAATTTGGTATAGCAGTTCAACAGAAGGGTGGTGTGGTCTTTGGATGCTAACCCTCTATCATGTAACTTCTCTAAATAATTTGTCAGGTTGTAGATGCGCTTTGCATCAAGGAACTTCTGTATAACATATGATGGTTCAAGATGACCAATAGTGTGGATATACTGGGACATAGCCTCATCATATTCCTGTTTCCCATACAGATGGTCACCATACTTCCGCAGCACCTCAGCAGTCGAAGCAGGATCAGCCTGTTGGCTTTGTACAAGATTGATTGCAACTGTATAGAGATTTTTCTTAAACAACATATCAAGCTTACTTTCCATGTCTTTCTCTCCAATGCACAGAATTTTTTTGTCAGCCATAACAAGAATAATATAACCCCACTCACAGACCAAGTGTGAAACATCCCCCACAGGCATGCTATGTGCAATCAGCCGATTCTTAAGATCATAAACATTAAGGGTAACCTTTTGAGTCCTCTGATCTTCAATAATGCAAAGTAAATAACCTCGAAACCAACCTACAAAATTTTTCTCACCATCAAATGCCCAGCAAGGACCCCTACCATCAACTTCATAGAAATACACAGCTTCAGATCTACCAATAATCAGATCCTGTTGATTGAATATGGAATAAATAAGGTTTGCAGCTAGAAAGATAAAATTCTAATAACAAATGTATTAGAACAAAACAACAATGATAGATAAAGAAGCAAATGCGCAAGAAAATAACCAATTGCCCAAAACTATAAAACCAGCTTAAAGGTTAAATTTAACTGTATATACTTTATCTTATGGACAAAACCAAATGGTCAACATCTGTAACCAATTAGATAGTGATTTGTGGATTAGGACTCCCTTTTTAATAGGAGCATATTTGACAATGCACACACATTACCTGCCATGGGTATCATATGCCACAGGGCTTGCTGTCGCTGCAACGGCTTTTTAGTTGGCAGGCCACAGCAAATTTGAGGCTAGAAAAATTAATCACAAAGTTTGCTAGTAAAAACTTGTTTTGTCATGAACTGCACCTAAGCCTGCCTACATTGTTGTAAGTCGTTCAACTGACCAAACAAGTCCTAAATCATATTTTAATTACCAAAGAAATTACAAACTGAACCTGTAAAGCTATATGATAAGAAAATTAGGAGAGGAACATGTGCAAACCATCCTTACCATTCGATCACTCATTGCTACAGCATTGGTCCGACAACCAATCTGATCAAGTGTTTGCCTCCTCGGTGGTTGAACATGCAAGCTGAACAAGGATACAGAACTAGGAGTTACAGCAAAGAGCTGATGTGCTTGCCCCTCAACTCGGAAACCAAGGCCAGTGATAGGCAAACTACTGCTACCATCTGAAGCAGCTTCAACCTGCAGTTTGAAGCGTGTAATACGCTCACGGGCGATGTCTCCTTTGATGCAATAAATGAAACCATTGTCCAGTCCAATGGAAATCAACAGTATAGGTGGTGCTTCTTCTAGAACCATAAATGTTGTAATCTGCAAGTCAGGAAAATATGCCCATTAAACATATATGTTAACATACATAATAATATATATGAGTCTTAGCAATATAAGATCATCTAACATTGGGGTCAAAATGAACTAGGAGAATTTACCTTTGCTTGAGGAAATTGATCGGTGAAGACCCGCAAAATTTGAACACAGAAAGGAACTGTTGTACTTGATCCCTCTTCTTGTATTTTATCAAGGTCAAAAACCTTTAGACATATTGCCGATGACTGCGAAGATGACTGATCATCATCCCCAACCGTGACAAGAACATTTCTTTGCTGATCACATAGACAGATAAATTGCTAATTAAGTATATGATGTAGATGTAGTTATCACAGTAATAGAGTGAATAAATGTTTCACAGAGCAGTAACAGGTATAATAGCGAATGATCTATCGGTAGTGGCACCCAAATGTACTTTTTTCCCCGAGAATAGGGAGTTCAATAGGGCAAAACAAATGAAATCATTGGTGTCAAATGTTGACATAATAAAACAAGTCAACAAGATACTTGTCCAACTTCAGGTACGATTTTCTGGCAGTGGTTCAGAACGCATTTGCAGGGTAAGACGTGCTGAGTCCATCTAAGATTGACCCACCTCACGGCAGTTGGTCATCATACTCAGCAGCTGATTCCATGTCGTAAGAAGAAACAACATGCCATTTTCCTCTTTTTCTTTCTAACTAATACACCCTAATTACACATTACCCAGTAGTAGAGGACGCTGACTAGTACAGTAAAAATATATATCTCCACAAATTCAACGACTTCCCGGAGCGAAGAAGGAAACCGCATCACAGGATCGAGCCAGAGCGTCCGCACCTTGAGCTGCTGGAGGAAGAGGACTGAGGAGGCGTAGGCCTGGAAGCCGTAGGAGAGGCGGAACCCGCGGTCGAGGAGCCCCACGGTGCCGTCGTCGCACCCCACCGCGACGCGGCCGCGGCCGCCCGAGCAGCAGGTGACGCAGCCCGCGATCTCGGCCGGCACGGCGGCGGACGACCCGCTTCCGCCGCCGCCGCTGCCGCGGCCGGCCGCCTTCTCCTCGAAGAACTCGAACTTGCGCCACTGGTACATGCCGGGCCGACGCTAGGCGGCGGATCGGACGCCGGCGGGGAGAACTGGATCGGCTCGGAGGCGGACGGAGGAGCAGGAGGGACTGAGGGAGGGAGGCCGCGTGGCGGACTGCGCGCGAGCCACCGTAAAATTTTTTGTTGCCATTTGGGTAAAAAAATCAAGATTCTTTTTTTTTTCGACCAAAGGGAGTAAACTTTTAGAGTTGCTCTAACCAGCTTAAGAAAATAGTGCACTTTTTAATTCCAGCTATTAGCTGGATTTTAGCTAACCCCGTTTAAATCCCTGACAACCAAAATTTAGAAGAGGGATCCAAACGGAGCCCAAGAAGGGGTGTAAAAACTTGAAGATTACAACAATAGAGATCTTTAGCAAGGCGGGATGGAATCTATTGAGGAGGATCAGAAACTAGACTACATGACTTTTTAGGGCCTGTTTAAATTCGGTGAAAAACTTTGCGAAATTTACTGTAGCAATTTTAAATCGAAGATTAGGAGCACTAAACATGATCGAAATATAAAACTAATTACACGGATGGACGGGAAATCACGAGATGAATCTATAAAGCCTAATTAATCCATCGTTAGAAATTGTTTACTGTAGCACGAATTTGTCTAATCATGGCCTAATTAGGCTTAATAGATTCGTCTCACAATTTTACTCGGGGTTATGAAATGGGTTTTGTCAGTTATTCACATTTAATACTTCTAATTAGTATCCAAACATTCGAATTTACTGTAACGATGAAAAAAGTTGACAAACTAAACAAAGCCTTAGTCGTTTTTCTCTCTGGTTTTATAGGTCCTCTTTGGCCGTGCTTCTCCACCAGCTTCTCAACCAACTTCGCGTGAAGCCCTGCCAAACGGGCATGAAAGAAAACAGCTTTGGCGCTCAAGCTCCGCAAAACGCGCTCTCTAGAGCCATTCCATGGAGATGAAGCCCAAAATAATAGTAGCTTTTCGTGGCTCGTCCCTCGGAGGGGCGGACGTGCGTGGCACGGAGCAGGCTGATTGGAGAAGAGATGCGATGGCGCGACGAGGAAGAGAAACAGCAGAGCAGCGCGATGGAGCAGAAGGGGTGGTGCAGGCCGCGGGATGCGGGCTTTGCCGGCGACGGTAAGATGGAGGTGCGCGATATGCCGCGGCCGCGTGGGCGTCGAGTAGGGCGGCGGCCGGCTTCGGCGTGGAGCGAAGCCCGCTGCCCCCTCCTCGATTTGGGCAAGATCGCCGGGGCGCCGGGCGCCGGCCGGTGCCCGCGCGCGCTGCTGCCGCCTGCAGGCTCCAGTCCTTGCCGTGGCTTGCCGGCTTGCAAGCAGGGACAGGTGGCCCTCTCGTTTCTAGGCATGTGAACCAGACGCAGGAAGCATGTGGAACCGGATAAGGATGGAGAAAAATAAAAGAAGAAAAAAGAAATATGAGAAAATGGGATATAAAAAAAAGATGGGAGGAAAAGGGCAAAGGGCTATATGAAAAAAAGAGAAAAAGGTATTATGGACATTTCATATTTCATGCCTATTTCTGAAAAACAAGAGAAGCTGTTTTACCAAATGTTTTTCAGCAAGACAAGCTAGAGCTGAAAAAAGCTGCTTCACTAAAAGAGCTAGAGCCAAAGCCATTTATACATAAGCTAGAGCCGTGTCAAACAGGTCTTTTTGTATCAAGTCGTAGTGGCTGGTGGTGCACCGTCGTCTTTGTTTCTCTCGGCGGTAAGCTCTCGAACTTTATTTGCTGAGGCCGAATCCTTAATCTATCGTGTTTGGTTCGGTTCAATGTAACGTGATTTGATTTCAGCAGCAACTGTTTACATTACATCGTGTTTGTTTTAGCTGCTGCGTAATCAGGTACCGTGTAATCAGATACGGGGCTATAATAACTCGAGCGTAATCCGATACCCCTCCCACCCAAGCGTAACAGATGCCGATGCCCATCGTCGTCTCCGTTCAACCTCTCCGATCCCCTTCCAAGCGCACGAGCACAACAATGGCGTCGCGACTCCTCACTTCCTGAACCGCCATGAACCCGACATCAATCAACACCCGAGGCCCCGAACCCTGCTTCTGGAGGCCCCACCGCCACTGCTGATGTGGGTAGGCGGCGCTCGTCCTCCTCATGAAGGTCATGCGGCATTGCCGTGGTGAAGCTGCCTCGACTAACTTTAGGCAGCCACAGTTTTCTTAGTTGGTGTTTGGTTCCTACCACAACTTAGTCTGCCTAATTTCTTAGTCACTTGGCCCACATGTCATAGACTCAAATTTCTTGCCTAACTTTGCCTAAGGTTAGGTGGTCAATTTTATAGCCACAAAAGTGTGGAAAGACTAACCTTAGTAACCTTAGGCAAAAATGTGTGGCAAAGTTAGTGCTCAACCAAACATGCCCTAAATCCGCGCGTGGCCAACTGCTCACTGTCATGGCGAGCGTCCTTCGCTGCTGCTTCCATTCGTTGTTTGATTCTCTGATGCCATCTTGAGATGAACATAGGTCCATAGCAGGTGCTAGTTTCTTCAGGACGACAGGATCTTCCGTGTTCTGTTTGCTGCAGGAGTCTATTACCTGAGCTGAACCAAACAATGCCAGTGATCGCTTAATTCTATTCCATTACCGGCGCTTTCTTACGTTACCGTCAAAAGTCCAGAACCAAACACCACCTAAGATCTGACTTCGAGAGATCGACCGGGCCAGCTTATTTTTGGTAGTCGGTCTTGATAAGCGCATGCGTACCAAGTGATCCACGGGCCAACGGTCGCTAGCTAGGTTCAGGATATGCCAATTGAACGGGCAGGTACGTGTTTGTGTATATATATATGCACGTAGGGTCCTAATAAACACAGTAAGTATGTGCCGTGCGGTCGTCCTAATTTGCATGATTATTCAAACCTCTCTCTCTAAAACACGGTACGCAAACTCTAAGCATTTTTGAAAACTCGGAAGAACTCAAAAAGCATACACTAATTCTAAAACCTTAGTTTATGTTGTCTTCTTCGTTAACCATAACTAGTGCCAGATCTAGATGATTGGATATATATACCCCCGCTATTTTTATTTATATGTCAATTTAAATTTAGGTTTATCCTAACTCCTAAATCGAACTTAGCCAATTTTGACCAAACTTACAAAAAAAATATAGCAGCAACTATAATATGCAACATATGCACTATTAATATATGTTCCATGGTGAATTTAATGAAACAAATTAAGCATTGTAAATGTCATTATTTTTTCTATAAAGTTGGTCGAAGTTGAAATCAAATTTGACTTAGAGCAAATCTAATACGACATGCAAATAGAAACAGAGGGGTAGTAGGTGTATATAAAGTGTGGTGTGAAATTTAAAAATAAAAATATAAAGTATATATGGAGTGCAATTTTTTTTTCAAAAAACATAGCTTGTAATTGAGAATTTGGATAACGCATAGCTATAATAGTATTGAGCGCAATATTTTAGCAAAAAAGATAAAATTCTTTATCAACCTTTTACTGACACATTTTGGAACCCATAGCTATATTTATTTTAGAAAATTGTAGAACAGAAGCAGACTTGTCTTTTTTTTTCTTCTGATCATAAAGCTGTTTGTTAATTTCTTCCTCCTTAATTTCTATCCTTGGAAAAGATCAAGAAGCCCCTGTGTAGTACTAGTTTGGAAGCTAGTCAAGGACAGCAAAGAGCCAAGGCAACACAGGTGTGTTTACTTTCCTTTTTTTTGCGAGTGTCAGGTGTGTTTACTTGTTCAGCTGCCAATTGACGGCAATTTAACACTTGGCTAACACCTGCAATACCAGGTCAAATGACGCCGTTACATCAATGACGTCACTGCTGCCTTGTGTCCAATCAAAGGAAATTCGATCAATATCTGGTGCAGCCGTGTCGAACCTTTTGCTGCAAAAGCGCCACAAGAATAAGAAATTCCTTGTCGTGTGCAAGAGAGGAAGAAAACAAAAAAAATGGTACGTGCTCAGAATGAATGCTAGCTATATGCTTAACTAGGGGAATAATCAATTTCTTATTTCTTTCCCATGACGACTAGGAACAGGCAAATAAAGAATTCTGTTTAGTAGAAAGGAAGGAAGCAAGTGAAGAAAGATGGGATCAAATTGTGAATGTTCTTGGTTCGCATCTTGCTTTTTGAGCGTGGTTTCGCAATGGAGCTTCCATTATGCTTGATAATTTCATCTTCACCCTCAGACGGGTAAACATAATAGGCTTTAGGCGCCAAAGAGATACCTTTTTTAATCCTTTTTTCTAGTTTGAACTTCCCTATGACAGTAGGAGAGATATTGTCGGGGATACATCCCTAGTACCCGCAAAGAAAGGAAGAAGGCAGACTCCTATTAGAGTTCCCCTGTAATCCTACTAGGACTCATACCGTGTAATTCTACTATGACTTCTACCTTATAGCCGACTAGTAACCCGCCCCCTGGACTGTATAAAGGAGGGCCATGGTACCTAGATGGTCATCGAAAACACCTCAGCGCAGGGCACAATATACAATACTCCAAACAGGACGTAAGGTACGCTGCCTTGGCGGCCCGAACCTGTCTAAATTGTGTCTTGTGTCCCGCGTTTACCTTCGAGTTCCAGGTCCGACAATCCTCCACCGCACAAATCACTATCTTGGGAACCCCCTATAGTAGGCTTGCCGGTATAAAAAATCGACAGACATCATGGAAAAAAGGACTTTGATCCAGCATACCTCGTGTGACTTCTAGACCACTATTTCGGATAGTATTTATGGTTCTATCTTTTTCTTAGCAACTGGCTTTCATGGTTTTCATGACCCTCTATCATTTCGTTAAGAGGGTGAAAACCAGTGGAATTATCTGCCCCTTTCCTCTCTTGTTTTAGGGGTTGTTTGGTTCGTGCCCCTCTCAGCCACGCCAATTAAGGGCGCACCAATTTTGTGGCGAACGATTTCGCCGCCGTCGTTTCACCCGTGCGCGGGCGTTAAATTGAACTGGCGTTGGCGAAACATCATTGGCTTGCCAAAGATCGGCTGCGATCCAAATAAGGAGGTGTTTAATTCTGGTGAAAAATTTTGGTGAAAAATTTTGCAAAGAGAATCTTACCATTAGGAGTACTAAATGTAAACTAATAATAAAACTAATTATAGATCTCGCCTGAAAATCGCGAGACGAATCTAATGACGGTAATTAATCTATGATTAGCGGGTGGTTACTGTAGCATCACTGTTGCAAATCATGGCCTAATTAGGCTCATTAGATTCGTCTCGCAAATTTACCTGGGAGTTATGGAATGGGTTTTGTCATTAACACATGTTTATTACTTCATGCATGTAAGATTCCCTTTGGTGAAAAATTTTGGTGAATTGAACACCCCCTAAACCTAATGAGTCCGGTCAATGACCAATTATTTGGTTAGACCGTGTAAAGGTCAAGACTGCTTCTTAACTACCCTCGGAGCAAAAGTAGTAGCCAAAAGGAAGAAATTTCTTGTACAGATAAAGCATAGAAATAAAGAAGCCCATAGTTTAGTTAATTAAAAGAAAATTAAAATGGATAATAAATCGATAATTATGAAATTGTACCTCACTAACTAACCTTCGATCAAAATCTCTAGACTGGACAACATGTGCCTGCTTATCTTTTTTTTTTGAAAGAACAACATGTGCCTGCTTTTCCCTTGCACGAGCGTTTTTCTTCCACAAGGTGACAGCGACATGTGTACTCGGGTACCCCGGCCGCTCTCTCAATTCCTTGATGAAGTCCTCAGATGCACAGCGGCAAATATGTGCTTGGCATTTGGAATCAGGCTTATTGGTCGACCAAGTTTGAATCAGCAAACTGGCTCAATTGTGTGGACTTGACTGCTTCAGTCAGCAGATCTACAGCTGATGATGCCACAAGGAACTAATAACCATGTGTGTGTGGGCGAGCTTACACCCTCTCCATCGACCATTCAGCACGAGGTTCGCATCTTCTTCAACTCCGGCTGATCCGCTTGCACGAATCGAATCCATATGGCAAACTATGTTCCCAATGCACTCTAGATATGCTGCAGTAGCAACATAATGTTTGCTGCAGATGAAAAAATTGAAACAACGTTCTAGACGTGGAGTGAGCAAGAGCAAATGGCCCACCAATTTAAAACACGCTCTTGCCTAGTCGTGAGTCGTCTGCATCATCTCAGCACCTTGACTTGGTTCCGTGCTATCATCTCAGGGTTTTCACCCTCGGCCATCCACCTTTACGACCATATCTCCATGATTCGATCGGTTCCAACTTATCACAGTAGCAACTCACTGCTGCACACACGGACACACACAGACCGGGCCGGGCCTCGCTCTCATACGTGATGCCATTCTCTTGCAGGTGGCGAGCGATCGCAGTCACTCGAAGACGACGCTGGTTCCAACTGCCGTGATGCTACGGCGAAGCTGCATGGCGGCGCTCTGCCTTGACCGCATCCGTCACCGTTTCTAAGCTTCCCTCGCCTATAAAAGGAGGACGAAGCTAGCTGGTGATCCAGCATCTTCCAGTACTACCAGTGCAGGTGTCCACCAAAACCTAGCTCTCGTACGTGAAAGCAAGTGAACGAGTTCAAGAAACGGCAAATTAAACCCCTGCAATGGCCACCACCGCCAGCACCAACAGTACTGATCCTCCTCAGTCCTCTTCTGCAAGTGACAAGACAGGATTCCTCAAGACCTGCTTCAATGGTGTCAATGCTCTCTCAGGTACTACCAATCGGCTATCCCATGCATTATTAGCCCTAATTTCCCATGCATGCACCAGCACCACTCGATGTTTCAATCGCTGAACATTTTTTTTTTGAATCGAGGCATACCCCATTTCCATTAACAACGGAAATACACGAGTTCAGCTTACAGACGCAGAACGAAAAGAGAGAGACAAGCGCCAGAACATCATCAGACGCGGGGGAATGTGCATGACAAACAACCTGAGTCAGGCTGCCGCCATGACACAGCCTCGAACTACCTAGGAGACCTTAACCAACAGCTACAGCGTGCACCTACCAAACAAAAGAGCAAGATCCAGCCAAGTTTAACAGGCAGGACGACAGGTTCACAAAGTTCTGGGAACGATTTCACTTCCAATCACTCATGACAGCAGCTCCTCCCATCATATTTCCTCATCCGCCTCCTGGTCTTCTGGCGCCGGCAGCCTGGGGATGTTGTTGCTTGCTTGCGTAGACAGGATCCGACAAGCAATGGCGAGGAGAGTGTTGATTCCCTCCCTCATCGTCTCCTGAGCATTTTCCTTGTACAGTCCTGTCCAATACAACATAAGAGAACACATATAACAGATTAACTCAGCAGGATGCTTGGGTCTTTTTCCTTCAAAGCATGCTTTATTCCTTGTTTTCCAGATTGCCCAGCATGTTGCAGCAATCCCAAGAGTATGAACAGCCCCACCACTGGGCAACCACTTACAAATCCACTTCCAGTATTGTTTCATATTTGTGGGGACATTGTTAGCACCAATGCTTATAGCAATAATTCCCCATACAACTCTTGCCACCAGGCATTGGAAAAACAGATGGTCAATAGTCTCAACACATTCACAGAATTGACATAATGGACTACCCACCCATTTCCTCTTAATCATATTATCCTTAGTAAGGATCGCATTTTGTTCAACCAGCCATAGAAATATCTTGATTTTATAGGGAATTTTGGCTTTCCATATCCTTTTGAAAGAATCGCCCGAATCAGATACAGTCAAATGGTCATAAACAGATTTAACCGTGAAGGTTTTGTGCTTTCCCCATTTCCACAGCACATTATCATCTACATCAGTGACCCTCAGGTTCAGAGCTTTGTTTTTAATGTCATTCCAAATATGGAGGCAACCACCTTCTAAAAGATACTTCCCCACCTATATCTCTGAACTGCATTAAGGTTATTGTCTTATTATCACAAAGCTCAAATAGAGTTGGATGTTCCAGAAATAGAGGATTACCTCCACACCAAGAATCATACCATAATCTGGTATGCCTGCCATTCAGAGTTTTAACCATCCTCCCACTCAAATACACATCTTTAACTTTCAAAAGATTCTTCCAGATGGGTGAGTCACCACAACTGGGCTGAACTGAATGTATTGAATCATTTCCCATATATTTTGCCTTTACCAGATCCTGCCATAAACCAGTTTCTTTCTCCAGCCTCCACCACCACTTGCATAACAAACTAATATTCATTTTCCTTATATCCTTAATGCCCAAACCTCCTTTTTTCTTGCTCTTGCAAATGATTGGCCACTTTACCAAGTGATACTTCCTTTTCAGACTTCCTCCTTGCCAGAAAAACTTCCTTCTTTGTTTGTCCAGCGAATCAACCACAGTTTTAGGTAAAAGATAGATTGACATGTGATAAATGAAAGAATTGGATAGGCTAGAATTGATAAGAGTAGTCCTTCCAGCAATAGACATAGTGCCCCCCATCCACACATCCAACTTTTTGCTATTCTTATTTTGCAACGGATTCCAGTCAGCTACATGAAGCTTACTAGGGCTAACAGGGACTCCTAAATACTTAATTGGGAACTGTCCAACTTGGCAATTGAAAATATCAGAGAATTGTATTTCCTTAGCCTGATCCCCGTTAATCATTACCACCTCACTTTTCTCAAAATTAATCTTCAGCCCGGACATGATCTCATACAGGTAAAGAAGGAGTTTAAGATTTCTCGCATATTCAACATTATCCTTCAAACAAATAATGGTATCGTCGGCATATTGCAAGATTGCAATGCCTTTGGGGATTATGGAATCTGCCAACCCCACCAACAAGTTATTACGCTGAGCATGTCTCACCATTTTAGTGAGGCAGTCAGCAGCAAAATTGAAGAGGATAGGTGACAGTGGATCTCCTTGTCTCACGCCTTTGTGACTGACGAAGTAAGGTCCAGTCTGATCATTTAGCTTAACACAGATTGTCCCACCTGTTATAACTTGTCTCATCCATGAACACCATTTATCTCCAAAACCCCTACATTTTAAGCAATCCAAGAGGAACTCCCAATTTACCTTATCATAAGCCTTTTCGAAGTCAAGCTTTAATATAACCCCAACCTCCTTTTTTCTCTTAGTCTCATGCGGAGTTTCATGTAATGCCATAACACCGGTCATTATGTTCCTTCCCTTCATAAATGCAGTTTGCTCTTTACTGATCAGTATTTCCGCAAAGGGTGAGATTCTTATTGTCAGAACCTTGGTAATCCACTTATACAAACAGTTTAGCAAGCATATAGGCCTAAACTGCTGAATTTTGTTAGCATCTGCCACCTTTGGCAACAGGGTTATGATGCCATAATTTAATCTAGCAACTTTAAGTTTCCCATGATAAAAATCATCAAACAACTCCATGATATCAGATTTGATAATGGACCAACATGACTGATAAAATTCAATTGGGATACTATCTGGGCCTGCAGCTTTATTTTTCTCCATTTGAAAAAGGGTAGATTTGATCTCTTCTTCACTAAAGGGTTGGCACAAAACAATATTATCATTCTCCCCCAAGTATTCCTCCCCTTCCCACATTGCCCTATCCAGAGGAATGGCATTTCCCATAGCAGGTCCAAACAAGGATTTATAGTACCCAGTGGCATGATCTAACAGATTCTTATCCCCCTCCACAATTCCATTTTCAGATTGCAAAGAGAAGATTGTGTTTTTCCTCTTCCTTCCATTGGCTACTCTGTGAAAGTAGTCAGTGTTATTATCCCCTTTATGTAACCATGTTTCATGAGATCTCTTATACCAGTAAAGCTCCTCTTCCTCCAAGATGGACATAAGTTCAGCTCTCAGTTTGCATTTGCACTCCAATTGACAATCTGATAATGCTTCTTCTTCCTCCTTACATTCCAAATCTTGTAATTCATTTTGTATGTTCTGCTTCCTCTTTTTCCTTTCACCTTGCAAATTAAACCCCCAACCTTTAAAGAATTGTTTAAATTTCTTAATCTTGATTTGAATCCTGTCAAAAGCTGAGTCAGC
This sequence comes from Alloteropsis semialata, assembly GCA_004135705.1. NCBI lineage: Eukaryota > Viridiplantae > Streptophyta > Magnoliopsida > Poales > Poaceae > Alloteropsis > Alloteropsis semialata. The sequence goes on from CM014274.1 coordinate 71,966,063, forward strand.
ATGACATGGTTGATCCCAAATCTTCCTTACATTTTCCAAAAACTCATCATGCAATAGCCAGGAAACTTCAAACCTAAAGCTCAAAAATTTCAAAGGTTGGCTACTATCAGTACTTAAAATCAAGGGGTTATGATCAGAAACTTCTCTAGGCAATTTCAGGACAGTTACTCTAGGAAACAAGTCTTCCCATGCTTTATTCATGAGAAATCTGTGTAGGGTCTGCCTGATTGTTGGACCAGGTGAATTTGCCTCCAGACATAATAATTTCCACCAGCTCATAGTAAGAGATAATATTGTTAAACAGATCAGAGTATCTGCTCAAACAACTGTTATTCTTATTTTTCTCTGAAGTATATCTAATGAGATTAAAATCTCCCCCCACATGGTAAGGTTCCTTACAATTTTGACAAAAGGTTGCTAACTCAGCCAAGAATGTATCTTTATTCTCCTCTTGAGCTGCTCCATAAACAGTGATGAGATTCCACCTTATTTTTAATTGCTTATCCCAAAGGTCCATCTGCAACATATACTCACCCTCCTTAAAAGAGCCAACATCAAACATTTCCACTCTTATGCCAACAAGAATGCCACCAGATCTACCTTTGGATGGAGTCCATTTCCAAAGGTAGTCCTGGTAAGGATCAATTTTCTTAATTATTCCATCCTCAATGTTTGCTTGCATAGTCTCTTGCAAACCCAAGAAATGAAATTTGTGATCAGAAATAAGATTTCTAACAAAGGATGAGACACCATTTTTTTATGCCCCTACAATTCCATGTTAGACCTTTCATTTTTTTCCTTTCTTTTTAGTTTTCTTTGGTGACTTCAAAGAGTCAGGGAGTCCCTGAACATTCCTTTTGTCACCTTTTTTATGGGCAGGAAGTTCCTTACCCTTCCCTCTTTTTTTCCTTGGTCCAGAAAGAGATAGCCTTGACACAGATTTTTCTTTCCTTTTAGGGGTAAAAGCAACCAGAGACTCCATATCAGTCAAACCATCTTCCTCCTCGACATCAGAATTCTCTTCTAAAGTTACTAAATCAATTTCATTATTACAGGAGTTCACATTGTTCTGGGCATCATGATTTTTATTAACAAGAGAGTGTCTAGCAATCTCTAGATCTTTAATAATGTCAATAGCAGCAAAGTTATCATTCATTATAGAAACACCCATCCCAGAGGCTAATGAAGTAATATCAGCATTTTCTAACACAGCAAAGGAATTATCAGAGTTAAGATTGGTACCTTCCAGATTTCTTTTCTTCCCCATCATAGCCACCTTGTCTTCTGTTGTTAATAAAATGTCCTTCTGCAGCCTGGGACACCTCCTTCTTTCCATCCTTGGTACAGCCTCCTCCTTTTTCTTTGCACTATCATCATGAGCTTCTTTGTTTATCTCAGCCAGCTTCTCATCAGTAGAAATACCCTCCAATGCACTCTTTATTAGACTAGCTTCCTCTTTAGATTCAACTTCACCACTGAGTTCCACAATCCTAGCATAGGATTTCTCAATCAGATTCTGTTTGTTAGAGGCCAGAATCTGCCTGTGAATGGAAGTCTGTTCAGTATCCTCACAGTTAGCTAGCCAAGCTTGTCCACCTTCACCATTTTTCTCCATCCTCAGAGAATGCTCTTGCAACATGGCCACCTGTAGTTCATAATCATCACTTTCATCACTTTCTTCCCAATCCTCTTCCACCATTCCTGATTTCTGAACAGCTTCAAGTGGTTCTGTATCAACAGCTTTGCCTTTTCCCTGACCCTCCTTTTCACTCTCCATATCCTGATAAGCATGTATCTTACCAGGTGCAGAAGATGCATATGTCTTTTGACTCTTACTACAACCTCCATAGATTGGTGTCCCTTTCCCACTTGGTACATTCTTAGAATTATCACTGCCATTCCCCTGATCAGATTTCTTGTCCACCCTCAATCGCTTAGGGTTTGGCTGAACATTTGCATCCCCAGCAGGTACAGCAACCTTTGCAGAGTCATGAGAGGGCTTCTCCTCCACTTCCCGTTCAAAGAAGAAATCATAGATCATAAGGCCCAAAGTCCCTTCTGCAACTGCAGGAACCTGAGATACATCCCTACAGGCTATTTTGACCCTCACATATTCAGGCTTATATCTAGTTCTCTCATCAACAGCCATTACCTTTCCAACCAAGCCACCAACTTTAGCAACTGTTCTTATGAATCTTTGAGCAGTTGGAATTCCTTTCACTCTAAACCAGGCAGTCTGAAGCTCCCCCTTAGCACCTACTGCAGATGTCCAGGGTGCTACTACTATCTGAGCATCAGCTTCTTTCATCCCCAAACTTTTAAAGCTGCTATACACTTGTACCATTTTGGCATCAGGAAACCTCATGGTATATCTATTCTCATCAACTTTCCTTGCAGACCACCTCCAAATCGAGTTGGTGGCTGCATTTTTGAACTCCATTTCAATTTGCTTTGCAGAGGCTGATCCAGAAGTCACAGTAATCACAGCTGTGCTAGATTTTTCCCTAGATACTTTAGGATCAATGTGTTCATCTATGTAGAAGAAGCTTTGGTTTTCCACCTGGGCAGCACACAACTCAGGCCCATAATTCCATAATGGTTCCCTTTTGCAGTCATAGGTGATGTGGTTGTTGTATCCACAGACCTCACATGGCTGCCTTCTGAGACACTCTTCAGTTGTATGATTTCTCAAACCACAGAAATTGCAACCAGGAGCATTATTGGGGTGATTGTTTACCTCATTCCTCTGTCTCATACCCATTTCTTCATTTCTTGAATCAGCACCCTTGTGCAAGCTCCTGCCTTCAGCAGCCTTGCTTGTCTCAGGACCATGTCTTCCTTCCCTCATTTCTTCTCTGTGATTCCATCTTGACCTATCCTCTGCTCTCCCTTCAGCTGATGCAGCCGCCTTTTCCCATGCAGTTGAATCAGCCGCTTTGTCCCTTCCATCACCCTCCTGACCACCACCTCCCACCTCTCGCTGCCCTTGGTCACCAGTTCTGCCATCATCATGAGCATCCTCCCTTTCCAGGTCCTCCAAGTCGCCCTTCCCCCTTCCCTCGTTGAGATCTTCACCACAATGAGAGCCTCCACCATTGAAATCTTCCCCACCGCCAAAGAATCCTCCCGTGCTTTCACCTCTGCCCCTTCCCCGACCTCTCCCCCCCCATCATCTCTTCTCGCTGCCAGACATTGGATCTAGCTCCAGTGCGCCCGGCCCCTCTCCCTTGGCGGCCAGCACCGAAGCCATCCCGACGGAAACCACCGCGATTACCCCCAGGGTACACCATTCTTACCGGAGCAAATTCAGCGCGAACCGCTTGTGCATATGATTTCCTTGGACCCTGAAGGCCGGATCCGGTGGATGTATGGAAATAGCCAAGGAATTTTGCGAGATTGGGGAATCGCGGGGATGAAGGAACCCTAAGAAAGGGGGAAACGGGATCTGAAACAGGGGACTGGAAATCCTTGGGCTGAGTCAGCCCCGGATATTCCTCCCTCGAGGTCTCAGCACCCCCCAGGTAGGGGTCACCCGCGTCGTCTTCCTCCGGATGTGCGACACGCGTCTGGTTGGAAGGGTGAGATCCGAGCACGCCAGAAATGGTGGGACATGGTGGAGGTATCCTCACCCAGACCCGACCCCTGACGACTGGACCAAACCCCGTCTGATGTGGATCCGTACCTTGGCGGTCAGCGATGGTATGCGGCGGCGACGTCCTCTTCTCCGACGATGTCGGAACCGACAAACTCGTCCCCTCCTGGCTTCTAGCCTCCCTGTGTGCGCTAGATTTCCAACAGAAAACGATTGGAGCCGCCACCCGATCCTCATCCACGCTCTCGAACGGAAACCATGGCGCGGATCGAGAGTGCCGAAACGATCACGTCGAAGTATCCACGGGGAACCCTTGCGGCGGCGCCATGTTCGCACCGCCGTGGTTTTTAGAGTGGTTTCTGTTTGGCCGATAATCTATCCAATCTTTCCTTCAATCACTGAACATGCATGCATGTAACAAATCGGCTAATGGCTTGCTGTTCTTCGATGACTGTACGTGTGCATGGATCGGGCTGCTGTCCATCCCCTACGCGCTGTCGCAGGGCGGCTGGTCCAGCCTGGCCATCTTCCTCGCCATCGCCGTCATCTGCTGCTACACCGGCATCCTCCTGCAGCGCTGCATGGACGCGAGCCCGCTCGTGACCACCTACCCGGACATCGGCGCGCTGGCGTTCGGCCGGAGGGGCCGCCTCGCCGTCGCCGCCTTCATGTACCTCGAGCTCTACCTCGTCGCCGTCGACTTCCTCATCCTCGAGGGCGACAACCTGCACAAGCTGTTCCCGGCCGCGGGCTTTCGGCTCGGGTCGCTCCGGGTCAGCGCCAAGCAGGGGTTCGTGCTCGCCGCCACGCTCGCCGTCCTGCCCACCACGTGGTTCAGCAGCCTCAGCGTGCTCGCGTACGCGGCCGCCGGCGGCGCGCTGGCGTCCGTCGCCCTCATCGCCGCCGTCATGTGGGTCGCCGTCTTCGACGGCGTCGGGTTCCACGAGCGGGGCAGGCTCGTGAACTGGGCGGGCCTGCCCAGCGCCGTCAGCCTCTACTCCTTCTGCTTCAGTGGCCATGCCGTCTTCCCCATGATTTACAATGGCATGAAAGACAGGAAAAGACTCCCGATGGTAAAATCACAACTTCTAATTAATTAAAAACCTTCTTAATTATTAGAACAGTACGTGAAAGATATATAGCATCTTTTCTGAATGATTCTGCATGCAGGTGCTATTCATCTGCTTCGTCGTGTCTCGTGAGCACGCTGAGCTACGGCTTCATGGGCGTCGTCGGGTACCTCATGTACGGCGACGCGCTCATGTCGCAGGTGACCCTCAACCTGCCGTCGGGGAAGGTGAGCTCCAAGGTCGCCATCTACACGACGCTGGTGAACCCGCTGACCAAGTACGCGCTGGTGGTGACCCCCATCGCCGAGGCGCTCGAGGGGGAGCTCGGCGTCCGCAAGAGCCGGCTGCTCTGCGTCCTCGTCAGGATGGCGCTTGTCGTCGGCACCGCCGTCGTCGCGCTGGCCGTGCCCTTCTTCGCCGACGTCGTGGCGCTCACCGGCGCGCTCCTCAGCTGCACGGCCACCATGCTGCTGCCGAGCCTCTGCTACCTCAGGGTCCGCGCCAAGGTCGGGGCCAAGAAGCCGTGGCTGGAGACGGCGGCCTGCGTGGTTATTATTGTAGTTGGCGCGGCCATTGTTGTGCTAGGCACCTACAGCTCTGTGAAGCAGATCGTCCAGAGGCTTAAATGGGTGGAAGAGAATAAATAGCTAGGCTGGCATTGCATGGAATGGAAGTACGGCCGTGCTGATGCTGCCAGATTGAGGACTGTACACTGATTTCGTACTATCAGATTCGTTAGTTTTTACCTTTTATCATATGATCTTTGTGCCGGATTGCATGCATGCCACGCCACCCCCTCCACCATCGTCACCAGCCTGCGCCGCCGCCGGAGCCGCCCGCCGGAAGTCCGGTGGGCTGCGAGAAGGGCGGCGGCGGGGCAGTCCCCTCATCCCCTCCTTCTTTCTCCCCTCGGCACCTTATCCATCTCGAACCCTAGCCATGGCTGGCGGCCGGAGCCGCTCCAAGGAGACCAGAACTGCTCCGAGGGTGTCGGGGGTAGACCCCTAGGGGTACCCAGAAGGCGGATTGGCCCAACCAGCAAGGGGCGGCCCGGTCCGAGTGCAACTGGATCGGTTTGTCAGACTGGGTGGCCCACCAGTCGGACGAGCCGGATGGGCGCGACGGCGCGCGCGGCAAGGAAGCAGGCGGCGTATCCCGCAAGAAGCTCGGAGATCAAGATAAACTAGCCGGAATTATAGGGAAAGATATCTGTAATCGTTATAGGATCGCATCCTTGTATTTCGGGTAGGTTACGATCTCTAGCCGACTTGTAACTCAAGGCAGCCGGACTATATAAGGCGCCTTGAGACCCCCCTCCAGAACACGAGCAATCATTCAACCTAGGACAGAACCCAACTACGGAGATCCTTCAGGAACTTCATACACAGCAATACAATCACCCCCAACACAGGACGTAGGGTATTACGTCATCTCGACGGCCCGAACCTGTTCAATCCTTGTGTCTTGTGTTACCATCGGCTTCTGATCCTCGATCTGTCCCTCAACAAATCAACCACGTAGGCTACCCTGTGTGGACTGCCGGGTCCAAACATCCGACAGAGGGTGGCCGGATCCGCGCCACGGTGGACCAGATCTGCGCGCTGCTGGCTCATCTCGACCGGCTCCGACGAGGGCGGCGGCATCGGCGGCGGCGGGCGGACGGGCTGCGACGTCGCGGTGGCAGTCGGCCACCCGGCTCTCCGTCGCCTGTTCCGCGTCCGGGGCCACCGGATCTGCCTCCCTGGGGCCCGTGATGGCGGATCCCGCTCGGTGGCGTCACCGGGAGGCTACAAGGACAGATCCAGGTGAAAACCTAAGAACCGATTCGCTGGTTCGGGCGGCGGCAGCATCTGGATGTTGCTTTCCTCTTGAGGCGTCGTCTTGGAGTCCTTAATGGCGACACCATGATTAGCTTGGAGCAATGGTGGTGGGTGGCAGATCGACACCATCTACGTCCAACAGATTTCTTTCGAGGTCACTTCGATGCTTAGATAACAGCCGATGCATGGTCCATGAGGTGGCGGCCGGTGTTGGCCGGATTTGCTCTTGCTTGGCAAATTAAAGCGGAGGTGACCACATTCTTGGTTGCCGATCCGTTGGAGAAGACCGCCGGGGAGCGACGACAAGATTTGTATGTCTCATTCCTTACTTAACGATGACCGAAGATAGGAGATCGGCGTTCATGGTGGCTACAAGTGACCTCAATAGATTTTGGACTAGGCGGTCTTTAGTACTGATTTTCATGTGCTAAAGTTCTTTAAGATATTTCCTTAGATGTTTGTAATAAACAAGGCTATGTGCAGTCACACAGAGGCCAGAAGGCTGTGTGCATTACTGCAGAGGCCGGAATGCAATTCCATTTTCTAAAAAAAATCATATGATCTTTGTTTTTTATGATAGCCAACAGGTGGTTATCAAATGTTTTTCATATCTTTGACAAATAAATAAAAACACATACCCTCCAAAAAATGGAGTGTGATGTACCGAGTTCAGATCAGTGATTTCGATACACGATACACGTGCAAGTTCTATCCTTTGACACTAGCCAAAGGGCCCTGGCATGGTCTGGTGGGACCAACATAGAACAAAACTAGGCATATGGACCCCAAACAGATAGAGCACTCACTACCGGAAACCGGCTGTTTACCGGGTATCTAGAGCTTTACCGAGTGCAATCCATCGGGCATTTGGCAAACTAGGTCTTTGCCGAGTGTCTCCTGCGAAGCACTCGGCGAAATAAATACACTCGGCAAACAGCTGGTTTGCCGAGTGCAAAAAAAAAAACACTCGGCAAATAATAAACACTCGGCAAAATAGCTCACGTGACTGCCACGTGCGCCGGCCGTTAAGTATTTGCCGAGTGTCCATCAGCAACAGAAAGCACTCGGCAAAGAGGTATTTGCCGAGTAAGTCAATGTCGAGTGAGGTTCGCCGATGGCGGCCCTCGGAAAACACTTTGCCGAGTGTTTTTGGGTCTTTGCCGAGTGCCTCGGGCACTTGGCAAACATCCTGTTTTCCGTAGTGAGTGTGTACCAAGTTCACATGTGCTGCAAACGTAAAATTTAATGAAATGTCCTTTGATAGAATATTAGGTTCATCGGGACGGGCTAGGGCAAACCCTTCGTTCTCACATATGGATGCCCACTGAAATTTCAAAATAGAAAATATAATTAAAGAGAAAATTATGCCCCTCAAGATGAATCGAGAATAATAATGGCAAACATTAGACTAATCTTTTGGGTTGCTTCAATCTAGACGCAAAATCATGAGTTGGGCCATGACACTTCTTATATGATCTGAGTTGGACATGGTTAATTTATCCACATGGCGTTTCTAACCCATCATGACATCCGGTTGAGTGGCTGCGTGCTCGATATGCATGCAAAGAAAAAACACCATCAAGCTAGTTGTTCTGTTCGATTTGAGTTAGGCACAAGGCCTTGCTTGAATTATGACACTTGCCAGACTGGTTTCAAGATTGTCATTGGTAGTCTTGGAGCTCGTGCGCTACTGTGCCGAGACTACCAATGACAAACTTGGTCCATGTCAACTAGGCCACAACTCAACCGAGATCATGGGCATAACTTAATCAAATCAACTAGTCTGATGCATGCACCCGATCTTATATATTACGATTTCTCTCTATCAGTTTTCAGTGTGAAACTAAAACCCACAAGATATAATTCTATTGTGTGGCCTAAACGTTATGTTATTTTGAATCTACTACGATCCACGGTAGTCAACTTGGGAATGATCCAAAGCCGTCTGAAAAGCTGGTCTGTTGCCGAGTCTCCCTATCTATAGTTGACGGTTGGCAGAAGCTGGTCAATTGCCGTCCACGCCATTGATACCTATTTTTAAAGACTCGGTACCAATAGTAGTCATTGGTACCAGGTCTAAATTTTATAGGCCCCGAGGACAAAAGGTCTCGACTCTTTGGTACCGGTTTGTAATATGACCCCGTACTAAAAGTCATCCTTTAGTACCGGGTGGTGTTACGAACCGGTATCAAAGGGTCCTCCGCGGGTTAATTGAAAGCATATAGGACTTGGTCAACTATGATGTGTAGGTGAGATGGTAAGGAAGCAACGCGCGATGACCGAGGTCATGGGTTCGAACTCCGCATGCTGCACCCGCGTATTTTCACGAGAAACAAATCGTGTGACTTGTGAGTTATTGACCCGCCTCAAGTCAGTCGGTCATCATACTCAGCATCTCATTTGAAGGTGTAAGAAGAAACAGCATGCCCTTTTTCTCCTTTTCTTTCTAATGCACCCTAATTACACATTACCCAGTAGTAGAGGATTGCTAACTAGTACAACGACAACTATCGACAAATTCAATGACTAGGGCGTGTGTGTGGGAGCCTCCCTGAGATTTAAAATATTTTTTTGACTTCAAAACCAAAGACCCCTTTTGGCTCTGGATCCAGAACCGGTACCTATGGCCGAGGCCTTTAGGGCTTATTTAGTTCGTGAAACTTTAGAAACTAAACTAGTTTGCAAAAGTGCCAAAGTTTGCAAACTAGTTGAAGGGGGTGTTTAGTTCTAAAGTTGCAAAAGTTGCATTGGAAAACGTGTCGCAAGAGAGAGGGCACGTTTTTCAATGTGTTACTTTTGCAACTTTGGAAACTAGTTGAAGGGGGGTGTTTAGTTACCTGGTTGTAAATTTGTAAACTACTTTTGAAAGTTTGTGGAACTAAACAGGCCCTTAGTCTCGGTTGTGCAGTACTGGTTGTACAGCCAGTACCTATGGCCCTTACCAACCAGTACCGATGAAGGGTTCTGTATTTCTGTAGTAGTGAGTTGCCTATGGACAGTAACTTTGCTTTTGGACCTTTTCTTTCTCTTGTGTAAAGACCTGTAACCTTCCAGCGTGCTGGTGACTAAGTCTTCACTCTTCAACATATTAATTAGGTGATACATAAGTGTGAATAACACAGCAAAAGTTCCCTGGAAGAGTAACAAAAAATTCAAAATACGAGTAACTAAAAGGCAGAGGGCTTGATCGACCCCGTGATGGTCTCATCACCAACCAAAGGGCTTCATTTTCTATATTGGTCTTCCAATAGTTGCTGCTGAACAAGCAAAACTACCGAGTAACTAAAAGGCATAAGCAAAGCACAGACATGGTCGGAACACCACGAGTTGTTTCTATCGTATATGCCTCAACTCCAGAACCCCGCTAGCTTACTTTATGCAAGATGTTTTTTTTAGCAAATGCAAGATGTAATTTCAGAGAGAGAGAGAGAGAGAGAGAGAGAAGAATGAGGTACAGTGTAAGTGCAGTAAATACATGCATGACTGGAGGGCTAAATTGGATGATCTGCCTGGTTGCTTTGGTGTGGTATTCCAAAGCAACAGCCCTCCATACAATTTCTCTTGAAGAGTCTTTTCCATATAACTGGTGACCGACAAAGCTACAACCTACATCAATGTCCTGATGAAGCCACTATATTCGTTTCTTGCATCTGATGGTTCAAATGGGTTTCACAATGGCAGAGCTTTCCATGACTCATGAGACATTGGAGCAAAGCAAATAAACCTGATTTTTCAGTCAGGGAAGTGAAGACGCCATGTCTTTTGGATCCTTTAGACGTTTGCACATTAAGAAAATGATCGGCGGTGTACTTCACCAACAACAACATCGATTTAATGGAAAGGAGAGAAATAAAATCTTTCCTACTTGCAACCTCTTTGAATAAGGGAAAATGTCCTACTTCAATGTAAATGCATTACCTGACCTCCTCACAAATTACATTCTCTAGATTGAGACTATTTTCTGTTTCACAATCCACCATATTTTGGATGACATGTAAGTATCTTTCATATTTGATGAATAAAATCTCTAAGCCTTGCCTAAAAAAGAAATACCAATTAAACTCCCAGCGACAATAATAAATTGCAGAAATATTGAGGGCTTGCCGCCAGAGTCCGTTGCAAGCTGTTAAGCCGGCACAAGCATGACTTCCCCTGGCTACTCCAAGTCATCTAGGACTCTATACATCCTACCACAATCACACGGCCGAATGCCCTCCGCACCTTCGTTAGCAACCACCGCTAGCTTGTTGACAGTCATCGCAGCTTGGCATGACATGAGCATCCGGAGTGGTGCCTCCAGGGAGGGGTACAATGTGTTGCCATTGTACCCATGGTACGGGTACTTGTGCATATTGTACCGATGGGAAAGGGTATGAGTAAGAAATCTCCTCTGCAAGTAGGTACATGTAAAAAATCTCGTCCACGGATAACCCTATGGGCACCCAGAAAAAACATTGCATAGCAGTTATAACTTGATCTGTTAGTGGATGGAGAAATTAATTTGATCAATTGTTTTCTTTTTCAACACTTGGTGATGGTGGCAATGTTCCTGGACATAGCGACAGTGGTGCACAAGCACAACTTTCGCGTACTTCTCATTCTAGGTCATTCACTCATTTGACTTGTCAGCTATGGTGATGGTTTGTTTCAGGGGGCGGATCTAGGNCTCTCTTGTATACATACATGGTGTTCACTGGTTAGCCCAACAGATATGAACTCAGCTAAAGAAAAAGAAGGCCTAGGGGGCTAGCGTGAGGCCAGGCTTGGTCAGTCTGTTGAGGCTGTCCGCACTGGTCGTCCCCTAAACGCATCCTCCAAAAGGAATATTCTGTCCTGGTCATCGATATTCCATACTCCAAATCAACTTCTTCCGCAGCCGTCATACTCCAAATCACATACTCTATCCTAACTATACTATATTTTATTCAACCATCCCAACTACCCTATCCTCTCCCTCCTCCATTTTTTTTCTTTTTTTCTCACCTTATCTCTTTCCTCCTCTCCCCAGCGCCGGCCTCCTCCCGCACGCTCCAGCCGCACCCGCGCCCGAGCACGGTCCCCTCCTCTCCCCAGCGCCGGCCTCCTCTCCCCTCCCGCCTCCTCCTCCTCCTCCTCCACTCCCCGTTCTCACCCCATCCATCGCCCCCCAACCGATCCCGCGTCGCGCACGGGCGCGACGACGGCGAGGACCTCAAGGGGGTGTCCGCCACCTGCTGCTCCCCTCGCTCCGCGGCGTCCTCCCCTCGGTATCTCCTCGCCCCGGCGGCAGAGGAGCAGGTGGCCTCGCGGCGCCATGGCTCCAGCCGCAGAGGAGCTTGCGCCGCCCCCTGCTCCTCCCCAAGTCAGGCCGGCGGCACCAGCCGGCGCCGCCAAGCCAGGCCACCCGCCGATGGAGGGCCGGGCTGGCTCGGGCCCTGGCTGGCTCGGGCGTCGGTGATGGAGGGCGCGAGGGATGGCGGCGCGAGGGAGCGGCGAGAACCGGGCCAGCGCGCGGCGGAAGCCCCGCGCCCATGAGCACGCATGGGGCCTCGCCGCCTCTTCCTCCGGCCGGTCTACGCCATCCTCCTCCTCCCCCAAGCCGGCGCCATCCTCCTGCTCTGATTGATTTGCCGGCCACCGTCGCGTGCGCTTGTCGACCTCCTCGCGTGGATCCATGGCCGGAGCGAGCGGCGCCGTCTCCCTCTCCTCCCTCCCTCTCCTCTCTCCCCAGCGCCCCTCCATCCCTCGCCCTCCCTCCCTCGCGCTTCCTCGCGCCAGGCCGGCGGAGGAGCAGGGGCCGGCGGTGGATTCGCGCCGCCCCTCCCCTCCCCTGCTGGATCCCCGACGCTCCTCCCCTCCCATGGCGGCGGCGGCGGCTGCTGCTCGGCGGCTCTCTCGCCGGCCATCCTCGCGGCTTTGCCTCCCTTCCTCTTCGCGCGGGGCAGCAACGGCCGACGTGGGCCCCGCGCCACGTTCGCCTGTTGCGGGCGTCCTGGGAGCGCGCTAGAAAGAGCGGAAACGCTCCCGTGCGCTAGCGTTGCGTACGCTCTAGCGTACGCCGCTGCGGAGGTTCATCCGGTTAATTCCATACTGCAGTAGCGCTTCCGAACGGCTCGCAGTATCCACTGCGGACAGCCTGAGCGTCTCATTGGTTTCAATGCCCATCCATGCCCGGGGCATAGGTCGACAAGTTCAGCCCGGGGCCTATCCCAATTATGGATATGGGCTGGCGAGCTGCCTGCCTGGGCCGCGGGATGCAAATTGCAGCCAGCCAGCAAGGCAGCCAGTAGCACTAGCACTAGGACGTTGGTGGGCAGCTAGCTGCAACTGAGGTTGGCTGATGCTGCTGCCGCCGCCGCCGCCGCCTCTTTTGATTTTTTTTCACCGGCCGGATCAAGGGGTGTTCAATTCATCAAAACTTTTCACCAAAAGGAATCTTACATGTATGAAATAGTAAACGTGTGTTAATGACAAAACTCATTCCATAACCCCCGGGTAAATTTGCGAGACGAATCTAATGAGCCTAATTAGGCCATGATTTGCAACAATGATGCTATAGTAACCATACGCTAATCATCCACTAATCATGGATTAATTACCATCATTAGATTCGTCTCGCGATTTTCAGACGAGATCTATAATTAGTTTATATTTAGTACTTCTAAATAGTAAGATTCTCTTTGCAAAATTTTTCACCGGAATTATACACCCCCCAAGTGGAAAAGCGAAAGATAAGTGATGACTGCTGCAGTTTGTCATGCATTTTCAACTACAATTGTTAAACCTGCAGGAGTATGTGCCTGTTTAGATTGGTGAGAAACTTTGCGAAATTTACTGTAGCAATTTTAAACTGAAGATTAGAAGGACTAAACATGATCTAATTATAAAACTAATTACATGGATGGACGAGAAATCGCGAGACGAATCTATTAAGCCTAATTATTCTGTTATTAGAGATTGTTTACTGTAGCACGACATTGTCTAATCATGGCCTAATTAGACTTAATAGATTCGTCTCACAATTTCACCGGAGGTTATGAAATGGGTTTTATCAGTTATCCATGTTTAATACTCCTAATTAGTATCCGAACATTCGAATTTACTGCGATGAAAAAAGTGGCCGAACTCTACAGGATGGCTCCATCGATCTCCCATCTGTGCGGCTGGCTAAATGGTCCATCAGTTCGCCGCTTCAACTAGCTGGGTTTATTAATTATCTGCTTAAACTAATTAGCTCTGCAACAACACTAAGGCCCATCTCAGTGCACAGTTTTATGGCACAGTTACCTAGACTGAGAACTAGGGAACTGTGCCTGATGGGTTTCATGGGGATGAAACTCTCCTTACAAATGATGAAACCCTCTCTCCTCTCTCTTCATAAAGGCATTGCCAAGTCAGCAAAATTGCTGATGTGGCATGTTATTTAATGCTGATGAAACTCCTGATGAAACCCCCACTGAAAATGGCCTAATATGAAAGGTGGTTTCTGTTATAAATTCCCCACTATGGAGATGAGTGGACTCATACCTTAATGCCTTCTAGTGCCTTGGAGGTTACTAGATAAGCTTTGAAAGCTACATCTATATATAGGAGCTGTAAGTGTATTTAAGAGAGAAACAAGATCTATCCATAACTTCTTCACGTCTTGTTGTCCGATTTATAACAGTTTCATCGTGCGTTCACGTTTTCCTATTGTCAATGCGGCGGCATTATATTTGCACCAAAGAGTAGAGGATTGTGAGACTAATAGAACACTCTCACTAACCGGAATTGCCACTATAAAAAATATAAAAAAACTCTCTTTCCCACACTTTCTTTACCAGCTGTTGCGCACGAGAGAGGTAGAGCGGACCCGAAAAAAAAAAGAGAGGTAGAGCGGGCTAGCGGCCGTCGCCGCCGTCCGCATCACAGGCCTGCAGGCTAGGCCGGGATCTCTTGCATCCATCACGGCTGGGGCTTTCGCTGGATCATCCATGCACGATCGATGGCGATGCCACGGTCGTCCAATTTATATTATTTCCTCAGTGCACAACGTGCACACGCACAGCACCATGCATCCATTCCATCAGCCAAAACTTTAATACTATCTACGGATCAAAATATTTGTCGTTGTTGACTTTTTATCACGACTTTGATTATTCATCTTATTCAAAATATTTTGTGTATATCATTTATTTTGTTTGTGATTTGTTCTATTGTTGTATATATTTTAAGTGTGACTTCTCTTTTCACGTGTTTATTTTAATTTTTTGAATAAGACGAATGGTCAAACGATTTAAAAGAAGTCAACAACGATAAATATTTCGATACGAATGGAGTAATTTTTACTCGCTGCCCTTTGCATGCATATGCGTGCCCACCACCACCATTTTCAGTTACAGCTGCTTTTCTGCTTTCGAGTTTGCCCGTTGTTCCTTAGCCCATTCTCAATGGGAGTTTCATAGAGAGTTTAATGGACAATAAATTCAATGTCACATCACTATTTTTGATGACTTGGCAAGGAGAGAGAAGATGAGAGTTTCATGGGATAAGAGAGGAGTTTCATCCCCATGACACTCCTTTGGCACAGTTACCTAGTCTGCAGTCTTGGTAACTGTGAGATAAGTTGCAGTCTTGGTAACTGTGAGATAAAACTATGTATTGAGACTGGCCTTAGTGCCCCTCCTCCACCTGCCGCTGCTATTTTCGTTTTCTATCGTGACGATGAAGCTTCTAGCACCCACATGCAACCAGTGCTATCTGATCGTTCGACTAATCGCGATTAGTTGACCTTATCGGTCCTTGGCCACCGATAAGGGCCACCGCGTAGGTTTGGGCGATCATGAAATTAGTCGTCCTATTAGTCGTCACCTAATCATGATTAGTTGACCGATTAGACTGAAAAATGATCAGTTTGAAGTTGATTTCAGACATGTTTGACTATTGGGTTTTGGCTAATAGGTGAGTTGGGAAATTAGGCCTATTGGGTTTTGCTATATAGACATATGTGTTGTTGGAGCCGACTGCCTGTCTTGCCAAAACACACGAAACGCGCCGCCGCTGCCAAAATGCATCGTTGCCTGCACAAAAGCACGCGTGCTGCCGCTAATACCTGGCCAAACTCCTGTCTGACGGCGCCCAGGAGCGAGCATGCATCCACCACCCTAGGTCTAGTGAACTCTAGATGCTTGCTATATACTGAGTATTGTATAGAATACATACATATTGGTCCTGTATATATAGGACGACTAGGACCGACTAGGCTCGACCAATCGATCTGATCGACGACTAATCATGACTAATCAACTTATCGGTGCCATAGCGACTAGATTCGATCAGACGATCGTATAACATTGCATGCAACGCAAGGCCCCACCCACTTGCTCACCTCCTCCTCTTCCTCCTCCTGGCTCCACCCTCGTCACAGGCCACAACCCCACCCTCCTCTATATGAAGCCCTGGCCTCCCACAGGTCAAACTCCATGTCCAACCACACAGCAACACCCACCTAGCTAGCACTGTTGCCACTACCGCCACACACACCACAAGAACGACCTCTCTCCATCGACCCCGCTCTCGTCAGCTAGCCGCGAGTAGAAGCGAGAAGGAAGCAAGGGGGAGGGAGATGAAGACGAAGGCGTCGAGGTTCTTCAAGCAGATGGTGTCAGCCATCGAGGCGGCGGTGAAGGCCAAGTCCACGGCGGTGCGCCTCAAGACCAGCGCCTCCTCATCTTGGGCATCCTCCGCAATAGGTGCCTGCTCGCCACCGCCATCAACTGTTAGATAAGCTAGTGTGTCTGTAGTTTGTTTTCATTACAGGTTAGCAGCTGCAGGAGTTAGAGTCCTGCACGACACGAGCCCGTGCTACGTCATGAGGGCCGTGGGCGCGATCACCGCCAAGACTGGGTCATGGGCGTTCGTGGGATGGCGTGGACTGCTTCCGGATCGTGGCTAGATTAGTGCCAAGTTAGTTAGTTTGTTTAGCTACTTATATGCATTTGATAAACCGGAAAACGCTGCAACATTTTAGCGGCACCAAATCCACTGTGTTCATCTGTGTTCATGTGCATTTCCAACTCTCGCCGGTGTTCATCCTCGCGTTCTTGCGCTGACAATTGGCATCAGAGCCGGTTAACCGCCAATGAAGTCGACGATGTCCTTGCCGACCTATGGGACAGGTCACGCTCCCCTGTGCGCACTCGCCGTCGGCCAACGCCACCGCCTCCTCCGCGGTGCAGACACTGCCGTGACGCCGAGCCGCAAGCGCAGCGCGTCATTCGTGAGATGGGATCGGCGAACTACCCCACGCTCACCCGCACCAACTACGTCGAGTGGGCGGTCCTCATGTAGGTCATGCTTGAGGCGCGGGACCTCTGGCCAGCGGTAAGCGAAGGTGGAGTTGATCGGCATGAAGACCGCATGGCCATGGAGGCGATTCTCCGGGCGATGCCGCCGGAGATGCACGTCTCGCTTGCCGGGAAAGGCACGGCGAAGCGCGCATGGGACTCCATCAAGACTGAGCGTGTTGGTGTTGATTGGATCCAGAAGGCCAAGGCGACAGGAAACCTGCGCGACTTCGATGCGCTCACGTTCCGCGACGGCGAATCGGTGGACGCCTTCACGCATCGACTGACCAGCATCATCAGCGAGCTCACGATCCTCGGTGATCCACCCGAGGAAACCACGGTGGTAAGAAGAATTCTGCAAGCTGTACTCCCTCACTATGACCAGATCGCTCATTCCATCGAGACCCTCCTCGACGTCGACGAGATGTCCATGGAGGAATTGGTGGGACGACTCAAGGCGGCGGAGGTGCGTGACTGGAGCCGCAACCCGTCGGCCGCCACAAACTCCAACGGCAAGCTGCTTCTCTCAGAGGAAGAGTGGCTGGCGCGCTACAAGCACCGCCTAGCAGGCGATGGCTCGTGTTCGGGTGGTGGCAACAGCAGCAAGCCCTCAGGAGGAACACGCGGCGGTGGCGACAGGGCTGGTGCGCATCCTGGGGGCTCTTCCGGCGAGCCGGCCAGGGAGGCCACCAAGAACGATAAGTGCAAGTACTGCGGCAAGAAAGGGCTCTGGGCCCGTGAGTGTCGCAAGAAGAAGAGGAATGAGGCGGCACACCTCATCCAAACCGCCGACGACGAGGAGGAGCCGTGCCTGCTGAAGGAGGTCGCGGTGCGACTACTGCGGCAAGCTGGGGCACAGGGCGCAGGACTGCCACAAGAAAAGGGAGGACATCAGCGCATACTGTGACCTCACCAACGACGACAGCGAACAACCATCACTTTTGATGGCCACTTCGGATCAGGCGAAGGAGCGCGTCGCACCGCGCGTCGCCCCTGTTCACGTCGGCGGGCGCGTCTACCTCAACGAAGAACAGGCGGTGGTGCAGCTGGGGGAGTCCGATGGCAGCCACGTCACCCCAGATACCGATGTCTAGTACCTAGACACTGGCGCATCGAACCACCAAGCTGCCTTCTCCGAGCTCAACCGTTCCATCACCGGCACCGTCAAGTTCGACGATGGATCTGTGGTCGACATCGTCGGACGAGGTACGATCATCTTCGCGGCATGGAGAGGTTGACATCGCGCGCTGACAAACACCTACTACATTCCCCGACTTCGAAGCAACGTCTTCAGCCTCGGCCAGCTCGATGAGTCGGGCTGCCAGATCCTGATCGAGGACGGGCAGCTCAGGGTTCGTGATCACCAGAAGGAATTCCTTGCAAAGGTACGACGCTCATCAAACCGGCTGTACAAGATCGTTCTCACCGTGGCGCAGCCCGTGTTGCTCCTGGCACGGTCCAACGATGACGCATGGCGCTGGCATGAGTGCCTCGGTCATCTCGGCTTCGACGCCCTTGTGAGGATGAGCCGTGATGGGCTCGTGCATGGGCTGCCACAGCTTGATCACGATGATCAGCTATGTGACGCGTGCCTGGCCGGCAAGCAGCGATGCACGCCGTTCTCCCAGCAGGCCAACTACCGGGCAGCGGGGCGGCTGGACCTCGTTCACGGGGACCTGTGCGGTCCCGTCTCCCCACCGACGCACGGCGGCCGGTGCTACTTCCTCTTGCTCGTGGACGACGCCAGCAGGTACATGTGGCTGATTCTGCTGACGAACAAGGACGAGGCGGTGGGAGCAATCCAAAAGTTCCAAGCCGGGGTCGAGGTCGAGACCGGTCGGAGGTTGCGAGCTCTGCGCACTGATCGTGGCGCCCAATTCACCTCCGTCACGTTTGGCGAGTACTGCGCCGACAAGGGCGTTCAACGTCAGCTCACCATGCCCTATTCTCCCCAGCAGCGTGGTGGAAAGGAGGAACCAGACCGTGGTCGCCATGGCTCGATGCCTCCTAAAGGCGAGGGCCATGCCAAGTGCATTCTAGGGGAAGGCAATCAACACGGCCGTCTTCATCCTGAACCCGTGCCCGACGAAGGCGCTCCGCAGCGAGACTCCGTTCGAGGCGTGGCACGGCACAAAGCCGGCTATCCACTTCCTGCGCACATTCGGGTGCATCGCCCACGTGAAGGTAACTCGACCCAACACTAAGAAGCTTGACGACAGGACACGAAGATGGTGTTCATGGGCTACGAGCCTAGCTCTAAGGCATACCGAGTGTATGATCCCGTGAGCGGCCGCCTGTGCATCACACGCGACGTGGTGTTTGACGAGGCCAAAGGATGGAATTGGGCGGATGCTGGTGAGGCCACCGTCGACGACACGTTCACTGTAGAGTACACGGTGACCACGGTGTCGGGCGGTGTCGAGCCAGCGGCACCTGTATCCCCTGCGGCCTCCCCCTCTCCTGCTCCGACCCAAGGAGAAGAACCTCTCACGCCAGCGGCACCTGCGCCAGGAACGACGACGTTCGCTTCACCGCCATCGTACATCCCGTCTGGAATTTATCTGGATGATGAAAGGGCTCCACGTCGGTACCGCACGGTGACGGACTGCATCAACACTGCTGAGCCGAGGCAGCTTGATCCAGAGGAACTTCTCCTTGCGGCATCAGAGGAGCTGACTCACTTCGAGCCAGCGAACAAGGAGCCGGCATGGCGAGCCGCAATGCAAGAGGAGCTGGCCTCCATCCTCGACAACGGCACCTGCGAGGCAGTCGACCTGCCGCCTGGACATCGCCCCATTGGACTCAAATGGGTCTACAAGCTCAAGAAGGATGCCACGGGCGCAGTGGTGCGGCACAAGGCGCGGCTGGTGGCAAAGGGCTACGTCAAGCGCGCCGGCGTGGACTATGACGAGGTGTTCGCACCGGTGGCGCGACTGGATTTGGTGCGGCGCTGCTGGCCGTGGCGGCGAATGAAGGCTGGCAAGTTCATCACCTCGACGTCAAGTCTGCATTCTTGAACGGCGACCTGAAGGAGGAGGTTTATGTCGCTCAGCCTCCTGGGTTCTCCGTTCCAGGGCATGAACACCAGGTGCTGCGCCTGCACAAGGCGCTGTACGGCCTCAAGCAGGCCCCTCGCGCATGGAATTCAAAGCTCGATAGCACACTTGTGTCACTCGGATTCATAAGGTGCACTGAGGAACATGGTGTGTACATCCGCGGTGAGGGGCAGCGTCGTCTTCTCCTTGGCGTGTATGTTGACGACCTCATCCTCACTGGTGCTAACACTGGCGAGTTGGAGCAGTTCAAGGAGCAGATGAAGGAGAGTTTCAAGATGAGCGATCTTGGGTTGCTGAGCTACTACCTCGGAATCAAGGTCAAGTAGCAGCCTGGGATGATCACCCTCGGGCAGGCGGCGTATGCTGCGAAACTGCTTTAGAAGGCAGGGTTGAGCGGGTGCAATCCAGTACAAGCACCGATGGAGACACGCCTCAAGCTGAGCAAGACGAGCACCGCACCTGTTGTGGATTCTACTCTCTATCGAAGTCTCATTGGCAGTCTGAGGTACCTTGTTCATACACGCCCGGACATTTCTTTCACCGTCGGCTACATCAGCAGGTTCATGGAGAATCCCACGATGGAGCACATGAATGCT
The DNA here is from genome assembly GCA_004135705.1 of Alloteropsis semialata. NCBI lineage: Eukaryota > Viridiplantae > Streptophyta > Magnoliopsida > Poales > Poaceae > Alloteropsis > Alloteropsis semialata. Next base: position 71,986,501 of record CM014274.1, read on the forward strand.
GTCAAGCATCTTCTTCGCTACATCGCCGGCACACTGCACTTTGGTTGCTGCTATCGCAGAGGCCACGGCAACATCGAACTGACCGGGTACAGCGACATGGATTTGGCCGGAGATCAAGACGATCGCAAGAGCACTTCGGGCGGCGTCTTCTTCCTCGAGCAATCTCCGGTCGCGTGGCACTCCATCAAGCAATCCGTGGTGGCTCTTTCCTCGTGTGAGGCAGAGTACATCGCAGCTACCTCGGCAGCCTGCCAGCTAATCTGGCTTGGCCAGCTGCTCGAGAATTTCTACGGGAGGGCGGCGACGGCCATCAAGCTCTGCATCGACAACCAGTCGGCGATCCAGCTGTGCAAGAATCCGGTGTTCCATGGCCGAAGTAAGCACATCGAGACGTGATTCCACTTCATCAGGGAGAGCTTTGAGAACAAGAAGATCGACGTCAAGCATGTCAACACCGACGATCAGCTGGTGGACATCATGACAAAACCACTCGGGCGAGTTCGTTTTTAGCAACTTCGTCTGAAGATCGGCATCGTCGACATTAGGAACATCTAGCTTAGGGGGAGTAATGTTAGATAAGCTAGTGTGTCTGTAGTTTGTTTTCGTTACAGGTTAGCAGCTGCAGGAGTTAGAGTCTTGCACGACACGAGCCCGCGTTGCGTCGTGAGGGCCGTGGGCGCTGTCACCGCCAAGACCGGCTCATGGGTGTTCGTGGGATGGCGCGGACTTTTTCCGGATCGTGGCTAGATTAGTGCTGAGTTAGTTAGTTTGTTTCGCTACTTATATGCATTCGATAAACCAGAAAACGCCGCAACGTTTTAGCGGCACCAAATCCACTGTGTTCATCTGTGTTCGTGTGCATTTCCAACTCTCGCCGGCGTTCATCCTCACGTTCTTGCGCTGACATCAACCACAAGATCCACGCACTACTAGGGATCCCTCTATCAGTACCGCTTCCAAAACCTCATAGGTACTGGTTTTGGAACCGGTACCGTGCAACCGTGACCGATGACTTTTGTCATCGGTACCGACTCTTTTCCACCCGGTACCAATGAGTAAAAACGAAAACAAAAAAATAGCTCTCGCCAAATCCAAATCCTCTTCACTGATACATTTTGATTTGGGTTCATCCTGATCTAAATTTTACAAACAATATACTCAGCGATATTCACAAACATTCCACAAGAACAGAAGAGCTCCAGCTTCTCTAATCAATTTCAACCCTTAGAATCAATATTCACGAACATTCAACAAGAATAGAATCAACATTCACCAACATTCACATTCACAGAGATTCACCAACATTCACATTCACAGACATTGACATACACCAGACCTAAAAACAAAAAAAGAGAAAATTGAGGCACCAGGAGTGCCGGAGGTGCCCACGCGCTCGCCGGAGGTGCCGGAGGTGCCCACGTGCTCGCGCCAGGGC
>CM014274.1:71999468-72022656 GCA_004135705.1 Alloteropsis semialata
GCGGTGCGGGGCAGGCGAGGGTGGCACGCAGGGTGGCGTGGCGCGGCGCGCGCAGTGATGAGGGAGGGAGGACGGGCGGCGTCGGGGCTGAGCAGGAAGAAGGAGGGCGCGTTCGGGCGGGAGGAGGAAGAAAGGAGGAGAGAAAAAGGAGGGAAGAAAAGAAAAGGAGGGAAATGAGAAAAGAGAAAAGAAAATGGAAAAAGAAAAGGAAAAAGGGAAAAAGAAAAAGAAAAAGCCGGGATTCGCGGCGGTCGGTCGCGAGTCGGTCGGCGCACGCGCGACGCGCGGATCGCGGGAAGGAACGGACGGGAACAGATTTCGGATGAACGGATGTTCGAATTTGGAAACGATGGAATGGTTTGATAGATTTGGAATTGACGGGAACGGGTTTTGGAGTTTGGGATAACGGAAACTCATCGATTAAGGTTTTAAACGCGTGATTTAGGTTTTTGATTTTCCGGGATGTTACAGAAGAGACGCACAACGCTTGCCGGGAGCGATGTTTGATGATGCCTGGTGTATCACACCACCAAGGCAACCTTAGCGTCGAGGAGTATGGGGCTAGATGGGTACGTGAACTGATTTCTTGGTCCTTACTTTCAATTCTCTATAATTTGTAATCAAAGTGTTGTTTCTTTCGCAGACCTCGTCACATGAGGGCCGGCCATGCGGCCAGTTCAAGGCATATGCTATGGCCCACAAGGGCAAGGCGACGTCCAACGTCGACTACAACCCGGACGACCCGCCCTCGGCTTACAGCAATGCGAGCATCCATAGTCGCCTCAATGCATACACATCAATGGCAAGGGAGGTCCATGGGCCAGAGTTCGATCCGGTCACCCAGCCCCTTGATGGAGAAATCGTCATGAGGGTGGGAGGAGGCAAGAAGCATGGGCGGTACTATCTTGGCGATTCCACACTCGACACGGCCACTACTCCTACTCTGTCCCAGGTTCGAGCAAAGAGCACGAGCTCGAGCCCCGCCATACGCCCACGGCCGGACACTGCATACTTCCAGATGGAGACACTCCAGGTAATTTCTGTTTTATTCGTCGTTCATTTGTTTGTACATATGTTTGATTTGCATTGTAACTTTGGGATGGTATATTGTAGACCCAGCTAGAACAAGAGAGGAAGGACCGGGAGGACATGGAGGCAAGACACAAGGCCGAACGAGAGGCCGATCGGGCAAGGTACGAGGCCGAACGGCAGGCCGATCAGATGAAGATGCAACAGATGTTTGAGTACATGCAGAGTCTTTCTCAGAGGATGGGTCAGCCTGCACCGCCACATATGGTTTTCGCTCCAGCGCCGATAGTACATACTTCTCCTGTGAGTCGCTTTTGACAATCTTATAGTTTAGAGAACTTTACAACTTTATAGAACTTTATAGCATTTTAGAGAACTTTAGAGAACTTAGAAACCTTTAGAAAACTTAGAGAACTTAAGAGAACTTAGAAAACTTTAGAAATCTTAGAAAACTTTAGATGATAACTTGTTTCTGACATAAAACTTGTCTCACACATGCAATGTCTTCTCCTTTGTGCAGATTCAATCCGCGGCATCGAACCAGCTCAATCCGGACGTCGATTTGTCGCAGCCATGGCAAACACCCCCACCTCAGTGACTTATCATTTTACCTTCACTTGTGGTTGTCGTACTTCTGTGGTTGTGATACTTATGTGGTGATGATACTTGTGGTTGTGAATTTGTGATACTTACGTGGTTGTGATACTAATGTGGTTGTGACATCTTTATGATATTAATGTGGTTGTGAACAATATGAATTGCCTGTGATATTTGTGGTTTTGATGATACTTATTGTGATATATGTGATGCCTGTGATGTATGTGAGATTGGGGTACGTTATACGTGACCGAATAAATTAAAAAGGTCATGTTGGGTCACTTTGCCGAGTGCTTTTACCATAGCACTCGGCAAAGTGACCAATTCTGTCATTTTGGTCATGGGTTTGCCGAGTGCCAGGTAAAAACACTCGGCAAACTAAGGGTGTATGCCGAGTGTTTTTACCCTGGCACTCGGCAAACTCAGGTGTATGCCGAGTGTCGGGCGGGCAGCACTCGGCAAATAGCCCGGGTATGCCGAGTGTCGGGCGGGCAGCACTCGGCAAATAGGCGCCGTATGCCGAGTGTCGGGCGGGCAGCACTCGGCAAAGTTTGGTCCGTTACCGTTCATCCGCGCCGTCTACGAACTTTATAATGCCGAGTGTGATCGTTTGCCGAGGGTCATGTTGCACTCGGCATATGTGTTTGCCGAGTGCCCGACGGATGGCACTCGGCAAACCCATGGTTTGCCGACTCAAGCGCTGCCGAGCGCTGTATGCCGTGGGCGGCCGACGGCATATACTTTGCCGAGTGCTTTTGGGGGTTTGCCGAGTGCCTTAGGCACTCGGCAAACCACTGGTTTCCCGTAGTGTCAGTTCGTTCCGTCATGACATGCCTGTTCCAGTAGCAGGTTGAACAAACTAAAGCACAAGCTGATGGCATGCGTGTGTCACGAGCCAGTGATAGAGGAAGGGAGTTGCCGGCGAATGGCGCGCAGCGGTGAGGTCGGCGGCGTCGCCTCGAGCAGGAAGGAGGAAGAGAAACAAGATAGGGTTTTGGTTCTTAGTTCATTCGTTGCCCACCAACGCCAACACTCCGAGTTCTTATGGCCTCGCTGCCCTAATGCTTACAAGACTCTTGGCCCATACGGCACGCAGGCCCAATAGCAATATAGATGGCCTCCGGCCCAACTGTGAAGATGATCGGCATACGGGTTGTGACATTTCCCCCTTCTTAAGCAGTAGCTTGTCCCCAAGATGCTTCCAATCTCACTCAGATGATTTCTTCAACTTGTGAAGGTTCTCCCAGGTGTCAAATCCTTCGTTCACTCAACATGTTTTTTATGATGTTTGACTATGATAGCTTCACAAAGTCTTCAGATTATAGTGAGATACAATCCTTTTCTTAGCCAAATTACAAATCTTTGTGTTTTACTTAATAAAACAAAAACCAAGGAACAAAAAATTATATATATCCCAAAAAAGTTCAATGGCACAGTTATTGAGTGTCGAGTCATAGTTGTTATCCACAACACATTGGACTACTAGCACCAGTACTTTCCCCGCTCCAAATTATTGGTTACACATTAGATTTGTCCTAAATTATTTTTTTCTTATTTTGACCAAATTTATAGAAAAATGCATAAACACGTACAACATCATATTAGTGTCATTATTGAATTCACCACGAAATATGTTCTGATAGTGCATTTGTTTGGTATTATAGATACTGATATAAAATGCACAATGATTTGAGAGTATACATTTGCTTAGATGTCGACATTCATCACCACGAAATATATATACGTGAATTTATTTTCCTTTTTAATCTAGAATGTGTGTAAGGATGAATAGACTCTTGATTTTGTTGACATGGATGATCTTGCCTAAGCAACCAATACTTTCACCCTTTTGGATTGACCCAAACAACACTGCTGATCCATTCGACAAGCTATAAAAGCCACGCTCAACACTAACTTTGAATTACACTTCACTTGGTGAACAATCTGACACTCTGCCGGCTTGTCCATTTGGTGTGATGCAGCCGACGCCATCCCTGAACCTGCTACCGGAGAACGCCCGGGTCACCTGCCGGGAATCAGGACCATATAATAGCAAGGGCAAGGTGGGCGCCTGCACAGGGCCCCTAATTTTTTGGGGCCTCAAATCACCTAATTAGATTAGGTAATTATCTATTTATAAGTATAGAAAAATAATAATAGACCCACTAAAGCCTACATGTCCAGCAAGAACTAGCTGGCCCATATGCTGTTAAGGACTTTTACACCATCGGCTATTTCATTAGAATCGAGGAGTCGCCATTGATTAAGCCGTTGCCCGTCCGTTTGTCTAATAGCACTTGAAAATGATATCTTGAAAATGAAAATTTTTCTCCTTTGTCTATACATATATGTACATGTGGATACAAATGGAGCAAAATGGGCAAAAAAGAAAGTGAAAATGGTGAGATTAAATAGAAAATATGTGTGCAAGTTTGCAAAATGGGGCAAATTTTCCCGTTTCTAGCTGGCACATGCAACCTCCAACAATACGTAGCGTGTCAGTGCCGGTGGCGTTTCCCGTTGCCGAAGGCCCCACGTTCCTCCGGTCCTCCTCCATCATCTCGTCAACCGCCTAGTAGGGAGTTATCAAAAAAAAAAAACCCCCGCCTAGTAGTGGTTATTTTAATAAAATCATCCATCATGAATCTCTAATTCTCTCTGTGATCCACTAGTCGTAGTAAATACGTACGACAATTTGTCCATGGGTAGGCACGTTGGTTATTCTTAAAGAAAAAGAAGAGCAGAGAAAAAGGAAAATGGTCCAAGAACTCTGCTAGCTATTCTTCTTCGATCTCTCTCGTCTAGTCTATCTATGATAACGATTTCCGGCAGCCCAAAGGATACGACGACGGTGCCTACTCGGTCGCTCCACTAAACAAGCTCCAATCTAGTCACCATTGTTGACTGTTATGCCATCACAAAGCTGTGTCCATCAATCCATCATCACATCATCCAAACAAAAGAAGAAAAAAAGCTGTGTCTATCACACCTTCCATGTAAGTTCTCTACCTTTGCTAGCTTCAGTACTGTGTGAGAATGGTTAAGTAGCTGTAGCAAACATACTGACGTGTCATCAAGAGGGTCGTAGTTGATGAGTGGCAGTTTCTTCCTAGATTTAGCGCCTTACTTGACCTGTAGGGGGGTGTCTAGATGCAGCGTTATGCATAATGTTTTTGCGTTATGCATAGTATTTACAGAGAGAAAAAGTACATTGAATAACGTGCGTTATGCAAAACGTTATGCATAATGCGCGAACTAAACAGGGCCATATATGTGTATGGACGGTATAGCATTCGGTAAATACTGAAAAAATGGAGCGAGGACCATGATGGCCATTTACTAGAATTAGGTGAGCACGTTTGTCCTGTCATCTTCAGAAGAAGCGATTTGGGCGAGAGGCGGCTGCAGAGCAGTTTACCGATTCTTGCAAGTGCGATTAGTCGTAAACCTATTCGCAAAAAAAAAGGTCGTAATAACCCGGAAACTACGCAGCATATACATTCCACACAGCTTCAATGGTCTTGCATAGCAATTTAGCACGTAGGATTATTACATCTGTGTGAATTTAGCAAACATCAACTGGACTTGACCTTTCAAAGGGGGTGTTCAATTGGGTGAAAAAATTTTGCAAGAGAATCTTACCATTCAGGAGTACTAAATGTAGACTAATAATAAAACTAATTATAGATCTCGCCTGGAAATCGCGAGACGAATCTAATGATGGTAATTAATCCATGATTAGTGGATGTTTAGCGGATAGTTACTGTAGCATCACTGTTGCAAATCATGGCCTAATTAGGCTCATTAGATTCGTCTCGCAAAGTTACCTGGGGGTTATGAAATGGTTTTTGTCATTAACACACACTTACTACTCCATGCATGTAAGATTCTCTTGAGAAAAATTTTGGGTGAAAACTTTTTGTGAAATTGAACACCCCAAAATCCCAAAGGTCACGTTTCGCCGGTTTACCTGGTCGGCAGAACAACAACAACTGCAGCGGTACAGATTCTGTGTGAAGGAGTTGATGTGGCCTGTTTGGTACAGGTTCTGGCCACGTCAACTCCTCCTGACACATATAGGAGCTATTTTTTTCTTTCCTCGTTTTCCCTCTCACAGAGCACTTGGGAGTAGCCGGAGCTGCTAAAAACTCGCTCCTCACAGCTCCGTTTGACACAGAACAGTAGTGCTACAGTGTCAAAGCTGGAGCTGACCGAATCTGTACCAAAAAGACCCTAATATGACTCCCATATGCAATTGACTAGTTCTAGTAATCCGATCCGGTCGCAAACATGGCGTTGGTGAGCGACGGCAATAGCATATGGATGGGACGAGACGCATGGGTGATACGTCCACGGACAAGCAAGTACGAAAAACTGGTGATTAGTAGTACTGCAATTAAATTTTTTAATTGCCTATGGGTACAACTAATGTGACTGATGAACCCTCGCTGACGGTGGCCCCAGCTAGTACGGAGCTGATAATACCATGTTTTAAAGAAATACTCCCTCCGTCCATTTCTATAAGGCGTCATATGACATGGCACGGTCTCCCAAATTACACTTTGATCATTAATTTATTTTATATTATATTATTTATGATTATAAACTTATAATTATTGGAGAGTACATTTTATTACAAATCCAACCGTATAAAGTTTACATCATAAAAATAAAAAATTATTGATTAAATTGTTAGTCAAAAATAATAAGGGTTAAATCTTGATATGCGTGTACGCCTTATAAATATGGGTGGAGGGAGTAAAAACATTTGCGCATTGTGCTTGTACAGACATGCATTTGCCTCATCAATGAATCATGCGCCGAAGAAAAATCAAAGCCCCATGCAAAGGAAGAAAAGCAAGACCGGGTGGGAAAAGGGAATAGTAAACCTGTACGAGGTTGATTGATCCACGGCAACTGAGAGAATCTTTTTGCAAAAGGGAATCTTTTTTGCATGGAGTACTAAATGAAGTCTATTTGCAAAACCCAGCCACGGATGAGCGTAACTTTCCGAGACGAATCTAATGAGCCTAATTAATCCATAATTTGCTACAGTGATGCTACAGTAACCATCTTCTAATCATCCTCTAATCATGCGGTCAAAGGCCTCATTAGATTCGTCTCGGAAATTTACTAGAGGTTGTGGAGGTAGTTTTGTAAACTGACATTATTTAATACCCCTAATTAGTGGTCAAAGATGCATTTAATACCCTGCAAAATTTTTCAGCCTCAATCTAAACACGGCCACGAGGCGTCACTGCTGACAGGGCAACAAGGATCGAAAGCTCGAAACTTAAAACTGTCGGCCTGCGCCACGCAATCCTGCAGCGGCGAGACCACACGTCCCCACCGACACACGGCCGGGCACGGCCGGCGGTCCAATATGCCGACGCGTGCGCCGCCCCGCACGTACCCGAAGCGCTGGGGCTCGTGGGTCGTGGCAGACCCGCCCGGTCCGGCACAGGACGGATTCCTCCACTCGCAGACACTCGGCTTTCGGTGAACCGTGACGCATTTCGCCCGCGAAAAGGAAGCTTTATCTTTATTTTTGCTTTTTCCGGAAGTGTCAGCGGCTGTTTCTGTACTGTGTGCTCTTGAAGGAGAAGGGCAGGCGTACAGCCTGGCACCTTGATTTTCTTTGTTTGGCACTGACGTGCGTGTAATCAGGGTGACTAATCAAACGTTAGATAGTCTTGGATGTGGGGGGAGGAATGGCAGTGTCCGTTGGGGCTAAATTAAGGTTGGATCTCACTCCCTCTATCCTGCCCCGTATTAAAAAAAATATTATTGTACTGTGTAAATATATTCCGTGGTGAATATAATAAATCTTACTTGTGGTACAATAAATGTTGATGTGTTCTTTTTTTTTAAAAAAAGTCAAACTTAAAGTAGTTTATAATTAGAACATATAGCAGACACCGCAGAGAACAAATTAGGGGGTGTTTAGTTCACCCCATCTCTTCTCCATTTTGCATAATACGCGCTTCCCAATGCACTTTTTCCTCTCTGTGGCACGTGACCCAATGCATAAAAATACTATGCATAACAACATCTAAACACCCCCTTAAAGACCATGCTGGATTGCTGGTGCACAACTAGTCAAACCACAGGTGTGATAGGAGGATCTGTGGGGACAATCGCTATCGTTTATACTTTGACGTCAAGTATATTGGTTTTGAGGGAAGACATTTTTTCCCCTTGAGAATGGATTTACTCTTAATTCTTGAAGAAGAGCAACATGTTTCGGTTATAAACGGATGACATGCTCAACTTACAACGTGCACAACCGATACCGAGGCAAATCTTGGATGGATGCACGGGCTCGTTCGTTTAGACCCGGATTGGGTCAGGATCTATTCCAGCTAATCAATGCTAGTACAAATAAGCTTAGCATTCCAGTTTTTTTTTTTGAGAAACGCTTAGCATTCCAGTTGGAATAGTTCCAGGAGTGCCATTCCAATCTAAACCAGATTGTAGCCTCTAGCCTCTCCATGGGAAATTACTATCACAGCTAGTTTTCTCTCTCATGAAGATACTCTGTACATTGCGTGAAAAGCTTCTTTAACGGAAAAGAAACTACTAGTGTATATAACACGTACAAATTACAAAAAGAACCCATCCCGTACGATTTCTAAAGCAATTTTCAGTTTTTCACACGTAGCCCATGCCACGGTAATGTACATGTCAACAGAACATACGTACGCAACATTGTAAAAGAATTTTTTTTGAGGCCCTGCCGCCCTGGATGGCTGGATATGCTAATCTCTAAGGCCATGCCCAACCCATCAGTATGGACTAATGCCCCAGCCTCTAAATACGCGTGAACACAATATCACTCTATCTGGTGGTCTCGCAGGCGTGCAGAACTACCTGCAGGAGAACCAGTGGTCTGGCTAACAAAAATGCTGAAGCACTTACTGGTACACGTGTTACGGCCAATAGGCACCAGTGAGGTTGTATGCAAAGTGAAAAGTAACTTTTATTCCTGTAGAGAGGGAGGTGACATCTGCGGCCTGCGTTGGTGGGAATAGTAACCTCAGTTTTTTAATCTTTATGGACAGTGAGACCATCAGTTTTGTTAGTCTCTATTAGGGCTCGTGCTAAGGGCGTCTACAATGGAGTGAAAAAACGGATAAAAAAACAATAAATAGAGCAGGCATTAGTTACTGCTGGCAGTAGCACTATTAGGCCATCCCCAACCCACTGACTAGGATGGTTTCCATAGCATTAACTACTATGTCATGTAAGCAAAAAGATGATGTGACAATAGAATTAAAGAGAAAAGAGAAGGAAACCAGGTCTTATGCAAGAAACCAGCTCTACACGAGAACCAAGAAAGAAAGAAGAGGAGATTGGGAGAGGAGGAGGAGAGAGAAAAGATGATTGAAGGAGTAATTTATTTTGAAGAAACCATGCATTGGGAACATGGTTTCTATGTCTAGTATCTATATGACATGGCAACTATGGTAGTGTCTGGGTTGGGATGCCCTTACCAAGCAACAAGCAATAAAAAAGATTATCACCTCTCTCTTACCTTGTGCTCATGCATGAGAGAAACGATTAGAGCTGTAAAGGTGTTATGCTTTCTTTACTATTTTTTATGTGTCACATCATTTCTTGTGCTCCATTGTGAAATTAAACATCAACTAATACCAACTCATATGAGGCATACTCTTATTATCCACTTGTTGCTGCCGTAATAGTTTCATAAAAGCATTCGTTTAGGAGTTGGGCACATGAATTAAGGAAGAATGAAAAAGTAAAGAGCGCACAAGGAACGAGGAGAGATAGAAAGAAGAGTTGTATTGAAAAGCGAGATAAACACTTATTTTGAGATAAAATTTGAATCCTAAACAAACAGTTTTTGTGAGACAGAGAAGGGATAGAGTACGGCTTTCCTAGGAGCAACGTGGTTACGTGGCCGGGCGGGCCGGCTGCAACTTCCCGCTCCCGCAGTAGGAATCCGAGGCCCGCCTCCACCTTGCACACGACCGCCTGCCTGCCCGGGCCAGGGGCCACATCGCTGGTGGCGAGAGAAGATACGTACAAACGGCGCCGAGACACGTCACAGCTGGCAAGTACCGCTGCCCCCCAAGTGGCGCAGCAAAGATCTCATCCTCTTCGCAAATCACAGGCACGCTGGAGATGGCGAGGCCGCGAGCCACACGGTAACCTCTAATCCTCCGTCGTTCGTCCGTGCCCCGCCTCTGCCTTTCTCTGCGTCTCTCCCCGCCTTCTACGGTGGCCAGTGGCCAGACCTGGGCCTGGTCGTCTCTCTCTGCTCCGCGGCTCTGCTCGTTCAAACCCCAGCCGAGCCCAGCCAGCCAGCCCCCAACACCGACTGGCCACTGCCGCTGCTGCTGTGCTGCGCCGGTCCTGTCGTGTCCGTCACTCCATCTCCCGTCCCCTTCGCCACCCACAACGAGATTTTTTATATTCGAACTGGTGCGGGTTTTTCCGCGAGCCACAAACACGTAACGGACCCCTTCTTTCTCCTGACCCTCACACACCTCCTCTCGCCGCGCAGCGCGCGATAGCAGCACGAGCACGAGACGTCTCCCGGCCGAAACGCATCGCCGGGCTCCGGCTCGCGCCCCGCGAGATCTCGCCACGGCGGCCCCGTGGTTTCTAGAGAGATCGATCCAGCCCCACCCGTCGAGAGGCCGACACCCACCGCGCGCTGGCCCCGGGTGCGGGTGGCGCCAGAGACCCGTCGCTGTCGGCCCCGCTCCTTCTCCCGTCCCCATATCTCCCTGCGCCTCGTCTCCTTCTCGTCATCCCGCGCTCGCTCGCCCCCCGCGGCGCTCGGCTCCGCTCGCGCCCGCGTTGCGCGCGTGAGGCAGGCAGGCGACGCGCGAGATTTTATTACGAGGAGACGAGTATGGATCGGGTTGGGTTTGGTTTTTAGCTTACCCCTTTCTTTTCTTGACGGGCGACTTTTCTTAGGTTCCACATGCCAAAGCCGAGCCCGCTTTTATGGGCATCGCTCAGCAGCCAGCACAGGGAAAAGATGAGGTGCGAAGCCTTTTGGTTTGGGTGCTCCAAGCGAAAGCTCAATCAAGTTGATTAGATAGATCACACAGTGTCGCAATGCTCCAATTGAGGAGGATAGGTGGCACGTGATGAGATGTTTGTTTACATCAGGTAGGGACGCAGGGTTGGGTGTATCATGTATAAGGGGCGTGAATGACCATTTTATATCGTTTTACATTATATTTTTTTTCCTTAAATACAGTATTTGTATGGATAGATAAAGTGAATGGCAAGAGCATATATTGTGATATGACTAGTAGCGGTACAAACTACTATGGCGCAATTAGTTATGTCCAAATTTTGCATATTGGAGTAGGCAAATGCTTCATGTAAGTCTAGATCATGGGCACATGCCAATTCATCATGTAAAGAACATAAATCCTTGCAGGTAACATTATAAAAGCATATGCACTTTAGAGCAAACTAAGCATAAATTACTAGTTAGTTGATTAGATTTCTTTATGGTAAAACTTGCTCATTCGGGTTTGAGTTTTCAGCTTAGCACAGTAATTTCATTTTACTCTATATTAAAATGCATGCTTGTCTTTTCCAATCGTCCATATCATCGAAAAAAAATCATCTAAATGAGTCCGCAGACCTAAGTATTTATATGGCTCGACGAGGACATAAAAAGACATGTCTGTCAAGTTTTCTGTACAGTTTTGATCGTCGCCTCCGCAAAAGAGAAACTTCCATAGTTGATAGGCGTATTTAGATGCGGGCACCGCTTTTCCTCGGTTTGGATGCGAGCGACACTTCTAACGCATTAACGGCTCAAACAGTTAATGTATAGTCGCATGTAGGCATGCAATAGCCTGTCACACGTATGCATATATGTATGGGGTAACTGAAACGACATCTTTCATAGCTTATACGAGACAAAGTTAATGAATATAGATCCGATCTAAACCCAACTTTTAAGGATATGGATAAGAGTTTTTGATATCCGATGCAGGTATGGATAATTTGAATCCGATTGTATACGAATGTGGGTTAGGATATGGTTTTAATGAAATCCGATAGATATGAATTATCCGATAATTAAATGTGTCCGTGCCTTTTAACAGGATATCCAACTATTCTGTAAGCCAACCATCATCAGTAGCCCAAACATTTAGACACTCGTGTGATTTTTTGGCCCACAAAAACATTGGCATCATCGGATATATATTTTATATACGTGCATTGCCCAACGCATGGTGGATAATCGACATTCATGTTACTTTATATTGCTACTTTATAGCTTTTGTTGAGAAATTATCGATCACAATAAAAATCTACATGTGAGCACGTATTATCTAACTATGTTAATACGTGTGTGCTATGACTCCACAACATTTCTAATATCCTAGAAAATCCGCATATAAATCATTATTTATGCAATATTCGCTCCGCTCCAAACCCGACACTTCGTAATGCAGTAGCGTCTCAAACAGTTAATCTATAGTCGCATGTAGGCATGCGATAGCCTGTCACACGCAGACATATATGCATGGGGTAACTGAAACAGTATCTTGCATAGATTACACGATACGGAGTTAATGAATACAGATCCAATCCGAATCTAACTTTTACGAATATGAATAAAAGTTTTTGATATCAATGCAGAAATGGATAATCTGAATCCGACTGTATACGGATGTAGGTTAGGACATGATTTTACTAAAATTAGACACAATATATTTTATCTTTGCCCACAATTTCTGGTATGGGTCACTGATCTTCCCATGAAAGTCACGGCTCAGCCGCAGGTCTAGTGTCCACTCACGCGCACGCTAAACAAAACGGGGAAAAAGCCTTGTAAAAGTGGGGGGCGGCTGGCAGAGGATTACCAAGGCATCACCCCATTAATCACAGGGACACGTGACCCTGGCCCACTCCCTCCCCCGCAGACCGCAGTCGGTGCCGTGCTCCCCTGCTTTCCCACGGCGATGGCGCGCGGCCGATCCGAGAAACCGCGCAGCGGACGCGACTACGCGAGCGAACCCGACCTCAGCAGGCAGCAGCCGCAACAATAACGCGTGATTGGAATCAATAAATGGAAGCCCCATCTCGTGCCGTGTCGTCTCGTCTCGTCTGGCGCAGCGACTCCCGATCGCGCCGAGCCGAGCCGAATCGCCCCCAGCGCCACGCGATCTCTACCGTCTCGCGCGCACGTCGCCCTCACGACCGGACGCCAGCTCACGAATATCCACCCGATTTAATCCCGGCCCCTTCGATTCCGCCGCTCCCGGCATATCATATAAGCGGAACAGCATCTCGATACGCGCACGCGCTTATTGATAAGTGAATGCGCTTCTCGCAGATAAGCCCGTGGTGGGTGGCGTGGGGAGAGAGAAAAGGGCGAGAGGTCTGCAACGCATCGAAGAAAGCGAGACTAAAGTTTCTCTCTCTGCCCCCAACCCTCTTCCACATCTCCGCTTCTCTCTCGTCTCCGCCTCGCTCGCGAGAGAGAGAGAGAGAGGGAGGGAGGGGGCGACGACGACGGAACCCTAGGATTCGCAGCCGCCCGGGCGGCCCAGCCACCAGAGCCGCGCCCTCCGAGCCCGGGTGGCGCCAGCCGAGCCCCGGGGCGCGCGGATCGAGCACCGGGCGGGCCACAGCCGCCGCAGCCGCCATGTCGTCGCTCAGCCGCGAGCTCGTCTTCCTCATCCTCCAGTTCCTCGACGAGGAGAAGTTCAAGGAGACCGTGCACAAGTGCGTAGCCCATCCTTCCGTTCCTCCATCTCTTCCTCTCTCTCCTGTCCGGTGGTTACCTGCGCGTGCTTGGTTGGTGGGTAGTTGGGATCGATCGGGCTCTTCTGGCGCTCTAGGCGATTTGATTTGTCAAGCCGGCTGTCTTGTTTCCGCTTTTCTCTCCTGATGAATTCGGCCAGACGCTCTGTTTTTTTCTAGGTCTTGTTTTTTTTGGTGTTGGGCTTTGATGAGTTGCTGCAAAAAAAAAAAGTTTCTCTCAAACTCTGTTCGATTTGTTACGAACTGTAAATTCCTTAAAGTTTCGGGCTATTTCGGTCAAAACATTTTTATCCTAAGCGTGGCTTTCTCTGTGATAGTCGTTGTTTTATTTAATCCGGTCAAAATTGATTTTCGTGGTCTCAGTTTTTTCTTTAATTCCGGAAAAATTCAGGGGTGCATTTGAAATATGTAGTTTGCATGTGCAGTTTTCTATACCAATCGTGGGTGTCTGCTGTTTTTTCTTCTTTTGTCAACCTGTTCTGTCGGTTACTTAACTTAATCTCGTCTCATATATTAGTGCGGCATTAATTGCGTGATTGGTTACTTGCTGTGTGGTTCCCTTGTCGTGTACCGCGGGTAATTTGAAACGATGCAATAGATGGTAACTAACTGGTTTCGTCATTTCGGATAGAATTCGTGTAGGAACTCAAACTTTGGCGTCTTGTGCAGCAGGTTCTAGTTAACCTGCACTCTGCGTTAGTCAGAATTAGAGTGTCTGATTTCTCGTCATCGGCAATAAAGGAGCGAACTTGGTTGGAGATTTAAGATCAGTTTTCCAAGCTCAAAACTTGAGGTTCTGTTTCCAATATGTTCTGCACTCTGCTCTGTTTTGCCCAGGAGGTTAATCAGAATTAGATCGTCTGACTTCCAGACATCGGCAATAAATGCGTGAACTTAGTTGGAGGTTTAAGACCAGTTTTCCAACCTCAAAACTTGCAGTGTGATTGGCCATTTAAGAGGTTCATGCCATGTTTTGACCATTGACGTTGCAGGTTCTCTAGTGTACTTGCTCATTCTGTGGACTGATTGGAAAAGTTGTCAGCTCATGTTCTCCCATGTTCTTTGCTCCCATTGCTAGAATCATCTGTAGTCTGGTTTCGATATGTAGTAATTTCCTATCTCACATTGCATTGTAGGCTTGAGCAAGAGTCAGGATTTTTCTTCAATATGAAGTACTTTGAGGAGAAGGTCCATGCTGGGGAGTGGGATGAGGTAGAGAAATACTTGTCAGGTTTCACCAAGGTAGATGACAATAGGTATTCTATGAAGATCTTCTTTGAGATCAGGAAGCAGAAGTATCTAGAAGCACTTGATAGGTACTGTCATTTAATGTTTCACTTCATTTCAAAGAGGAGCTGGGTTTTCCATCCCTTTGTTTTTTTGGTATTGTTAATTTTACTGACTTTTCTTTCTATATGTTCCCAACAGGCATGATAGAGCAAAGGCTGTAGATATTCTTGTCAAGGATCTTAAAGTTTTCTCAACATTCAATGAGGAGTTATATAAGGAGATAACACAACTTCTCACTCTTGAGAATTTTAGGTTTGTTTGACTTGTTTTATGTCATCATTTACTATGGCATCAGATTGTTGAGAAGCAACTAAAAGACATCTTTCTTAGAGTTGCTTGAATCTTTTAAGAGTCACTCAAAAGCTTCTGCTTGGTTCCTTGCAATTAATGAAATCAGGACATGTATTAATAGTTCATGAACCATTAGGAAACCATGGCAAACAACTGCTACAGATATTTTAAATGAGTAGGCTGGCAAGCTGGCAACAAAATAAATCTGTTAGCTAAGCCAGATGCTTTTACCTTCAAAAAAAGCCAGATGCTTATTTGTAAAAAAAGTTAAGGTTCTTTTGTGATTTTCATTTCAGAGCTTTGATGGTATATGCTGTTTTTTCCTTTATAGTTTTTTTTGTGTGTGGAAAACAGTGGTTGCTTAATAACAATAAAATTTATTACTGCTACCTCCGAATGTTTTATTCCAAAAGTATTGGAATTCCTTTTCCTGCTGCTTCTGTTTTCATTTTTTTCAAAACTTCAAATAATTGTTGCTTTGTTGCAGGGAAAATGAACAGTTGTCTAAGTACGGGGACACTAAATCAGCTCGCAGCATTATGCTGATTGAGCTAAAAAAACTTATTGAAGCCAACCCCCTTTTCCGGGAAAAACTTGTCTTTCCGACTCTTAAGGCATCACGCCTGCGGACTCTGATTAACCAAAGGTTTGAAAGTAACAATCTAATGTTGCTACATCACCTGACATTCTGTTTTTATTTGAATTTTGCATCTCGTGATTATGAATTTATGTTTTTTGGCGGCATGTGCAGCTTGAATTGGCAGCATCAGCTTTGTAAGAACCCTCGTCCAAATCCAGATATCAAAACTTTGTTCACTGATCATACTTGCTCCCCTCCCAATGGAGCTCGTGCATCACCAGTGTCTGTACCACTGGCTGCTGTCCCAAAGGCTGGTGCCGCATACCCACCACTCACAGCTCATACTGTATGTTACCTTGATCATTTTCTGCTTGTGCATGGATTTTATGATCTTTTGTTTCTTACATTAGATGTTTACTCATGCAGCCATTCCAACCTCCTCCACCTGGTCCATCTTTAGCTGGTTGGATGGCAAATGCTGCTGCTGCCTCTTCATCTGTTCAGTCTGCAGTTGTAGCAGCATCATCAATACCTGTTCCACCAAATCAAGGTATGGAAATGTGGTGCTACATTTCTGTTAAAATTCGCCTGTCTGTTTGTTTTAAGCATATTTGCTCTGTTCATTTTATCTGTGTTAACTTTTTTTTCTCAATTTTCTATTTTCTGTGCAAGTCAGGGGATACGTTAAACACCAAAATTTGTAGTGCATGATTTAGTGTGCCTTGTACTTTACACTAGTACATTCCTGAAACAATTGCACTGTGAAACTTTAGTTCCAGACATATGACAGATGCTGTTAATTTGTTATAATTTACACATTACTCGGTGATGAATATGATGTAGCTGATATGCATTGATGGCCTCAATCTTATTTTGTGGGTAGCAGTAAAATAAGCTTCAATCTTATTCTATGGGTAAATAACACTATTCTTTCATAGGTTTATGCTGTTTGCTCTATGATTTCTTTTATATTCTTATTCTTTTGAGTTTTTCATGTTTGCCCATATCTAGGAAGTATGATATTGCACACAGCAACTAGTTAGTAATGCTGTCTTGTTCGTTCTTGCAGCTAGATGTAAAGCTTAAGCTCACAAAAAGGAGCATTCAATTTTGCTTACAATCATTTTGCATGTTGTCATGGGAAATGTATTTCTGTTGTCAGTTATTTGCATGCCTCGGAACCTCACATGACCCATTTATATTAAATTGTTTCCTCAGCTGTCTCCATGCTGAAACGCCCAACTATAACAGACTATCAAAGTGCAGAGTCCGAGCAACTAATGAAGCGGCTGAGGCCTGCTGGACATGGTGTTGATGAGGTAATATTGCATTTGCACTCAGAAAATATGGCATTTTTGCATTCTGTATGAATTGTAATAATCAATCATGCTTATGCAGGCCACCTATCCTGCCCCCATCCCTCAACCTGCATGGTCAGTGGATGATCTTCCGAGAACAGTTGCTTGTTCATTGTCACATGGATCCAATGTAACTAGCATGGATTTCCATCCGACTCGCCATACACTACTTCTAGGTACTATCAAGATAACTATGTTATTTGATTATCTTTTTAAAAAGTGCAGTTTGCACTGTTTCATGTAATCTGTGTGAATTCTAAACTTTGATGTACAACAATTTATTAATTTTCTTATCCTGTGTTTTACTCCACAGTTGGATCTGCTAATGGTGAATTTACACTTTATGAGATTGGTCTGCGTGAAACATTGCTTTCAAAGCCCTTCAAAATTCGAGACATAAATGCATGTTCACCCCAATTTCAGGTATTCAAATACAAGCTGAAGTCATAGGTGTAGTTTACTTCTGATTGCTATTTACTTGTACCTTGTCACGTGTATTTTCATCTTATAAGCGTCATTGTTTGCCTATCCTGTGTAAAGAGTGCTGTGGTCAAAGACTCATCGATATCCATTAATCGAGTTACCTGGAGCCCTGATGGAGATTTGATTGGTTAGTGTCAAGATTGTACCTTTTCAGTTAATTCTTTGGTAGGCAACAATTTCGTTTAAACTTACCTTTGTGGTTCCAGGAATTGCATTCACAAAACATCTGATCCATCTACATGCATATCAACAACCGAATGAGACACGCCATGTTCTAGAGGTGCTGCAACAGACTCTTATAGATATTAAAAATTGTAATGTAATATGTCAATTGTGTTACTTACTTTTTATTCATTGTGTCAGATTGAGGCTCATGCTGGAGGAGTAAATGATATAGCATTCTCCCGACCAAATAAGCAACTTTGTGTTGTCACCTGTGGAGATGATAAACTGATAAAGGTATGAGATCTGACTTGGATGGTTAATACTCATACTTGTCCTTGTCTCCTTGAACTTCCTTTTTGTTTTGTAGGTTTGGGATATGCATGGACAGAAACTATTCACATTTGAAGGGCACGAGGCGCCTGTGTATTCTATCTGTCCTCATCATAAAGAGAGTATTCAGGTGCATTGTCTGAGTATTATGTACTCAAAAATATCTCAGGATGCAAAGCTTTGCTGTTGCTGCTTTTTCTATGCCTAGTTCTACTTTGCTCCAGTTTAAAGTTAGGGAAGCATTCATGGGGTTTCTACTATTATAATAATGGCACACAATACAATGATATGCCTATTCAGGTGGAAGAGGGGGAGGTCTGCAAGCGCATGATTTTTTAAGACAAAACATTTATTTATTTTTATGGTGCCTCTCTTTTGTTCTCTATATAGCATTTGTCCTAGAGCATGTCCATAGCTCCATATTGTTTGTCATTATGCAATATGATATAAAATTCTCGATTTGATATTTCATTCTAATTTATTTTTTTATAGAAGAGTTGTCTTATCTAAATCTAAAATGCTTTGTAATGTTTACTTATTCAGACAGTTCTGTGTTTCAGTTTCCACTACTCAGCAGCCTCATCAAATTCAAGTCTAATTCACGGTTTTCTTATGTGTAACACAGTTCATCTTCTCAACTTCCCTTGATGGAAAAATTAAGGCTTGGCTTTATGACAATGTGGGATCTAGGGTGGACTATGATGCCCCTGGGAAGTGGTGTACTACTATGCTCTATAGTGCTGATGGAACTAGGTAAGAATAGATAGGTTAGCCCATACTTTGCCACCAAAAGTTGTTCTGGTTGTTACAATTTGTGCTAATGAAACAATTTACTTCTCGATATCAAGGTTGTTCTCATGTGGAACGGGCAAAGAGGGAGACTCGTATTTGGTTGAGTGGAATGAAAGTGAAGGGTCTATTAAGAGAACATATTCTGGATTTCGTAAAAGGTCGGCTGGTGTTGCTGGGGTAGTGCAGTTTGATACAGCTCAGAATCACTTTTTGGCTGCTGGTGAAGATAACCAGATTAAATTTTGGGACGTCGATAATACTAATATGCTGACCTGTACTGAAGCTGATGGAGGCCTCCCAGTTAGTATCTGCTCCCTGTCATGTCTGTCCTTGTTTGGGGGGTGTTTAATCTTACCATTTTACATTATACCAGGCCCTTCCTCGCTTGAGGTTCAATAAAGAAGGCAATCTTCTTGCTGTTACTACAATTGACAATGGTTTTAAGATACTTGCAAATGCTGATGGACTCAGAACTCTACGCGCTTTTGGAAATCGATCTTTCGAAGCATTTAGGCCACAATATGAAGCTTCTTCTATGAAGGTTCATGCATAACTTTTTGTCTGCTATTTTTCTTTTATAATTCACACCCTTGTTTTTGGATAGATCCTGACTGTTTTGAATTTACAGGTCTCAGGTGCTCCTGTTGTTGCTAGCATATCTCCTAACATAGGCCGAATGGATCACTTAGATAGGAATTCTCCTGCAAAGCCATCTCCTATGCTGGTACTGTGATTCATATTTTCAGATAAAAAAGAGATCGATGCCTCCTTGCTTACATTTTTATCCAATAATTTAAACATTTGACTTGATAATAAATTTGTATAGAATGGTGGGGATACAGCATCAAGAAGCATAGATATAAAGCCAAGAATATCAGAAGAAAAACCTGATAAAGCAAAACCTTGGGAACTGATGGAGGTCTTAAATCCCCAGCAATGTCGTGTAGCTACAATGCCAGAAACTCCCGACCAGGCCAGAAAGGTTGTTTTTTGTTGATGTATGTTTTACATCTTCTCATCGTGGAATATGTGAGAGGGTTTAACAATATTTATGTGCAGGTCGTCCGCCTTCTGTACACAAATTCTGGTGTTGGGTTGCTAGCACTAGGGTCTAATGCCATTCAAAGGTTATGGAAGTGGAGTCGAAATGACCAAAATCCAAGTGGAAAGGTACATATTACTTTGTTATTTTTTTAAAAAAATCTAGGTTATTCAAGTCTATGGTATAATTTTTGTCCATTCTACTAAGCAGGCAACAGCAAGTGTTGTGCCACACCATTGGCAGCCAAATAGCGGTCTTGTGATGACAAATGATACAGCAGATACCAATCCAGAGGAGGCAGTCCCATGCATTGCTCTCTCCAAGAATGATTCTTATGTGATGTCTGCTTGCGGTGGGAAGGTTTCTTTGTTTAACATGATGACATTTAAGGTAATGTTTAACTATTTTATTCGGATGTATTTTTCAGAATTCAAGAAGATTTGATCATGCATCTTTAATGCAGGTGATGACAACATTCATGCCACCTCCACCAGCATCAACATTTTTAGCATTTCACCCTCAAGACAATAACATCATAGCAATAGGAATGGAAGATTCAACCATCCACATATACAATGTCAGGGTAGATGAGGTAATAAATTCCTAATGTCTGTGCAGATTATGATTTTTTAATCATTTCATTCACCCTTCTGACCAGGGCCGTCTCTATCATTCCGAGGGCCCTAGAGCGAACCTATGCTACGGGCCCTTTAGGCTAAAATATTTTTAGCAAAATAATAGTACTAGTAATATGTAATTAATTTTTAAAAGCAACATCGACAGTACGAACTAAAAAAAAGCAAAATAAAACAAATATGATCACCTCAAATAAAAACCAAGCTCCATGACTCCATCAATCCTTGTTAAAAAAACCACTTGTTAAAAATCATTACGGAAAGTATCCAGATCAATGCCTTCCAAAATATCCTTCTCAATGATGCACATAGCCAAACCATTCAATCTTTTTTTTCTTTTCCGAACAACGACGATGGTTTCGGCATCTAATAGACTAATACCTAAATTAATTATACATTAAATAGGAACTAAATAAATAATAGTAGCTAGAAATCTAGAACTGAAAGATTAAAAACGGATTAAAAAGGAAACGACGCTACAACTGCGGACGTGTAGACTGATTGGGCCAGAATTTTATATGGCTATGTCTAAGATTTTGGGCCCCCACTCTGGCTGGGCCCCTGGCCATCACCCCTCCTGCCCATGGTCCAGAGCCGGGCCTGCTTCTGACCTTTGTTTTTTCAGGTAAAAACAAGACTCAAAGGACATCAAAAGAGGATAACTGGGTTAGCGTTCTCCACCAACCTTGGTGTACTCGTTTCTTCAGGCGCTGATGCACAGGTTACTATTTAGTAATAATGCATTTGTTGTTTTGTGTCACAGCATGACCCTGTTTTCAACCTCCCCCTCCCCCCACCCCTCCCCCTCTCCTTCTCCCTCTCCCTCCCTCTCGAGTTTACTCCTGATAGTAGTCACTTTCGTCTTTTTCAGCTGTGTGTGTGGGCCAATGACTCCTGGGAGAAAAAGAGAACGGTTTCTATACAAATGCCTGCTGGAAAGACTCCTTCAGGAGATACAAGGGTCCAGTTTAGTTCTGACCAAAGTCACTTGCTAGTAGTACATGAAACTCAGCTAGCTATATATGATGCATCAAAAATGGAGAGGATCTATCAGGTGACACGTCATATACTTGATCAAAAGTCATACAATTTTGTCACTGTCTGATTTCCTATTAAATCTCTCTTTCTCTCTGCCTTGTTTCAGTGGATACCCCAGGACACATTGTCAGCTCCCATATCGCATGCATCATATTCATGCAACAGCCAGCTGGTGTTTGCTGCCTTCACTGATGGTAACATAGGTGTTTTTGATGCGGAGAACTTGAGATTAAGATGTCGAATTGCGCCATCAGTATACATGCCTTCAGCAGCCATAAGCAGGTACCCTCTTTGTACCTGTTACTGACCATATGAGAAGTTCGATGTGCTGGTGCATTTTCTATTTTTCACTTTGGTGACATTTGAGATCTGATGACAATGCATATTCTAATTTAATTAGAAGCTTTATGATTCAAAAGAAAAGATAGATAGGACGCTACATGTTCCTTCGACAAGTTTTCTAAAATGAATAACTGGCATTGTGGGGGCCAAGACCAAGTTTTGTTGGGCTCTTGCTTGTTGCTTCTTCAATGATTCGGCTAAGTGAGTTATCAATTATTAGAGTTGATTAGCTTACTATTTGGGTTTCATGCATTTTGTTGGTGATCAAGTCTGGATAGGTTAGCATCACTGTTCTGAGATTGTTGTGTGAAACTTGCGGAACAATTGTTGACATACATAGGGCCACCCTAAGTATCCATAGTGCCATTGAGCTGATTCAGGGTTTCAGGTAGCTGAGGTGTTATTCTGCCTCTGGTACTGCTGTCCTTGGATTTGGAGCATCATTGCAAATTCAGAAAATATTAGACAATCAACTTTTAGACATCCTTCTACATTTGAGTGTCCCATTCATGTTACATGTATTGTCATAACGCCATGTGATCCTGTTATATAGCTCCTGGCACCTAAGAAATATTTGTTTCATGGCTCCAGCAATCCACCTGTTCACCCTCTTGTTGTCGCCGCACATCCCCATGAGCCAAACCAATTTGCGGTCGGGCTGTCAGATGGGTCCGTTAAAGTGCTGGAGCCCTTGGAGTCAGAAGGGAAGTGGGGAACGCCCGCTCCGGCAGACAATGGGATCCCCAACGGCAAGACACCAGCATCATCAGCTACTAGCAACCCAGCCGCGGATCAAATCCAAAGATAGATGTATCTATCGTCGAAGTGTTCTGTAAATTTTCTAATTGCACTGACTTATTTGTATGTGAATGTCGTTAGGATATTATTATTGCATTTGTTGGGGAAAAAAGCAGGACAGGACATGTTAAGGTCAAGTGTGCTATGACTCGTCAGATGTTACCTTAGTGGCTCTCATGAAAGATGATGTTTGCAACAGGAATAGTAGTGTCCAGAAAGTGTGTCGCCTTAATTAGGTTCTCAGGTTTGGGTCGGATGATGATGTAAGCTATATTTCCTAATGCATGTAAAGCAATACATAGTTTTGCTCCAATCCATTTTCGACTGTTCCATATTCTCTGGTAATACTCCCTCCGTTTCAAATTGTAGGTCGTTTGACTTTTTTGATGTCAACTTTGACTGTTCGTCTTATTCAAAAAGTTGTGCAAAATATCATATTTTTTATTATGGCTTGCTTTATTAATAAAAGTTCTTCAAGAATGACTTAAATTTGACTATGTTTATACAAATTTTTTGAATAAGATGAGTGGTCAAACTTGAGGTCAAAAAAGTCAAATGACCTATAATTTAGAACGGAGGGAGTAATTCTTAGAAAGGATATTGAGGAAAGGCAGCGCTATGTCCACGTTTCAGAGTTAGCAAGACGTGC
>CM014274.1:72032575-72046141 GCA_004135705.1 Alloteropsis semialata
GGGGGGGGGGTGGGGGGGGCGGCAACATAAACTGAACTGGCCTAGAATGGTGGGAACAACAAGTTTAGTAATCTTCCTACAATCAAGGAAGGTCTGTACATTATGTTGTTCACCCATCGTGTTCCGCTATTTGGCTACAAGGCAAGTCAATACATGGAGAGAGCATGTAAATTTGTCTAGAACAGCTGGACATTGTTCAAAACTTGAATTCATGTACTCATCGTCATGTAAACCGCATCAAATCTGCCCCAACATGATTGGCAGCTACAAGTCTCTGTCACCGTGATGACTACACACCTTGCGTGAATCTTGCTTGCCTCATCACTCCATTTCAAAAGATCTTACTTGCACGACTACATGTTGTCTGACACAAGTTGCATAAGGCTTGTGTTTATCTTTTCGGAATACTCATGTTTGAGCCATGTTGAATGGATTCAATTTTTGATGCAAAGTTTGGTCAGGAAAAAATGTGCGACTGTTTAGCACTAGGCATGTAATACTGATGCCCAAATTCAGCTACTGGCTATTCCCCTGGCTGAACAATTAACTGTAAATTGTAACTGAATTTTATGAGTTATATGCTTCACAGTTTAAATGTTTTGGTTGGCTGTTTCTAATTTCTTATTTGTCTTATAGGTTGATGCTGTTGTGTACTTGGTGGATGCTGTTGACAAGGAACGGTTTGCTGAGTCGAAGAAGGAGCTTGATGCTCTTCTTGCAGATGACTCACTTGCAAATGTTCCTTTCCTCATACTGGGCAACAAGATTGACATCCCGTACGCGTCTTCAGAGGAGGAGCTGCGGTACTACCTCGGGCTGAACAACTTCACAACTGGAAAGGGCAACGTGAACTTGGCTGACTCCAATGTCCGCCCCCTGGAGATCTTCATGTGCAGCGTGGTGCGCAAGATGGGCTACGGCGAGGGCTTCAAATGGATGTCTCAGTACATCAAGTGAAGCGGCACACACCCCTACTCTGTCCATAGCGCTGCTGGTGTTGCTCTCGCAGGTGGGTTGGGATCAGGTCTGGCTTTCACTATGGAGATATCCGCAACTGTATGAAAGGTTATGGTAGCTAGCGATAGGGAAAGCCTGTAAGTTGGTGTTAATCCTAGATATGTGATGGGTTTGTTTCCTTTTCTGATTGTGGGTGATGGTCTTAACAGTTCCAAAAAAATGCAGTTGCTGGAATAGCTTCGAGGCAGCGACAAGTATTTCCAGCTTATGTAATCACGTTACTTTCAACCAGTGAAATATGTGCTAGCAACTTTGGTGCAATTTCGTCGGTCATGATGAGTTTGTGGTTCCTGAAAGTGTGTTCGTGGGCTGTGGTGCCTGTGTATCTGCTGCAATTTCGTCGGTCATGATGAGTTTGTGTTTCCTGAAAGTGTGTTCGTGGGCTGTGGTGCCTGTGTATCTGCTGGGATCAGAGTATCAGACCATGCATTTGTTGGGACTTCCGCAGTGGTAACATAAAGCATTCTTGATGAAGGTTGCGTTGGTTTAATTGAGAGGTTTTGAATGCCAAACTTTAACATTCAGTTCGTGAGCCTTTCATATTGCAATGAAGCATCACACTCACTTCAATCTGAACGCCGCGATCATTGTCAATTCGAAAAAAAAAATTAGCACTTTTTTGCGTAGAAGAAACATGAAATGGCTGGGAAGTGGATAAATAAGTAAATGAGATGGCACTGGATTTTTAGGCTGGAGTTCCTATCCAATCTTTCCGGCAGACGAGGACCCAGGGCGAGAGCGACCCTTGCGGCCATGGAGCCGCCGTGCAGGCTCTCGGCTGCTTCCTCCCGTACGCATCCGTTCCGGATTCGATGCCAAACGCAGAAAGCTTCCTCTGTCGCAAGGCAAAACCATGAACGCCAGCCAGCCAGAGGCCAGGAGCGTTCCGTATCGATGCTTCGCTCGCTGACGTCGTTCCGGCAACGTTCGTGAGGCCGTCGTGGCGACCGAACCCAGCCTTTGCATTTCGGGACGGGAACCTCAGTACCTCACGGAGCATTAAGAACCACAAGCCATGGTGCAGATCCAATCGACTACTCGTTTCGGTATCCGGATGTTCGGCGTGAGATCGAGCCCAACAAGACACCGTTCCGTTCCGTTTAGCCCGGTCTCTCGCGGATGAGACGGAACGGGGTTGCGAATTCCGTGCAGCCTTCGCTCGCTATTCGTGCCGCGCCGATCGGTTCCCGCTGTAGCCGGCTCACCTCCGGCGTCGCCTACCGCCGCGGTCGCTCTCCGCTTGGCCGGGGCCGGTGGACCGATAGGGCCGGAGCGGCCGAGGCGACAAGCGCCACGCAAAATCGGGACGGCACAGCCGCCGCGTCGGACGGGATGGGCTCGGCACGTCCGCCCGCGCGCCGTCGTATCCGACGGACCCCGCCCGGTCGGCACGCCCGGCGCGGACCCGTGACTTGGCGGCTCCCGCGCGCCCCGTCCCGGCCCGCGTGGGACTGGCACCGGCGCCAGCGACGACAAGGACCGGCCGGATCCGGGACGCGCCGGGTAGGTACGAGGCAACCTCGCCACCTCGGACTAGTCGACTAGAGTCTAGACAGCCGGCTTCGAAAGCATGCAATGAGCTAGTGCTCTGCTCCCGCGTCCGGAATGGGATGGGCACGGAGCCGGCAGCGTTCCCAACGGCTTTCCTCCTCCGGGGTTTGGATCTGAACCGAAGGGGAACGGAGGAGTCGTGTGCACCGCCTGCGGCTGTGCGACGCCTTCCTTTTGCCGCCGGCGCGTGACTACTGACTGCTCGGTTACGCCTTACACGTGCATGCCCCAACTGCCTCATTGCCTGCACGCCTCTCCCCTCCCAGTAGGGTTTTACTCGTTGCCACGGCACGATTCTCACATGGCCATCCCCGTGAACGCAAACGGAGTCAATTGTTCCGGTGTATGGTCTGTATTCGCTCGGTCCGAGATTTTTATTTTCGTTTCGCACGCATTATTACCGTTTCTTGGACGGGAACACTCGTACGTGTTTGCTGCTGCGATCTTGGGAACGAATGAACGTTTCTACTTCCATTTCACATGCGTCCTGGAGACGCGTTCCTGTGTTACAAAAGAATCATGTGTGCATCTAATCGATCAACGAATGAACGAACGGACGGACAGGCACAGACGGGATGGATCGAGCCGGCCCGGCGTGAACCCATGCATCACCGGAGCCTAGCGACGACGAGGAGCGGGCAGGAGGAGCACCACCAGCAGGTGGGCGCGGCGCGCCGCCTCGCTCACGGCGTCCACAAACCTGCCACCGGAGCCGGAGCCGGAGCCCGACGACACGCCGTGCACGCCGAAGGGCCACCACATGAGGAGGCGCCAGCGCTCGCGCTCGGCCTCCCGCGCGCGCCGGGCCTCCTTGCGGACCACGGCGCGCACGGACCGGAGGTACGAGTTCACGTCGTGGTCGCGGTACACGGAGCCCCGGGGGCCGTAGGCGCCGCCGTCCTTGAGGATCTCCAGTGGGTGCGGGGAGTTGAAGAAGGCCGACAGCGCCGACCGGAGCTGCGGCAGGGACGTGTCGTCTGACGACGCCCACAACTTTGAGCCGCCGCCGCCGCCCAGGCGGTAGATGCCGCTGTCCGGCGGGAGCAGGTGGTGGTGCGGGGACAGCCGCTCGTCCGGCTGCATGATCAGCACCTCCCCCATCGGCGCGTACAGGAGTTTCTGCATTTGGAATTCTCGATTAAGAACATTTCTGAAAAAGAATCCACAACACAAATACTACAAATGAAATCTGATCAACACAAATACTAGAGATGAAACATGATCACCATCTACCTGGTTCGTGAGGCACGGGTGGCTGCGGAAGTTCCCGTTGGCGAGCTTGAGGATGTTGGCGACATGGTCAGGGTAGTGGCACGAGAACACGCGGGGCACGATGTCGCGGTGCATGGTGATCGACTGCACGTGGCTCCGCGGCAGCCCGAGCCGGCGGAGGAGGTTGTCGCCGCCGCACATGATGCACGGCGCGCCGAACGTGATCACCGGCAGCAGTGCCGAAGCGGGGACCTCGCCTCGCATCAGCAGCATCAGGTTCACGAGCAGAGCCAGGCTACCGCCAAGGGAGTGGCCGGTGAACCGCAGCCTTGCCGACTTACCGCAGGCTTTCAGGTGGGACTTCACGTATGGTAGCATCTGGTGATACATCCCCTTTGCTGCCTCGTATATGCCCCTGTGAACGAGCACGTCGAGTTCCTGCACGGCCACATCAGGATTCAGGAATGTACAGAGGTTACATAAGCATCTAGCTGCTCATACTGCCAACTCCCGAAACTGCAAATTTTTCAGCAACAGTTAGTATCGTACCTCAAATTTGACAGGTTCAAATAAAAGGTTGGCCTGCCAAGAAGCTATCGACTCTGAGCCCTGCAGATTACATAAGGAAAAAACCCACAATGGCACAAGTAAGCTACCGGGTTAAGAAGTACAAAAACAGAAAATTACTTAATCTCACGAGAATTTGGGCATAAGCAATACCTGGACCACAAAGTATCTTGTGGTCTTTTGATCGTCGTCACAGACGAACCACTCGCAGGGGCAAGATCTCGAGGAATTCAGATCATCTGCAACAGCTTGTCTTGTTTCTTCCTTTGCCGCAACCATCGAGGTTACTGAATTTGTTGTGGCAACGAATGAGGCTTCGTCCATTGTTAACCCTTCACCATTCTCGCCATTCATGAATGCCATGATGGTCGGATTGTCCTTGACATCGTTCCTAGAACCAAATGGCATAACTCCCATGGCCCGGGAATGCAAATAAGATGCTGCGGACGACATAACATGGTATGCACCAAAGTGGTTTATGTTTATCCTCAGGCCACTATGTTCCTCCTTGCTCGCTGGCACAGCATCGCCGACAGATTCAGATACTTGATCTTGAGATTCATCTTTCCCATTGCTAAGCTCCTCCTGATCAGGGCAAGTTTTGGCCTTGTCTTGCATTGATGAAGTCACAAACCTCAAATTGTACCTCTGGAGACATTTTGGCTGAGACGGGAGTATGAAAGCAAACAATTCCCAGGTTAGGCAGTGAAAACAGAGACTTACTGTAAACAGGTAGGATATTTGCAGCAGCAATTCAATTATATTTATACCATAGATCAACAAGGTAATGCTGCAGCTAGTAAGATTACGACATCAGAACCAAATAGGAGTTCCGAAGGATCGCATGCACAATCATCTATCATCTATCCAATGATCAAGGCAAGTAACTAAAAAGACAAATGGAACTAAGGATGGACTAACCCAAGAGTAGCTTATGGAAAATTACACTCAGAGAAAAGTAAACAGTAAACTCCAAAACAGACCAAATTTAGTTTGAAGATTTCTAGAAAAAATACCACCATCCGGTACCTGCATTGACGCTGAAAATTCACTGCACGAACAAGCTAGAACACGGCACGTGTCTGGCAAAGGCTCGTGTGCCAAATTTACCGAACGCTATCACCAATGGACCAAATTCACCAAAGATGAATTGGGATTAACGCGTGACAGAGTAGCAACAGCTGAGATGAAGGATGGTACCTGAATCTTGGGGATCATGTAAGCGATGTTGCAGAGGTAGGACATCATGGAGTATTCCTTGGCCTCGCCGAGCGACGCCTTCCGCAGGAGCCGCGAGAAGGACGCGCGGTCGAACACCTCGGGCTCGTCGTACCCCACGGCGCAGCCTTCGTCCTCGCCCCCGCCGCCGCAGGAAGCACACTCATCGACGCCACCGCCAGCCGCCGCCTCTTCCTCCGGTTCTCGGCCTCCGCCTCCGCCTCCGCCGCCGCCGCCGCCGCCGCCGGTGGCCTCCGCGTCCGCCGCCTCCACCCACCGCGGCTGCACCCGCAGCATCTGCAGCACCCAGTTTGAATTCCCCTGCCCCCGCTCGACCGCCTCCGCCCTCCGCTCCTCATCGGGCGGAGAACTCCTCGGCTCCGCGCCGCGAGCGGTGCCGCCCGCCGCGGCCGGCTTATCTCCGCCGCCGCCGCCGCGCGGCCACAGGCGGAGCAGCGGCGCGTGCAGGGCGGCCCGCGGCGGGTGGTGCAGAGGCTGCCGCCGCTGCTGCGCCGACATCGTCGGCGGCACCGAGGCCGACGCCACCGGAGGCTGCGCCGCCGCGCCGCGCACGAACCTCAACGGGTCCATGGCCTTCGTGGACCCCTGGGCGCGCGCCTCCGACAGACGTGGCCTCCCCGCCTTCTCCCGTGCGCACTAGGCACGAGGCCGCGGATTAGCCTCCGCTGATTATTAATAGCGCGGTTAAGTTTAGGGATCCCCGACAGCTGACACCGTGCTGGCCTGTGGGGCTCGCCGGCCGGCTGGCTGGGTAACACTTCTTCTCCTAGCTCGCCTGAGTAGATCTTCGTGGTGGGCTCGCCGGCAGTGGGTGTGATTGCGAAACCGGCTGCGGCAGGGGCGGGGGAAGATCGGAGAAGGGGGCTGCGCATTGGAGGAGAGCTCCTCCTATATACGTGGAGACGTAGAGAAGGGGAAGGTGGGTGGAGGTAGGCGACGACCGGGGATTGTCTGCGGGAGAAGGGAGAAGCAAGAGGACGAAAATCTCTCGGTTGCTTGCGTTCGCAAGGATCTTTTGACATGGATTTTTCTCGGATTCTTGTGGTGCTTTTTGGCCGCGGATTGTAGGCAGCTCGTGCCCCACAGCGTTCGCTCTCTGCTCTTGCACACGCATCGTTCTGTGCTACAGTACAGCATGAAGAGTCAAATTGTATGGGACATAGAGCCTGTTCGGCTGACCTGATAAACAGTGCTCGGTTGGCCTAACTCGGCTTATTTCCTCTCACACAATACTATTTATTCTACCAGCCGAGCACTATTTATTCTACCAGCCGAACGGCCCCATAAAATCACATAATTACTGTTGAGAGGAAATAAAAAGGGAAAATAACAATGAAAGAGCCAATAAGTTTCTGTCCGTGGCATAGCATTACAATGCCGTGACGCGATCAGAACCGTAATGAGGCCAAGGATAAGCACTGTCCGTGTCTGTCAAGCAAGGCAGACACAGGCGCGGGCAGCGCGTGACGCGGCGAGGTCGGCACTCGGCAGCGACGCTGTCAAAACAACGCGGGCGTCGTGAGGAAGGCCGGCGCAGAAGATCCCGAGAGTTACTTGCGTCGACGCGTCGGCTGGCGGCACCGGGGGTTGGGTTGGGGGGGGTGGGGTAGACACGTCAGCGGATGAGACTGCTTGCGCGGACGTAGGGTTGTTTGGATCTCTTGCATTAGCACTTTAGGAAATCTTGCATGTATGGAGTATTAAATAAAGTCTATTTGCAACAACCTTTTCACAGATGGGTGTAACTTTTCGAGACGAATCTAATGACCCTAATTAATCCATGATTAGCTACAGTGATGCTACAGTAACCATCCTCTGTTCATACTGCATGCATGGAGTATTAGAATCTTGCATGTATGGAGAACTAAATAAAGTCTATTTGCAACAACCTTTTCACAGATGGGTGTAACTTTTCGAGACGAATCTAATGACCCTAATTAATCCATGATTAGCTACAGTGATGCTACAGTAACCATCCTCTGTTCATACGGTCAAAGGCCTCATTAGATTCGTCTCGCGAATTAGCGCAGGGGCTGTGGAGCTGGTTTTGTAAACTGCCTTTATTTAATACCCCTAATTAGTGGTCAAAGTTATAAACAGTAACTAGCACTAGCATTAGCAGCAGCCTCCAAACAGCCCCGTACACGTGCTGACCGCGGGCGCCATGCAGCGGGCTCAATTCGTCCAGAAACATCGGATGGGTGGGCTATAGATGGGCCATATAAGCAACGGGGTGGCCGTGTACTAAGCCCCTGTTTGGTGGAAGGCCGGAAATCCGGCCTGCCCAGTTGGGGCGTCTCCATTGTATTGTATGATTTTTTTTATTTTTAATTTTTTTATTTTACGAATTTTCAAAAACGACACCCGGATGACACATTTTGCAGATCTGTCATCCAACCGCCGAATGAATTGACGGTTTCCACTAACCGCCGAATGACGGTACTGTAGCATCCTTACCTAACAGATGCTACAGTACCCGCGAGTACTGTAGCATCCTTACCGCCGTTTCATTCGGCGGTTCCTCCCTCCCATGTCAAAAAAATCATAACTTTTTCATATGAACTTGAATGGAGCTAAAATTTATACGAAATTGTAGATCTCGACGAGATCTACAACTTTATAGTTCAAACTTTTTTCATTTGAAATCATCTTAATATTCAAATAATCAACGCAATGCTCATATCTAAAATTTGAATTTTAGATCTGAACACTGTCTCGATTATTTGAGCACCAAAATGATTTGCAATGAAAAAAGTTTGAACAACAAAGTTGTAGATCTCATCAAGCTCTACAATTTTCGTATGAAGCTTATCTCCAACCGAATTCATATAAAAAAGTTGTAATTTTTTTAAGATTGGCTGTCCAGAGAAAAAAATTAGATTTCAATTTTAGATCTGAACATTGTCTCGATTATTTGAGCACCAAAATAATTCGCAATAAAAAAGTTTGAATAACAAAGTTGTAGATCTCATCGAGCTCTACAATTTTCATATGAAGCTTATCTCCAACCGAATTCATATAAAAAATTATAATTTTTTGAAGATGGGCTGTTCAGAGAAGGAAAATTAGATTTGAATTTTAGATCTAAACATTGTCTTGATTATTTGAGCACTAAACTAATTCGCAATGAAAAAAGTTTGAATAACTCATCGAGCTCTACAATTTTCGTATTAAGCTTATCTCCAACCGAATTCATATGAAAAAGTTATAATTTTTTGAAGATGGGCTGTCCAGAGAAGGAAAATTAGATTTGAATTTTAGATCTAAATATTGTCTTGATTATTTGAGCACTAAACTAATTGGCAATGAAAAAAGATTGAATAACAAAGTTGTAGATCTCATCGAGCTCTACAATTTTCGTATTAAGCTTATCTCCAACCGAATTCATATGAAAAATTTATAATTTTTTGAAGATGTGCTGTCTAGAGAAGGAAATGTTTTTCATTAGATATGAGCATTGCGTTGATTATTTGAACATTAAGATGATTTCAAATGAAAAAGGTTTGAACTATAAAGTTGTAGATCTCGTCGAGATCTACAATTTTCATATAAATTTTAGCTTCATTCAAGTTCATACGAAAAAGTTATGATTTTTTGACATGGAAGAGAGAAACCGCCGAATGAAACGGCGGTAAGGATGCTACAGTATTTGCTACAGTACTCGCGGGTACTGTAGCGTCTGTTACCGCCATTTCATTCGGTGGTGAGGATGCTACAGTACAGCGCGGGTTACATCCTTCCCGCCGTTTCATTCGGCGGTTAGTGGAAACTGCCAGTTCATTCGGCGGTTGGATGACAGATTTGTAAAATCTGTCGTCCGGAGGTCGTTTTTGAAAATTCGTAAAATAAAAAAATTAAAAATAAAGAAAATTCGTATTGTATGGAGCCGGGCCTGGTTCTATAGGTAGGATCCACATTGAGTTGATGTGTGCTGATAAAAACCATACAATGTATAGGACTGGGGCTGGTTCTAGTGGTGGGTCCCACTGGCTAAAAAAAATCTTTCCACGATATATCCTCCCCAACCGCCGTTCGTATCCTGCAGCCGCACCTCGTCTCTTCTTCCTCTCTCCTTCGTATCCTTCATTCCCATCGTCCTCCGTCCCTTCTCCAATCCACTACAAATCTTTTCAATCAGATGCAAATTGAAGGTCCCAATGGCTCGATTTGGAGGCCAAGGTCCTGGATCCACTGAGAGGGAGCATGGGTTCGTGGCTTGTGCCTGTTTTGCGTCGCCTGTAGGCTGCTGCTGCGGCTGCGCGTGTGCGCTCCTTCCCCTTCGCTAGTTCGCTTTCTTTCTCCCTGTCAGCTACCCCGCGGCAGGGTCCAAGAACTGCAACTGCGCCATCCCGTGCAGGCAGAGGTCAAGAGGTCGAGGGAGAGGCGGCGCCGGCACAGCTCGAGGGCGAGGCGGCGCCGGCACAGATCGATGAAGCAAAGCTCCAGGTCGAGGCGGCGCCGGCGCAGATCGACGAAGCAAAGCTCGAGGGTAAGGAGGCGCCGGCGCAGATCATCGACGGGGCTTGCTGACCTTCACGCCGTGGTGATTTCCTGTTCTTTTCCTTTCAGCGGCGCGAGAGGCAACGGCAAGGTACAGAGAGACGTAAAGCGGCAGAGAAAAGACTTTTTTATTTATTCTATAGGACTCGTGTCACACCCAAAATTTCATATTTTGGGATGTGAATAGAATACACAAAATAATCTAAAGGATTTGAGAATTTCTAAAATTTTTCAATATCTATATTTTATTACAGGATTGTCTTTCTAGAATAAATTAAAGCAACATAGGCTTTAGAACCGGTTGTTATGTTCTTGTATGGTGTGTCCTCAATCATTTAGCTTTCCAAGCGCTCTTAGATATCAAATAGATTCCTCTGAGAATTTTCCGGATCCTTTTCTGAAATTTATTTCTATTCTTCCTAGAGCTAAATCCTCTTCTATCAAAGCTTTCTGAGAATTTTCCGGATCCTTTTTTGAAATTTATTTCTATTCTTCCTAGAGCTAAATCCTCTTCTATCAAAGCTTCTAGAGACCTTTCCACGAGCTTCAAATATTTTATTTGAGCTCTTCATGTCCAAATCTACTTCTGAGACTTTTCTCGGAATTTTTGGATGCCTTGAGATATTGTTCACGGCGTAAAGCTTTGTCTGGACTTTTCCAGATTTGTTTTTAACCGTAAATGATTTCTTGAAAATAAAACCCTAAATCTTTTTTTGAAACGGGTTGAAACGTCCCTAACCGACCCACTATCTACCCAGTCCGGTCTCTCCATTTTCTCTATGACAGTGGGCCCCGCCTTCTCCTCGGGCTGAGCCCGCACAGCCCTGTTCGGGCCCGACGGCCCAGCGACTGCTGCCGCAGCCCTCCCGGCCGCATAACCCTGCGCCGCCGCCGCCGTTTCCTTGCGTGCGCACCACGCGAAGCGTGCGGACGCGTCCCTATAAATAGCGGACTCCGTATTCCTTCGCCTCCCCCGCCGCAAGCCTCGCCGCCATCGCAGCGTCGCCGTCTTGCCCATGCCGCGCCGCTTCTATGCGAGCTCGCCGGACCAAGCCAACCCCGTCACGATGATCCCCTGGCCGAGCTGAAACCACTCCGACAGCCCGCATCGCGTCTTCACCACCAGAGCTCGTCGCCTTCGGGGGCAGTCTGAGCCGCGCCCTGCCATCGCTGCTCATCCGAGAGAGCGCCGCCGCCCCGCGCTGAAGCGCCCCTGCCTAAGCAGAGACTAAATGTGATACAAATTATCAGTCCCAGGAGGCTGATACACATTTATTCAACAGATGATACAGAAACTTACAGCCCACGAGGAAGCGGGCACCTAATACAAACTAGAACTGCTAAAAGGTAAACTACGGCGGTAAGCCAAAGGATGAACCAGACCGGTTCAACCAAGGGATCAGAGTTCTGCGACAGCGAAGCCATCTTGGGCGGGACCAAACTCCACAGGCAAAGCTGGGTGCGGAAGCGACCACCTACTCAGCGTCCTCAACAAAGTCCGGGTCTTCTTCTGGATTAACAACAACAAGGGTGAGTACAAAAGTACTCAACAAGCCCAATCACACCCACGGAGGGGTTAACACAGAATTATGCACAAGGAACATCAAGGATAAGGCTAGGTTTTATTTTTGCCAAAAAGCTAGTTTTAACACATGCATGGGTTATCAAGGTATAACTTAGCAAAGCAAACTCTAAGAACAACTTTAATTAGTGGGGGTTGATCCACAAAGGATCCATCTTTTAAGTGCTACCGGACTTCCCATCCGCCGTAGCTTTTGGCACAAAGCCGAACTCATTCCAAAAACCAACACACTCCAAACCCAACCCAAAACCTTAGCATTGTGACCAAGCCATAACTCGCCCATAACCATGGGCACGGCTATTCGAATAGATTAGGAAACTCTGCAGAGGTGTACACTTTCACCACAAGTAGCGTACCGCAGCACGATCACCTTAGTGTCAGTGCGGATCCTATCGAAGCCATTACCCACCATAGCCAAAACTGCCTAGCCATCACGAGAAAAACACCAAGGGGTTTGTGTCACTAAGACGGCAACCATGTCACTAAGACGGCACTTGGTTTTCCCGCTGCACACCTGCCTCCAGACAACTAACAGACGGCTAGTGGGATTTAGACTAAGCCCTTGCACCATACAAGAGTCGAGTGGTTGTACGAGATAAATGGGTTAGGCAAGATGACACATCACCTCGGTTTAAAACCGGACAAAATGGATATCTCCCAACTTGCTTAACCACAAAGGTACAAGCCTCCTTTTTGGCATTTCACAAAGTTATGCCCATCCATTTTATCCACACAGTTTTACTCTTTTCAAACCCAAAACCCAAAAACCAAAACCCAACTCACACATTTGATCTTTGATAAAACCAGTGTAGTCATGATTGAGTAAGGGTAACAAAACCTAAGCCTTCTAAACCTAAGCGTTCTAGAATTGGTTATCATCTAAACAGAGCATATCATATTTAGTGATAACGGGGTGATCAAGGAATATCATATCAATCAAGGAGTGGCTAACCAACCGGGTTTTGACTAAAACAATGCAATATCAAAGGCTTAATAGGTTGTGTTTATAAAACATGGGATAAACATGCATCAAAGGATGGGATTGGACTTGCCGTCAACAAAAGCTTCTGGGAGATCCTGCTCGCGGTACGGGTCCTCGGGGTCGGGCTCGCGGTACTCTCCTGCGTAGTCCTGCTCGCGGTACTGCTCCTCCTCGTTCACTCCGTCGTCTAGGGCACGATCAAACAAACACACAATAAGAAAACACATTCCTTAACCGATGAGTTGGAAACAGGAAAGAACAAAATAAAATAAGAAACAGAATTATATTGGGATGATTTGTGTAAAGCTTGGCCGGAATGGATGGAAGATAGGCATGGTTGAGTTTGGTGGGAATCCGGAGAGATTTGGCGCATGAAATGACGAGTTAAAGGAGGTTTAGGGCTTAAACGGGGGGTTTAGGACCTATTTGTGAAGGTTAAAAGAATCGAGGGCCTTTCTGTAAGAGTTTTTATATGGTGGAAGGGCCTGGTTGTGATTTTGGAAAGTGTATGGGGGGTTTAGGAATCAACCAGGGACTTGTTTGGAAATATCCTAAAAGAACAGGGGGCTTTCTTGAAGTTTGGCTAAAGGGGGAAGGGCTCTTTAAAGAATACACAGAAGGCCAGGGGGTTATCGGCAAAACGGCGGCCTTTTCCCCTTTTCCCTTTCCCACGGCCGAACAGAGGGGATGGGGACGCCGGCGGCCCGGCGCGGCGGCGCTCGCCGTTCCCGGCGTTCCCGGCCTCGCCGGCGGCCGTGGGTGAGCGCGTGAGCATGAGGGGAATGAGGGGCACTCAGTGCTCGCCTCACCTTGGGCCGAGGGGGCTTGGGGCGGCGGCTCCGCGGGCGAGCGGCGGCGGTGGAAGAAGGCGGCGGCGGCGGGGAGCTTCGGGGCGGCTTGGAGCGCGTGAGGGGGG
>CM014274.1:72050147-72081116 GCA_004135705.1 Alloteropsis semialata
GAAAGGTGAAAGGAAAGAGGAGAGGGGCAAATCCTCTTTTCAAAGGGAAGAGAAGTGGAGACAAAGGGAATTGAGAAAAAAATTAAATAGAAAGGGGAATAGAAATAGGATCTGTTGGAGAAGATTTTTTTCATTTTAATCCTCTTTAATCAGAAATAAAGAGAAAGAAGATTGATTTTCTCAATCTGTTGGAGATGCTCTAACGTATCACTGATGTATGCCGATTTTTGTTGGAGTCAGGCTTTTGTCCAATGAGGCGATGACCATGTCTGTAAAAAGGAAACTACTACCAAGATTGGCCAAATTCACAATTTTTGATCAAGATTTGTTAAAAAGAATAATGGTCAAAGCCGTATCTATGACACTGCTAAAAAGTCAAAACATCATTAGAGCAAAGTAACTTTAGTGAGCCGTGGTTAAAATCCTTTCTGCGAACTGGTTGGGAGTTGGGGCTCTGCATTGCTGTATGCTGCTGAATGGCGATCCTTTCCACAATGACTTTGTTATTAAGAGCCTGTATAGTTAGTGCAGAAAGTTTGTGAAATTTACTGTTGCAAATTTAAACCGAAGATTAGGAGAACTAAACATGATCTAATTATAAAACTAATTACACGGATGGACGGAAAATCACGAGACAAATCTATTAAGCCTAATTAATCTGTCATTAGAGATTGTTACTGTAGCACGACGTTGTCTGATCATGACCTAATTAGACTCATTAGATTCGTCTCGCGAAGTTACCCGGGAGTTATGAAATGAGTTTTGTCATTAATCTATATTTAATACCCTTAATTAGTGTCATAACATTTGATGTGACGGATAAATAGTGAAAAATTTGAAAAGTTTGTGCAACTAAACAAGACCTAAGTGACGTTTGGTTAAGTGGTCGTGTATTCCCTCAGAAGAGTAAGGAGGAGAATTTAATAGTCTGTTCGTTTGGCTTATCAGCCACCAGCCAGCAGTACTTCAGTCTCACAACAAATCAGCACCAGTCACCAACCAGCCAACAGTACTTCAGTCTCACAACAAATCAGCAGCGGCCACCAGCCAACCCTTGGCGCCAAAACGATCCCAGTGCGCGGCAATTGCGGTGCATTTGGCGCCATTCACATTTCGCAGGGGCATTCTTGTAATATCCCAACGAGGAGTACGAAGACATCCTGGGCAAAACCCCGCATCGGCGCCGCCTCCTCCAGTCCTCCTCCTCCCACTCCCGTATTCCCGCTCGATCCAAGCCCTAGACCACCCCGCCGCCGCCACCCACGAGAGGAGGTCGCCTCGTCCGTTCTCCCGTCCTAAAGCAAGGTAAGCCGCCCGAAATGCTTGTTCTTCTTCCGTGTCTGATCATCCTCGCGAGCTGTCATTTTGGGGACGGATTTGGAGGTGGGATTGAGCCATCGCGGCCCCAATCACTTCAGGCGCTCGGGATCTTTCGCCAGATTTTGTCTCCATGGGCGGCCCTTGCTGCCTCCCGTTGGCTTGGTGGAGCGAGAGATTACCCCAAATCCTGACCCACTGGTTCCCGCCGCCAATCCGCCGTCGCCGTGGGAGAGGTGGGAGAGGGGTCTGTCGGAGGCAAGCGGCCCGCACTAGGTGGTTATCAAGGACTGAATGTCCGCTTGTTGGTGGGAGTGGGAACTCAAAATTCTGAGAAGTTTCGTTTCTGGGGATTTTCTCTCCCCCTGTGACACTATATGCAGGGTATGGAATAACTAATTTTAGAAGTGAGGGTCGATTGGGAATAGTTAACGGCAGCTTGTATATGTGCTCGTTACTCTTCAGGCATCTTAGGTGCTTTTCATTGGCCGAACATATAACACACTAGAAAATGTCTTTCTGTGAGTTTCATACTGTCAATATTGGTATAAAGTTATGAAGGATGTTGTTTTTTTATTTATTATAAATTTTGTGATCAAATGCATAATTACCTAAGTGTTTAGCTCAGGCCCCAGTACCCCAAGCTCACCTGTTGTATTTATGCGTGCAGCTGAGACTCAGTAGCATTATGGTAAAAAAAATAACAATCGACAATACCAAGTCTGTTACATGTTTGGCCGTTGCAGAACTTTTCCAAACATTATGCCTCTTGTTCATCATACTGCTCTCGGTTTGCATGATGATGGCTCAGTGATGTTGGCGATTTACTTGTATCAATGTTTACCAGATGATTATACCTTATTGAATTGACATATCTGAATCCACACTTCTGCAGAGATGGATACATCAAGCCCTGCAGCATTGGTCAATGGAGAGATTCTGAAGATGTTTCTTGGACGAAGAGTGCGCACTGTGATTCAAGTCCAACGCAACGAAGGTGGAATGCTTGTCGGGCAGTCCACTGACGGGCACCAGTTGACTATCAGAAGTGCCATGGACGTCCCTGTATCGCACTTTGTAGAGGTTTATGGAATTGCTGAAAACAACCAGACAATCCGTGCCGAGGTTTGCACAGATTTTGGTCCGGACTTTGGTAAGATTTTACATGCATCTGGTGTTTGTCTTTGCCCATTTTAACAGAATACCATGTTCTGGTAGCATTTTCTGCTTGCTGCCATGGTTCAAAGTTCAAGCTTTCCAAAATTCAAACTCGTTAGCTCATAATTCCATGACATAACAGAACTGTAGTATACCTACTCGCAAAAAAAAGACTGTAGTATACCTATTTTCATGCTTCACTGAAACCCATAAACAATAAGGAGCAAGTGAACAATTACCCTTGGCCCCCTTTATCTTCCTAATGAACTGTTTGTTATTCTTGGGTCGTTTGAGTAAATATCAGCCTGAGTGATTTTTTTCTGCACAAGCTCAAATTAAGAAGTTTTTCACTCAGTTATTCAAACCGCTGTCAATATTGGGTTGTCAGGAAGTAGACTGACTTCAATTGTTACAAGGAATGTGCATCTTTGATGTTTTTGTAAATGTGTTCTAGCTGCCTTTACAAGGTTTTGGTTTTATCCCCCAAACCATGTTAGATCTGTCGACCATCATCTTAAAATGTGTTGCAGGATGAGAACCATGTTAGCTGGTGGGAAATTTAATCATGTTACCTCCAGCAACAATAGGAGCTTATTAATGGTGTGAAGTTTGTGTAGATGTATTTGTTAGGCACTTCACATGCAAATAATTCGTACTGCCACTTACTGTGACAGTTTTATTCTACCAGCATTCATGCTCA
Organism: Alloteropsis semialata; assembly: GCA_004135705.1. NCBI lineage: Eukaryota > Viridiplantae > Streptophyta > Magnoliopsida > Poales > Poaceae > Alloteropsis > Alloteropsis semialata. Next base: position 72,053,323 of record CM014274.1, read on the forward strand.
TTCCCCCATGCATAACACCATTTATCTCTTCACCATGTTTATCTGACAGATGCCAAGGCATTTAATGGGTTGTGCCAGCTCGCGAGTGACAAGTTCAAGCACCTGTTCCTGTAGAGGTCGTCATCGTGTGGAGGACCTTTGGCCAACTTAACTAAGGCTTTTTGGAAGCAGATGATTTGTCTCTTGATTTAAGATTTGGTTCAATGTTCCAGCATGCACCCAGTACTCTGTTGCTTATAGCCATTATTGAACACCTATTAGTATGTGTTGACCTAAGCAGTTTTAGGACTATGAAGACAAGCAAAATCTATCATGTAGTCAAAGAACTTATGGTCTTTCATGCTTCTAAGCAAAGCAAACCTAAGATTTATGTTGCTGTATCTTACATTTTGGACCCTGAGAAGTTGCCATAATGGTAATGCAGCTTGATTAGAGGGCCAAATAATTATAATTTACTGATTCCTTGCCTTATCTGAAAAATCCGTGCTTTGATGTTATCGTCTGTCACCTAATTCAAACAGCTGAACTCTTGGCTTTTAGGCGCAGCAGCTTTGTCCTAGCAGTATTGAAAACTGCCAGATCCTTTGGTTCCTGTGCTGCTTAGTAAACTCTGAAACCCTGTTTTCAGTTCAGTTATTTGGTTTAAGGCTTGTTATTCAAGTTTCCCTCTACATAATCTGCTAATGTGTGGTTGAACCTACGCCAGTATACATGATGGTTAATCAGTAGCAGCCTATATGATGATGCTGGTGAAACTTTGGTTGGTTGTTGGGGTTTGTGAAAAACACTGTGTCGAGGTCCATAGCTGCTAGTGTTAGCAAACTGTCAAAAATGGCTCTTGCTGTTTGGGTTCTCCATATTTAGGATGTTTGGCAACTCTGCCAATTCTGTTATCTTGAGTCTTTTGACACATTTTCAGCTGCGATGTGGCCGCGGTGTGTTGGAGCAGATTTCCACAAATTTGAAGTAAACACTGTCAATGACCAAGAGTTGCGATGAATGATGATTCATATACAGAAGCCCTTTGGGGCTTGTTCGTTTATTTGCAATCCACATGGATTTGAAGGGGTTTGAGGGGAATTTTGACTTGTTGGGGATTTAATCCTCTCCAATCCACCTCAATTCCACTCCAACCGAACAAGCCCTTAAAGAGTTCAACTCTAGGATCAAAACCGCCTGCCTTAAGCCCTTAACAGAGTGGATGGATTGGTGGCATGTTGCTATCTTACCTATAAAAGTGCAATTCTGTGACTGTGATGCCCCATCTTTCACCTGACTGCAACAACAAATTCAAGGGGCATAAGAACAAAAAGGTATCTCTTGTTCTATTTGGCTTCATCTGGAGTCCTGCATTTGTCACTACCCAGTTCTGCTTCTCAAACAAAGTACTTGGATGCCAAAATAAATAAACATTAAACATCGTTCTATTAGGTAGTGGAACAAGTGTCAGCAGTAGCATTTGTACCATAACTTATCCCAAGCTAGGTTGTCTCGTGTACCCACCAATCAATTAGTTAAAAGACCTAGTGTTTCATCAAGCCAAACGAAACAAGAACAAATGGAGTTCTTTGAGGAATCCCAATGGAAAACAAAAATGCCCGAGAAATATCTAGCAATCGTTCGTTGTTCCCTTTAAAATGAAAGACTTAAAACACTCCATAGCATATCATGAAAAAAGAACAAAATTCCGATTTACATGATTTTGTCTCATAGATAAGCACTACTTGAAATCGAATCATTTTCCATGGAACCCTCACAATTCATTGAGAATTCATTTTACATGGAACCCTCGCAATTCCTTGAGAATGCAGTGAAATGCGACATGCCATGATTTTTTTTGAGCCGAAAAGCCCGAAACACACCTCTTCACCGGGAGGAGAGGGGATGCATGGACTTGGCGAGGCCGTAGCTCCGGGCCCCGAAGCCCAGGCACCCGAGGACCAGGCTCTGGCGGTAAGGCAGCGACGTCGTGCGCCGCGCACTGCCGGCCGGCGCCCTCTTGCCCGGCGCCGCGGCCCTGACGTCCGACGACGTGGAGCGGCGCCCCGGCTGCGGCGGCGTCGGGGCCGGGCAGGGCAGCAGCGCCTTCTTCGACGACCGCGACGGCCAGATGGACGGCGGCCAGAAACCCGGCCTGCCGATCTCGGCGCCTGGCGCCTGATCCGCCGCGCCCGCGCAATCGCCGCCCGTGCGGGCGAGCAGGTCCCGCAGCGATATCCGCCGCCGCATGCTCTTCACCGAGGACGACGAGGACGATGAAGAGGATGACGAGGACGCGAAGGGCTCGGACGGCTCCGCGGCCCGCGGGCTCCGCGGCGGGGAGGCCGACCTCGCCCGCCGAGCCGCAGCCCGCGGCGAGCGCCCCTCGTCGCGCTCCCGCTCCCGGTCCCGCTCCGCCTCCTCGTCGCCACCATCGTCATCGCCCTCCTCCTCCCACTCGGCGCGACGACGGCCCTCCTGCCGGATCGGGGAGAGGCAGCCGACGCGGATGCGGCCGGCGACGAAGAGCTCCTCGGCGGAGCTCATCGCCGCCGCGCCGCCCCCGGGTCCGGGGCCCGCGCCGAACTCGAAGTCCCCCGCCGCGGCCGCGCCGCAGTCCGCCCCATCGGCGGCGGCGAAGTTGTGGGACGTGGCGGCGGTGGAGGATGGCGGCGAGCGGAGGATGTAGTGCACGGGGCTCGCCGGCGCGCTGAAGAAGAAGTAGTGGCCCGCCTCGTCGTCCGCGTCGCCCTGCATCTTCTGCGGAGCCCAACGGGCGGAGCGGGACGGCACTAGTCACAGAGAGACAGAGAGAGAGCCGCAGAGGCGTGCGGGGTTTTGAAGGGAAGGGAGCGGAAGGCAAAGCAGGCGGAGGCGTGCAAGGCGGCGAGTGAGGTGCGGTGCATGGGGGAGGGAGGAGGGGAGGGCGGCCACGTGTAACGGCGCGGGTGGTTTGATCGATCGTGTGCCGGGACGTGAGGTCTCCTGGCGCGTTCTCTTCTCCTTGTGCCGTCGTCGTGGGGTGGACTTGCGCGTAACTTCCCATGGACGACACACACTGCAGAGTTTAATCTGTACCAGCTCTGCCTGAAACTGATCGCCAAACGGGAAAAAATCACAGCGGGTGGCTAGAACGCCAGAGTACCACACTGTACTGTGTTTTTCTAAAAGAAGAAACAAGAAGAGACTGGAGCACTGACCCGTGTTGGCACCGATCGATCGTGAAATTTTGCCAGTACCACGGCTAGTTTCCTGCGCGTCTAGTACGGCGGCGTGTCAATGCAGGGTTTGAGAATCCTCACCGGACGGAGAGAGCCGGGCCTTCATTTGCTGGTTCGATGAAAGGCCGATTTGAATTCCGAGCACCGGGGCTTAAGGCTGTCCGCACTGGTCGTCCTCTAAATGCATCCTCTAAAAGGAATATTCTGTCCTGGTCATCGAGATTTCGTACTCTAAACCAACTTCTCCCGCACCCGTCATACTCCAAATCACATACTCTATCCCAACCACCCTATATTTTATTCAACCATCTCAACTACCATATCCTCTCTCTCCTCACCTTTTTCTTTTCCTTTTCTTTTTTCTATCTCCTCACACTTTTTCTTTCTTTCTTTTTTCCTTCTCTTTTATTATCTTTTTTCTTTACTCCTTTTCTTTTTTTCCTTTTTCTTTTCTTTTCTTTTTTCTCTTTCCTTTTTATTTTTTCTCTTTTCTTTTTATCTTTTTATTTTTTCTCTTCTTTCTTTTTTCTTTTTCCCTTTTCCTTTCTTTTTTTCCTTTTCTTTTTTATTTTCTCTCCTCTTCTTTTCCCCGCCTGTCCTCCTATCCGGCCACTCTCTCTCTTCTCTATCCTCTCTCCCTGGCCTCCATCCCATCCCCGCATCCCGTCTCTCCTCCCCGCGGCGCGGCGGCAGCTCTGCCCGCGCCGGCCCCTCCCCGNCTTCTCGCTCCTTGGCTCCGCCACCCTCTCCCCACGACGGCGGCTTGCTCCGAGGGCGGCGGCGAGGCAGCGGCCCTCCCCTGCTCCCTCCCTCCCTCCCCGGTGGATCCTCGGTGGCGGCCGCGGAGCAGAGGGCCGCCGTTCCATCTCCAGGCGCGAGCATGCCGGCCGTTGAGGCGAGCGCGCGGGCCCCGCGCCACGTCGGCGATAGAGGACCTTCGCTACCTCCGCTCGCAGTAGGGGACGAGGAGCCATACGCTCTTTTACCGGACGCCTCCCAGTACCCCGCTGCGGGAGATTTTCCGCAAAACCGGTACTGGAGGATGGCGTTCCGGACTCCAGTGCGGACAGCCTTAACAGCCAATTAATCGAGCAATCGCCAAGATTAAAAGTCGGCGCGCGCGATTGGGATTGACGCCCCCCGCGGGTCAGAAACTAATTTATTGCCGGGCCGCAATCATCGAGCAGTTAACGCGTTTCTCTGTTTCGTCGGGAAATGCCTATTTCTTTATCGCGAAATGCCTATTTCTTGTTCCGCAGCAGGGTCACGCTGATGATGGAACCGGAACGTGAGGAGCACCGGCTGGAAGACATTGCGGAGCGGGGACCGGACGAGACGATCGTCGGAGCAGCGGCGACGGAACGGTGGTCGCACCTGACACGTAGGTACGCGGGCGACCCGGCCTGCCACACTATTGCGTTGCGCGATGGGTCAAATATTCAAATTTTGCTCCCAGGCGGCAAAGCAATATGCCCGATTTTAGGCCTTGTTGGATTAATTTCAGATTGGGAGGTATTGAAAGCGACTGATGAAAACTAATTCCCAAAGCAGATTTGTAGGGTAATCCCTGGTAACCTCTTGGAAAGGGGATTGACCGAACAAGGTCTCGATGAAAAAAGAAACATCGCATTTCGCTCCGGTTGACTGCAACTTGGTTATCCTTTGAGCCAGGAAAGCAGCACATCCTGAAAATTTCAGAATGGACGCCCAACCTTGTTTGATTGCTTTGATTTTCTTCGTTTCCCTTTTTTTTATTTTGATCCTGTGCTTTGTGCTCGGTGTTTTTCTTTCTTTTATAAATGTATATAATCTTTAGGGCTCCACCCCTCCCGTTGCATCAAAAAATTAAAGAAAAACTTGCCAGTTGACTTGGTATTTTCAACTCCGGGAGGGTAATGCTTCCTGCTGCAAGATTGCTGCCCTCGGCCCTCCAAGCATGTCCCAAAGTTCATTTAGGCCTGTTTAGTTTAGAGTTGTAAGTTTGCGAAAGAAAGTTTCTAATTCTAAATCGAAGATTAGAAGGACTAAACATGATCTAATTATAAAACTAAATACACGGATGGACGGGAAATCGCGAGACGAATCTATTAAGCCTAATTAATCTGTTATTAGAGATTGTTTACTGTAGCACGACGTTGTCTAATCATGGCCAAATTAGGCTCATTAGATTCGTCTCGCAAAGTTACCAGGGTTATGGAATAGATTTTGTCATTAACACACGTTTAATACTCCATGCATGTAAGATTCCCTTTGATGAATAGTGAAGTTTCAAAGTTTCAGATGATCTAAACAGGCCATTACGTCCTAAACAATTATCTATGTTGTTGTCTATGCAGTCTGCACTGTACCTCATTATCCAATAAAAAAAGCACTATGCTACCTGATGATACTGGCCTTCGTTACTGCCGACCGTTAAATTTTGTGATTTTTTTTTCCCTACACGCTTCCGGCTACTCTCTCACATCAGCCCATTTGTTTGTCGGCAAGATAAAAGTTGTTGCTAGCCTCTTTCAGCTTTCCGGGAGACTTTGAAGCCCCAACTAATAACCTTAGCCAAAGCACACACACTCCTTGGATTGCAAGTCCGAAAAAGAGCTCCTGCTTGCCTTTGTCGGGTTTCGCTTCAAGACAAGAAAAAGGATTACGAATCCAATAAAAAGGCCCATTCGGATTTGCACGAGACGACGGTCGATGATCTCGGGCCCTGTCGGCTTAATGGCGGTGCCGCCGGCATGTTTACCGGCCGCCCTGCTGATCAAGCATATACAAATCCGCCCCCTAACCTCCGAGCAGCCACGACGAAGGGGAATCCAAACCACTGCTGATTAATTAGCTCGCCAATTTATGGTTCCATGCTCCCTTTAATTTGTTATTTCCGGTGATTGTTCTCGTTGTATTCTTCTTCCTCTTCCTTATTTTTGCTTGTTCTTTTTTTTTTGGCAAAACACAGTTGACATTTTGGTTCATGTCCTGTAATGCAACCTCAAAAGCAGTTCAATCTCCTGCGTGTTCTTGGAAAGCATGAACAATTTTACATATATATAACGTTTAAGCTGATCCTAATGGCATACCGATCACTGGAGACATCGGCGCTTCATTTTTTTTCTTCCCATGGATGGCCTTTTAGTTTACGGATTGACTTTTGATGCTCTGTCTTTTATATAAACATGTGTGGGTGATGCGTGTAGCGTTGGTCTACTACGTGTAATAATGTGTGGACTAATTCCCCCTAACAAAGGGATGAAGCCGGAACTCTTTCCATTATCAAAAAAAAATGTATATAAAAGAGGATAACGAAGAGAATTTTGTGAAGGCTGAATAGACTATGATAGCTGGTTGTTGGGGTGGTCTGGGTTAGATTTGGTCGCGGCCTGCTCTCAGGCTCTCACATCCATGAGTCTACAGGGCAACTGCTGGTATAGTGATGCACACGTCCTGTCCAAGCTAATCAATCGATTGGTTGATGAAGTTTGAAAAGAAAGTTATCATTGAGAAGCGTGTTTTGTGCGTGGGGGGAGGAGGGGAGACACGGTTGTCAGTGGAAAGAAAGTTGTCAGTTACCGGTAAAAGTTACCAATCTAAACAGGACCAAAATGGTATTGGTGTCGCAACCAACTCATCATCTCTATCCCCAAAAATATGGAAGAGAACTCATACAGAATATCAGTCTCGTCTCTCGGAACGAACATAGAGCGCTGAGAGCAGTGTTTGTTTAAAATCTGGAGTATATTCTACTTAACCTGCTGAGCGACCAAACAGGTAGTAGTAAAACGTTAGGTAAATGGGCAATGAGTTTTTCTGTGTGTTCTGGTATATGAAGGTTTTTTTTCCCTACTGTTAATATTGATGTTTGGTCATAAAGACTTTTTGCAGCAAAAAACAAAAATAACATCTTAGGTCTTGTTTAGTTCCTGCAAGTTTCTGCAATTCAATCAAAAGTAACGCATTAAAAAATGTGCCCTTCTCTCTGCAACACGCTTCCCAATATATTTTTTCTACAGAAAATTCAACCAACTTTCACGAACTAAACAAGGCCTTAATGTGATGGCGGAGCTGAGAGTCCACACCACCCTCTAGTTCCAATAGCGATGTCCATAAACGGAACATGAGTGGTTTCGGTAGTTTATTTATAGCTGTGTGATAGAAGACATCCGTAAATGGGTGTGCTACATATGCTATAGACCTGTAGTGTGGAGTATGCGTCTTCCTATAGTGAGCCAAAAAAAAAATAGAAATGCAAATGTTTGCGCCTCTTTACAAGGAAACGTGGCTTGGGAAGAGAAGCAGATGACTGCGCAAGGAGTGAAGTAAGATCAGGGCCCATGAAAGATTAATGGTATTCCCCCTTCTGTGGGCCGAGGTGATCCATTCACGGGCGGAAAAAGTCCTTTCCACGTCCCTCGACGATTAACACAATCTAATTTACGCCCCTCAACCGAAAAACCAGATATTCAACACCCCTAACTATTGAAACCGTTCAATTTACCTCCCTCGACGGTTTTGGAAGGCGGTTTTGCTGACGTGGCGCCATGCCAGCGATCCTACGTAGCGCCACGTCAGCTACAAGGGGGTAAATTGGACCGTGTCGATAGTTCAAGTTAGTCAACTGAACTTTATCCAAAATAGTTAAAAAAATATTTTTCTTAGAAAACATACGCAATTAAAAATCCTAAAATCTGGTTGCATCATAGAAAAATCATATAAAATTCCTTTTAGCTAAAAATATGGAAAGGCAGTTTCTTGGTTAGAAGTTATGAAATCTTTCAAAAATGCTTTGATTACAATTAATTTTATTTTCAAATTAAAATTAGATTTTTTTTAACAAAAGTCAACTTTAACTCGGCTCGTTTAACTCGTCTGAAGTTGAGCCTCAAACAATATATGAGATGATAATAAATCAGTTGAGACCACTTACAATAAATAACAGAACCAACTTTTAGCAAAAAAAAATTAAAATATGGCCATAGGATCTAAATAATTTAAAATGGGCACTATAAACAGAATATGATTTTAGAAAAGTCTAAAAAAGTGAAACTTGTTTTCATATTTTTTGAACTAAAATGAATTTCTAAGACTAAACCAGGTATTAGGATTTTTAATTATATATATATCTTCTAAGAAAAAATAATTTATAATATTTTTTTGATAAAGTCGAATTGACTCCATGAACTGTCAACACAGTTCAATTTACCCACTCGTAGCTGACGTGGCATTACATTGGACTGCTGACATGGCGCCACATCGGCAAAACCGCCTTTCGAAACCGCCGCGGAAGGTAAATTAGATTGTTTCAATAGTTGGGGGTGTTGAATATCCGGTTTTTTGGTTGAAGGGGTAAATTAGATTGTGTTGATCATTGAGGCGGGTGGATTGGACTTTTTCCTTCACGGGCACGGCAGCTAGAAGGAAAAGCGCCTATGTAATTTTTCTTGCTGGGCCAGCCCAGCCCAGCCCGCACACTAAGACCGACATTCTCCCCCGTAGTCGATCTCAATTACCTTCTTCATTCACTCTCCAGCTTCGTACTAGCTATTTTTTAATCGCATAACTTTCAGTTCTACTATAAAACAAAAAAAAATCAGGTCAAAAAGGTCCGCCTCTTCAAGAAAGGATTAGGTTTAACAAGAAAGGCGTCATGACGTGCACGGATGCCGGATGGGGTTTACCACTTTCACCAAGCCTCTCCGAGGATAGCTGCACCGGGACAAGCTGTGGACTCCCTGCCGCAAGCCATTTCAGCTCGAAGACAGAGCATGGTGCTCACGGAACGGGACGTTGCGGGACACGGCTCACAATTCACAAACTGCGTCCCGATCGCGCTCTGTGTTTTATTCTGCCCCCATACCATTGTACATTTGTACAGCGTGAATCACCCGCCACACCAGCTTGGCACGTACCGGAGGAGCAACACCGGAAGGTACCGCTGCAAGCTCCCCAAAGCCCAAAAGTTCCCGAAAAGTCACCGCGCGCGGCGTCGATGGCGACCCTCGACGGCGACGATGCTCCGATCGTGCCGCGGCTAAAAAGAGGCGAAAGAAGCCGCGGGCGAAAGGCGAAAGCGAGGAATCGGAATGTCTCCTCCAGCAAGGCACGGGGAATTCCGCCACCCCAGGCCCCCGTAGATTATATTCCTCCCGTGCTGCCTCGCCCAAAGGCCTAAGAGGCCTGCCTCGCTCCTCGGCGCAGCAATCCCTTCCTCTCCGCCGGCGCAACGCCATATTCTCCCTCGCCTCGCCTCGCCTCCTCCAGGCGCGTCCATCGGCAGGCGACGGCGTCGCCTACAAGTAGCCAAGCACCACCAGCTGCGTACGTACAGATCCACTCCACACACCCCCATTATATACCGAGGCCCGGCTTGCAACTAGCCTGTGGGTTCTTCTTCGTCATCCACTTCGTTTCGTTTCATCCATGCACGCGGCGCCGACGGCGGCGGTCGCGATGCCGGCGGTGACCCACGACGACCTGTCCCTCCGCAAGGCGCAGGAGCGCCGGGCCGCGCGGTCCAGCGGCCAGGTGGCGGTCTCCCTCGTCGCGCTCTCCGTCATCTGTGGCCTCGTCGCCTTCATCCTCTGCCTCGCCGCGGAGGGGTCGCGCTCAGAGGCACGTCGCCGGCCACCAGCGCGCCTGCTCGCCGCTCGCTGCTCTCGCTCCATTCGCCATTGCTGACACAAAACCCATGCGCGCGCGTGGTGCTAACCATCGAGCGGATGCCGGCCCTGCAGGTGTCCTACTACCTGATGAGCGTGGGCGGCAGCCAGGACCAGCTGGACGTGTGCTTCTACAACAGCAGCGGCCGCACCGCGCTCGCCTACTCCATCGGCGCCTTCATCCTGCTCGCCGTCGCCATGTTCGCCGAGCACGCCTACATGCTGGTGGCCGTCGCGGCGCCGGAGTCCGCCTCCGCGGGCCTCGCCGTCGCGCAGGACCACCCGCGCGTCGCCTCCACCGCCTCCACGCTCACCTGGCAGACCTGCTGCCTCTTCTTCCTCACATGGTACGTACCCACCTGATGACCAAACTACTGCTTCAATTCGTCGAACACAATGCCCTGCCCCTCGGCTGTTGATTTAAAATGCTCGTTGCTCGATGCTCGTGTGTCTATGTCGAACGCCCCCGCAGGATCTGCTTCGGGCTCGCCGAGGTGCTGCTCATGATCGGCATCGGCGTGGAGTCCAGCCACATCAGCGACTGGAAGAAGCCGCGGCCCGTGTGCCACCGGGTGCGGCCAGGGATGTTCGCGGCGGCGGGGATCCTGGGCCTCATCACCGTCGTCGTCGGCTTCGTGGTCTACGTCACGGCCGTGCAGTCGCGACGGCTGCGCGGGCAGCAGCACTACGGCGGCGGCCACTTCGTCGGCTACGGCGCTCCCCACCCGGGCGTCCAGCACCAGCATCTCCACCCGCAGATGCCACACCCACAACCCCACCCTCACCTTCATCCTCATCCGGCGCCGTCTGCCCCAGGCGCGCCGGAGATAACGGCGGTGCCGTGCCAGGCGCGGCCCAGCCGTGCGTCCCTCGTCACCAAGGAGGTCGCCGACGTGTGAAACGAAAAGAAACGAAACAGAGCACAGCTACGGCTACATGCTTTGCCGCCTTATTAAAAGTTTCGCTACATTCTTTGCCGGCTTATTAAGTTTCGCTACATTCTTTGCCGCCCTTGCGAGATTAAGCACCCAGCCCTTATGAAGTTCCTATGCAAGATTAAGCACCCATTCCTATGCGAGATTAAGCCCCCAGACAATTTGTTTGTAATGTATAGATGACAGAACATTGTGAAGCTGGAATAGATGCGCTTTGAGTTGTAAAAGGCTTTGTATCAAACTTTCCAATAAACAATTGTATAACAAGTATTTGAATTGGGTCAGCTTTCACATTTGATTTCAGTGTAACTTATGTATTTGAATTGCATCAGCTCCAGCATTGTTTTTCCTACAAATATAAGCAGCAGACAAACTTAAATATCGCAAACCTAAAGAAAAAATGCAATCGTACAGTTTATAGAATACGTATGCCACTTTAGGCTACATCATGCTTCATCGACAGTAGTAGTGCAAGGCCAAGCCATATACTCAGAACCGAAACCAAAAGGTTTACAACTCCGGACTAACTGCAACGCAGCCCATTCCTGAAGAACCTCAAAACCAAACTATTCAGGAATGTCCAACGGCCTTGCAGACGCTTCAACTAGGGCTATACAGTAGCCAGATATAACACGCCACACTAAAAAGACGCAGACCCTAGAGAGTAGCCTTCTCAAAAATCCAGACTCAGGTTGACAATTATAGTCCTGTTACAGAACCTGCGACATTGATATCCATGACTCAAAGGGGAATAATGTAAACCCAGCTCCCTCCAAATCAAAAGCTTATTGGACCCATCACAGCCATTACCCCACACATGGAATCAAACAGACCACATTGATTAATCATGACAAGCCATCGCCGAGGGAATTACCACCCTTTTGGTTAAAAGACTGCAAAAGAAGATATCAGAGCCATTAGTTGTTTGCAGAAACAATACATTGCAAACGCAAGCACTCCTGATACAATGAAAAAAATTCACAGGTAGTGCTGGGAGCACCTGAATTTAATTGAAGTTCAAACCACCACCAGCTGGAGGGTTGCCACCTTGGCCAAAGTCAAAAACAGCAGGAGCAGCTTCCCCAGCAGTAGCCATTGCGTCATCTTCCTCCTCCACCCAGTATGCCTCAAGAAGTTTCACAGCCTTTTCATAGATTTCGTTGTTATCATGGCTCTGTAGGTTTTCAATCTTTTCCAGGCCTTCAGCTTCATCGATCATCTGAGCAAAAACATTGACGTCACCAGTTACACCCGTGGTCTTGTCATTCTCACCCACTTTGAGAATGTTCTCCAGACCCTCCAAACACACTGTTACAATTCTTGGATCAGGGCAAACAAGAAGGTCACACAATGGCTTGATGCAGCCCTGAGACACCAAATACCTAGACAAGGCATACAATAAAAGTTCTCAGTGATTAGAATATAAAGGCATACAATACAAGTCCTCAGTGATTAGAATATAAGTAAATAAGTCACATTGCGCTCAAGGTGAATAGCAGTGCAGTAAGTTTGGTGAACATACTTGATTTGCTCATGGGAACCACCTGAGGTAGCATTTGAGATGGCCCAAGCAGCCTCTTTCTTAATATCAAACTCAGCTGTTTGCAGCAATTGCAATAAAGGAGCAATAATTCCACCATTTATCACAGCCTAAAAGTTCAGTGTAGCAATGGGAGTGATCAGTGTTTAACATTTCAGAACATATGCTTATCAACAAGAGGTAGCTTCTTTCCTCTTAATGAAAAACGTGCTAAGGCACGGTCGCTAAAAAAAAAACAAGAGGTAGCTTCCAGTCAAATATAAGATCTATTAGTTTACACCATCATTTAAAAAAATTAAGAAAATCTTCAGTTTTGACTAAGTATGTTTTGAAAAATATTACCTACTCCCTAATTGCATCACAAAACTACTAGGGAAAAGCATATATGCACTATGAAAGGCCACAGACACTATGTACCAGGGACGCTCATCAGCAGTATCAGTAACTACTACCCTAGAAAATTTTGAGGTCATTCATTAAATGGTAACTTAAAGAACAAACAAGTTTTTCTAGGATTCTCTATATGTATACCTGTATCTGATCTTTGTTTCCAGCAGTAATATTTGAGATTGTCCAGCAAGCCTCTTTCTTAATGCTTTTCTTATGGTTCTGCGTCAATAGATTAAGGAGGCAGGGAAGAGCTTGATGATCAATGATGCACTGCAAAAGTAGAAGAAAAGGTTAATAAAATGCCTAAATGCCCATATAGTTGCAATGAACTTTCATGCCACTTCCTTAACTGCTTGGGATGGGTTAACAGTGAGCACCGCAATACAAACAACACCAAATAATAAAATTAGCTCTTAAAGTGAGAGCTCAAATGCTATGTCAATTGACTGTACCACCAAAATTAATGCCCAACCTGAGTTTGCAAATCATCTCCAGTGACAATGTTTCCAACAGTCCGTAGGGCAGGAATAAGCACCGATGGCGACGGATGGCTGCAAGTAGCAACAGCAAACATCACATAAAGAAGACAATAAACATAAATTATCAGTAATCAGCATAAAGTTTGTATGAAAGATTCACATACAGGAGGAGCTCCACAAGCCGAGGACAAACACCAGCTTCAATCACAGCTTGGATCTTGTCATTAGTGCCATCAGACAAGTACGAAAGAGCCCAGCATGCATCAGTGAGAACTTCCTCGTCATTGGAATGAATAAGTCGTGCAAGTGCTGGCAGAGCAGGTTTAGTCTATACAGACAAAAAAACAAGCTTAGTATCTGTTGCCAGGCACAAAAGAAAGCAAAAACTAAACAGTCTTGTCTAAAACCTGATCAAATGATGGTTGTGGCTTTCCCCTGCAGAAGTTTGACAAAGTCCAGGTAGCATTCCTCAACATGGAGAGCTTAGCATGCTCATTCAACTGGGCTAGCAGAGGCATCAATGCACCATTGGCAAGAACAAGGTCACGGCATTTTGGAGAATCACCAGCAACATTGCCCAAAGCCCAAACAGCCTTTCGAATTGTTTCAAAAAAAATATTCATTAAGGTCTATGCACTCCACGACAAGAAATAAAAGAATTAAGGTTAGCAGCCAAGCAACTAAATAAGTACCTGCTCACGAACGTCATCACTAGCAGACCCAAGAAGCTTCACGAATATGGGAACAGCTCCATGATCAATGACAACCTTTGTATTCTCTGAAGTGCCAGAAGCAATGTTGGTCAAAGCCCATGCCGCTTCGAACTACAAAAAATAAAAAATAAAAACTCAATGATAAAAATCCATTTTCATCCAGCAGACACAAGATTTAGCTTGTATCAACATACCTGTAGTTGAGGGAAATCGTCTCTAGTCAGGAACTGCACAAATCTAGGAACAACACCTGATTGGATAACTTCTTCAATCGGGGGGCTCCTCTCTGATGTAGAAATGATGCAAGTTCAACAAATGTTCATCAAATGTCAATAATAGGACATCTTTATAACAAACTAAGGAACAAAACATCTGGAAAACCAACAAGTTAGTACCTATTGAGAGCAACTTGCGGAACTGTGTTGTGGCCTCAAGCTGGAGGTTGTTGTCTTCCGAATAAACCCCACTGACCATAGCTGGGAGGCTTTCAAGCTACAAATTCAACATGTCACATATCAAATCAAGCATTGCTAGTACAAAACTAACAAAATAAATGCTGAAAGCAAGAAGTGAAGCAAGCTATTTGTACAACCACATTATGGCGAATGAAGTAAAATTGACAAGAACAAAAACAGCATGGCAGAATGCTACTCTTATTTTCTTTTTCTACCCTAAGATAAGTGGATTGAAGTAACCATTCAATAAATATATTATTATTTAGTGCTTAAAACATAAAACAAGAGTAAAATTTAAAACCATCAGCTCAAGAGAATTAAACATCGATGCCTATATAAATGCCATCAGTATGACAGGACTCTGTAGAAATGGTAATAAACAACTGTATGAATAAAGCATCAAAATCGGAGATATTTTCAAAGGATCCAGGAAAGAACAATCAGAACACTTAAAACTAATTTCAACAGCCATGTGGGCTAGCGTATCAGCCTATCAGGTGACACAAGTAATTCAGAAAACCAATTTAAACTGCAAGATAGGCATGGATACGCTAGCAGTAAACAGGAAGTATACATAACCATGTGGGCTAGCGTGTCAAGTCATAAACTCATAACAGGAAGTATGCATCAGATCATGATGATAAATATAATGAAACTGCACAAAAATGTGCACAATGACATAACAAGCAAATCAGTAAAGCAGTATCATGGTAAGGACTGACTCTGTAAAATGCATGATCTTATATACGCTGATCGCAATTATTAGAACAACACCAATTATGCAGTGTCGTAAGCCCAATAAGACATTAAATCAATCAACAACAAGAATGAAAAGTCTTTAGTCTTCGTCTTGCAACTGCCTAAGATTGCAACAGAATAATAAAGCATAGAAAGACTAATCCCTTGGTCTATGTAATCAAAATCAAGGCACTCACGAACTTAGCAAGTACCAACCATAAGGAGCAAACCGTGAGGCTGACAGGAATAAGAATTCTTGCTTAAATGAAGAAAGTAAAAAAAAAATGAGGCACTAACAACTTCGGAAAGGCTTCCTTGGGACTGAAAGGCTTAGTTGTTCTTGTTGTTATTGTAACAAGTTGGGAAATCACCTATGACATGTTCTAGTGAAATACAATCCTAAGACACAATATGTATGCATCCTTAATCAATCAAAACACCAACTAACCTTTACGCTAAAAGCTAATTTCTAGAGAGGTAATCTAAACCCCCCAAAGCCCCAGGTTAATCAAAACCTGCGAAGGATTCAGGAGCTGCAGGCATCGAACACTCGCAAGTAATCAAACACACGTGCAGCCGTATCATCTAGGTCTGATCTACCACACTTGTACAAACTCTTGCCGAATCGCGACATAATCCCAATACATAGTCGTCGGAGTGGAACAACTACAAATCAGAACGCGAAACACCGAGATAGGTATAGGAGGCAGCTGGAGTAGGCCGCCCGGCGTATCCTCACCTTCTTCTCGACCCCGGAGGCGGGGACGGGGACCTGGGCCTGCAGCCCCTCGCGGCGCTTCTTGAGGAGGCTCTCCTCGCGGTTCCTCCTGCGAAGCTCCACCATGCTGTCCTCGCGCTGCCGCCGCCCATCCTCCGCGTCCACCGTCACCTTGTAGCGGTTCCGCCGCGCCTCCACCCGCTCGCTCGGGCGCAGCGACATGGCTGGCTAAGATTCCCTCGCTCTCTACCCCTCGGTCTCGCTCACTCAGCGCCGGCGGCGGCGGGGAGGAGGCAAAACCCTAGCGGGGCGTCGGGGTAGTGGAGGGGAGCGGGAGGGGGAAAAATAGAGAGAGCAGAAACCCTAGCGGCGGGTGGAAAGGGAAGTTAAAGCTCACAAGTCACAACACCACGATCGAAATATTCTCCTTTTTTTTTCCTTTTTCTTTTTTGAGGTCGCAAAATTTCGTGCCCCAGATTCCGGGGATGCGGAATTGTAGGCCCACAAAATGTATGGGCCATCTGGACTAAAGGATTCGGCCCGGCCTCTTATGAAGTCCTGTCTTTTTTTTAAAAAAAAATACTAGCGGATTGGTTGCGTTTTATGCACCTCTTAAATAAAATCATGATAATAACTTAAAAGATAAATCATGATTAATATGAGGTCATATCGAACAATTTTGTTGAAATAAAATTAGGCATATGACATTCTCTTGAGAGAAAACATCACTATTCACCATCGTTTCCCTTTCCCTTTGTCTAATACCCTGATTGTTTACCATCTAGATTATATAATCTAGCTTATAGACCAAGGATATTATGATAAAAAGTCATCATGGACCACCAAATAATCTGAAATAATCTACCCATGTGCAGCTTATTTGAGAGTATTTGGGTGGTTCATGGTGGCTTTTTATCATGGTGCCCTTGACTCATAAGCTAGATTATATAATTTGAGTGGGAAACAAAACCCCCTAAGAATTTCGAGTTTTCTATAGTTTGACCGTTAATAATGATTCAAACAATCAAGATTATTATTTTAGCTTCAAATATACTTGAGCAATGTGTGTGGAATAGGTAGTCTGCCGCCTGCCGGTGATACGGCCAACTCTGCTACAGATGTTCATAGTTTTTTTTTTTGAAACGAACGGCACACGACGTGTGCGTTTATATTGATATAGCAGAAACCAGAAAATACAAGACTATGTCCCTGGTAGGTCATAATCAGGAAAAAAGAGAAACTAAAGAAAAAAAACAACTAACAGACGGGTCGGATTGGGACATCGACACCGCACCACAAAGACAACTCCAGAAGGTTGGGTTGGGGCAGCACACCACCAAAACTACACCACGACACCCACGCTCGAGCCCCAGAAACACGCCACCATCACAAGGGCAAAGGCCCACAGAGGAAAACCATTGTCACCGCCAGCGCCGTCATTGCTGACGATGTCTCACACCGGACTAGCCACTGTCACACAGGGTTAGCCGCCGTGGTCCGCTGGAAGCTGTGTAGCTACCGCTACAGATGTTCATAGTTAGGCCACACACTATTGTCCAAGTCCATAACATCCTAGATTTTTTTTTGCGACCTTCCATAACATCCAATTCGTGAACGTATTTCGCTATTCTCAGTTTTTTTTACTGTCAATCTTTTAGTTTATTTCAGATAATCACCTCACAGAATCAACTGAGAATCACTTCTCTCTGAAAAACTGAGCTTCTGCTGGATTCAGCCAAGAATCAGTTCTGTGAGGTCTGCCAAATGAGGCCTAAACACGAGTCGCGTGGCAACCTTCTGCCGGTGACTTGTGGCACCGACAAGTGGCCCTAAGTGCTATCAAAATGTCACGCTGGGTTGCACGCCCTCAACAGGATGCATTCCGCGTCAATTGGAAAAAGTACTGTTTGATCAACGTGCTTTCGGTGGTTTAGCATTGTAAGCTCAAAAGTATACTGCTAAATGCTAATGTCTTCCAGCTAAGCTG
Organism: Alloteropsis semialata; assembly: GCA_004135705.1. NCBI lineage: Eukaryota > Viridiplantae > Streptophyta > Magnoliopsida > Poales > Poaceae > Alloteropsis > Alloteropsis semialata. The sequence goes on from CM014274.1 coordinate 72,071,125, forward strand.
GTAGCGTGTTTCTTTCGTCCTCTGCTCTGGCTAGATCGTTTTTCAGACTTTGTTATCAGTTTTGCGCCCAACAACTTGGCTGAACATGTGGTCTAGTTACTCCGCTGTTAAATACTACTGTACACCTGTTCAGAAACATTCGACATATTTTGACCAGCGAAAAGTATTTCATAGTAGATTTTTGAACCTTGATTCTCTTGCAACATAATGTCAATCGCTAAAAACCCGATATAATCTCAAAACCTTTTTGAATATATAAACACATTGATGCGAATTTTATGCACCAAGTGTACATTTAGTTTAAGTGATTATGGGGGTGTTTAGATACGTGAAAAGGGTGAAAAGTTTATGCATCGGACCGCGTGCATAGAGAGAAGAGATGAACTGACACGGTTCTCAAGGTGTAAACTTTATGCAAAATGTATGCCTCTAAACACAGAGTTTGTAAAAATTGACTCTTCTCCTGTCAAAATTCATAACACGTGTTCCATTAAAGAAGTGAACATATATACCAGTGAGGCAACCAATAATATATACTAGTAGGCTGGAACGTGTTTAGATATTCGAGTATCATTGCACATACATATGACAAAATAATGGGCAAAATCTGGTCCGGAAGAGAGAGAGAGAGAGAGAGAGAGAGAGAGAGAGAGAGTACAAATGATTATCAGATGACCCTCTTGCACAACCTGAACTGTGATTCAGATTGATCCAGAAACATTAATTCCGCCTCAACTGGCCTCCCTGTCTCCAAGAAATTACTATAGCATTATAAGGCGATCAAAGCAAATAAGCTCAATATGGCGCATCAATGTCGCGCGAGAGCTTGCAACGTTGCAGCGACGAGCTAGGGCGCACCGGCCGGCCGTGTCATCCGAGGAGCTAGCGAGATCAGATTCAGATCATGTTGGAGAGCGAGCGGCAGTTCTCGGACATCTCGACGAGCGACTCGTCGAAGCGCTTCATGGGGTTGTTCTCGCCGATCTGCCTGAACTGCTCGTCGCAGTTCTGCATGTCCTGCGCCGCCATGCCCATGGTGGCGCGGATGGTGACGGCGTCCTTGAAGCCGATGGCGCGGCGGCAGGCGCCCAGGTTGTCCAGCACGTCCTGGTACAGGCTGTTGCACAGGTCCAGCGCCTTCCGCGCCGCCGGGGAGGCCGTCTGGGCCGCCTCCGCCACGTGCGTCCGCGCCGCCTCCGTGCGCTTGGCGAACCCGTCCACCTCCATCCGCAGCACCGCCAGCGCGTCCACGACCCCCGGGTACGCCGCGAGCTGCACCCCCGAACCGACGCCGCACAGGGCGGGGAACGCCGTGCCCTTGCAGATGTCCGCCACCGTGGGGGTCGCGGCCGCTGGCGTGGCCAGGAGCGAGCTGGACGCCGCCACCGCCGCGGCGAGGAGGAGCAGCGCGCGGGTTCCCGCCATGGCCGTTGGCTTTTTGCTAGCTAGCTGTGGCTCGATCGGCGGTGCGAGCGGATGCGAGCGCAGGCTAGCTGCGTGCCGGAGGACGAGGCCGGTGAGGAGAGGAGGGGCTCCTAGGACGGGGGCGGCGGGAGAGGATAAGTAGGCGGCGAGACGCGGCATGCATGAGCAACGGAAATGGCGGTTGTCCTCCGTTGCCCGGGTTGCTCAGGTCCGCTCGTTGGTATTGGGGTATTGTCATTGCCGAGCTTAACTTCCCATTTTTGGTACAGGAGTAGTAATTTGCATGAAAATCAGCTCGATCCTGCTAAAAAAAGGCAGCTCGATAATTAGTGTGTTTTTTCTTTCATGAAATTCTCCACATATCGAGCTGTTTTTTTAGCAGTATCAGTGTTTTTCTTTCATGAAGTTCTCCACACATATAGACATCGAGCTGCATTTTTTTTAACAGCTTCGAGCTGCTTCTCATAACTAAAGAACGGCAGGATGCATGCTAAATATTATAGAAACACGTTCAAAGCACCAGTCCCGTGACGTGATACCGCGGATGCCGTCGAGTTAATAACCCACTCGATCCAACACCAAAATCACTCCAAGCACCAGGTTCTATTTCCAAACCGTTGTAGACCACCTCTTTAGATCCCATGGGTTAAACAGATGTGATGGTAACGAACTGTGATACAATTTGGTGATTGTTGTGAATCTTCAAGCACTTAAATGTTGCATGCTCAAGTGTTAAAAGTTGGGCTTTTTTACTAGTTTAGGGTGTCCTATCTTGAAGTGTACTTAGAGCATCTCAAGCAGTTTTTTCCCCAATTCAACTATCATATCGAGAAGATATTGGAAAAATAGTGTTGTAGCAGATCCGCTTTATCTTTCCCTTTTTTCCAATAATTATTATGATGAACCAATAATACACCCTAAATCTCCCTGTCTAGAGGGAGATTTGTGACTCCCAATACGCTAGTTGGATGGAGACAAAATTATTGAAAACTGCAAAAATAGCTCTCTCATTAATCATGTAAAATATATTGGAATTAATTGATTGTTGGAAAATATTTATTGACAAATTGCTGCAGATACTCTTACCATAGCTTTTGTAGGCAATGAATTGTTGATCCTCAAGATTAGGGATAAGAAAAAATCGGTTCATACATTATGTAAACCAGGGATTTTTTTGTTATCGCTGAGCATTTGGTCCATGATCTTTATTGAGTTGCATGCACCAAACAATTCAACATAAAATCTTAAACTGATAGGAAAAGGAGGGCAGTTCACTTATACTTCAACACTCCCCCTCACGTGCAGGCTCCTATATGAGTTGCATGCACCAATCAATTCAATCCAAAGGGTTAAGCAAATAGAAAAAATATGGATAATTCACCTTGTCGGATTTATCGTCCGGCAGTCCACCCGGGGGTACCCAGATGGTTGATTTGTAGGCAATGGGCAATCGCAGGACTAGGGAGCTCGAGGTAACACAGGGACACAAGGATTATACAGGTTCGGGCTACCTGGAGATATAACACCCTACGTCCTGTGCTCGGAGGTCTTGTATTGATCTGCTCGGCGTGGTTCCAGAGAACGACGGCGAGTTTGCGGTTACAATGGGGCGAAAGTTGGCGTAGAGTTGAATGAGATTGAATGATCTAAGGGGGTCGACCTAGGCCGCCTTATATAGGCTGACGGCCTAGGATTTACAAGTCGGTTATCTCTAATCGTATCCGGCTCTGACTAGAAAACTAATCTGAGTCGGTTGTCGTGTTATCTCCATGATGCCCGGGTAGGATCCAAGCGTATCGCCTCATGCCTTACGGGCTAAGTTTTCTCCAATCTTATCCATCAAGCCGAGAAACATCATGGGGCCGGCCCACATCCTTGTCAGATGTGGGCCCAGGCCGACTACATACCCGATCGGTAGTGGGCCCAGGGGTACCCATATCCCACAAGTCCCCGAGCAACATGCAGGCGTGTGTCAGAGTGCTGATGAAGAAGCGAAGCCTCCACATTCGGCTGAAGCATCTTGGTCGGCAGGCCGACACAAGGGTGGGCGGTGCTCAAAAAAGAAAACCGCAGGCCATCGGGGATGACCCTGGACAGACCCAGGGGTGGAGCCCCGAGTGGCGTGATGCTGAGTGGTGGCCGAGTCGGACACCATAAGGGATTTGCACCACTTTGAGAAAGTGAAACATCCTTGATGGGGCATATGGAGTAGTCCCCGATCATTAGGCCGACTAGAAAAGTCGGGCTAATGGTCAAAAGAGGAGAATCTCCAAGCTTCGGGGCAGTCACGCCACCCAAATGATAAGCTCGCCACATACGTCGGGAAAAGAACAGTTTTCACGTGAACGGACAGAGCACTCCCGTGGTCGGATGAAGCCGAAAACGATAAGGGCGGACTGAGCACCTTGAAGAGAGGAGTTGCTGCGCGGCGCAGAGCTCACGCGCCAAATAGTGCGACCAAGGTCACATGTGAACATCTAGCACCGGGCTATAAATATACGCCAAGGCTCAGAGCCTTGCGCTCAGCAGAAGATAGGCATACCAACTACTAAGTTAAATATGTTGGGGACTTATGACTGGGTTCACCCACCGGGGAGAAACCATGGGGACTTGAGACCTTGGTGCTAGAAGAGTGCTTGCGAAGATCTTGAGGTGTTGATCAGCTTCTGGATGCTTTTCCTATTGTCTCTTAGCATTGCCTTGGGCCAAGGGTCTTGCCGGGTGAAATGCTTTGTAGAGCCAAGGGAAACCTGGAGGCATTCGCATACAACCCTCAAGTGGGGTTAACTCGTCGTTGGTCGCCATGGTGCTACAAGTGAGCTTGCGATGAGCTCATGTGGACCAAGCTTGCTACGGATGTAGCACTGAGCGCACCGGTGAGTGCCCCAAGCCGTCATTTGGTCGGTTAATGCTTTTTGTCCTTATAACCGGCCCATGACCGGTTCTTCTTGTAACTATATAGCTTTCCAATGAATCCTTCAGCGCAGTGTAGTTGAAGATGGAATTTCTGTATTCCTTGGCCCAAAGGCCATCTTGCTAGCATAGGTCCAAAAGTAGGTTCGCAAGTAGGCTTTGAGCGCCGAGTCACAGAGACTCATTGACCATAGTCGAAGCACCGAGTCCCCGAGCATCGGGGCTGGCCGAGTCCGAAGACTTGTTGACCAGAGTCAAAGCGCCGAGTCCCCGAGATTCAGGGCTAGGCGAATTCGGAGGACCCGTTGACCGAAGTCAGAGCGCCGAGTCCCCGAGCATCGGGGCTGGCCGAGTCAGGAGACCCGTTGTCCGGAGTCAGAGCGCCGAGTCCCCGAGCGTCGGGGCTGGCCGAGTCCGGAGACCCGTTGACTGGAGTTAGAGCGCCCAGTCCCCGAGCGTCAGGGCTGGCTGAGTCCGGAGACCCGTTGACCGGAGTCAGAGCGCCGAGCCCCGAGCGTCGGGGCTGGCCGAGTCAGGAGACCCGTTGACCGGAGTCAGAGCACCGAGTCCCCGAGCGTCGGGGCTGGCCGAGTCCGGAGACCCGTTGACCGGAGTCAGAGCGTTGAGTCCCTGAGCGTCGGGGCTGGCCGAGTCCAGAGACCCGTTGACCGGAGTCAGAGCGCCGAGTCCCCGAGCGTCAGGGCTGGCCGAGTCTGGAGACCCGTTGACCGGAGTCAGAGCGTCGAGTCCCCGAGCGTAGGGGCTAGCTGAGTACTTTAGGCAAAGAGCTGTTGGCGCGCAGAGAGCCGTTGTCCCGCAGCTAACGGGACTTCCGCGGATTCCGTCCGTGAGTTATGGTGCCGTTAGGGTAATTCGGATCGACGGAAAGGGGATAAATCGGATCTGTTCACCGGCGGTTTTTACCACAGTCATTTTCAAATCGAAAATCATCCCGCGTCTTCACCACCACTTAGCACCGCCGTGAGTGCGATTCTTCCCCCGTGCCCTCGCCGCCGTCGGAGTTCGAGCGCCGCCGTTGCCAATGCACGTCCGTGACGCGCTCGAACATTTGGAAGAGATGGCGGACCCGAAGGCCGCGCTCGGCGCATTGGCGTCGGGAGAGGAGGTGCCGCGGGCGGCGGGGACGGCCGACGCGGCCATCTCTGCAGGCCATAGTGACGCTGGCGTGGAGAAGGTGATGGAGCCCTCCACGGGCCAATCCAAGGTCGCGAGTGATTCCGCCGCCGGCGGAGGCGATGGTACTGCAGCGTCGACGGCCGCCGCCAGGGCGGACGCCAAAGTGAAGGCGGTGGCGTCTTCTGACGAGGTCGTGGAGCTGACCTCCGTGCCTAGAGGAGTGCCACCCCAAGAACCGGCTTGGGGTCAATTCTCCATGGCCGAGGAGAGGCTCTAGGACATGGTGCGGTGGGGCGTGCTTGAAAGGACCTTGATGTCGCCTGGAGGGGGAGTGAATAGGCGATTCTGCAAATTTCTGCAAATTACAAAAACTAAAGCCCACTGTCAGCAGCAAAACTGGTCAGACCGATTTCTGAAACCTGTCAGACCGGTTTCCTCTGACAGACAGGGAATCAAATAAGCAAAACCTCCTTTAGCAATTCTAGCACAAACCACTTTGGACAATAAGCTTCACCAGGTGTTTACAAGTATATTTATGAAGCTCCTGCACACAGCACAAGTATACCAAAGAGGATATATGCAGAATTACAAGTAAATGCTAGAATTGACAAATGTAAGTAAATGGAGACAAGACACAGGGATTTGTTTACCGAAGTTCAGATTCACCGCTTGCATACAGCAGCCACCAAGGCACGGTGAATCCTAGTCTCCGTTGAGGTGCTCACGAAGAGCCGGGTTGTCACACCTAACCCTTTCCTCATCCAATCGACCACCAAGGGGATTGAGTTTACTTACTGATTTCCTCACCAAGAGGATGGATGATACAAACTTCCGGGGCACACACACGGAATGTGTGCTCCACGGCGACGCCTAGCCATCTAGGAGCAAAGCTCCAAGAGTAACAAATGCTTCACGAGTTGCTTGACGCCACCACAAGTGCTCAAGGTCAGATTGCTCACACTTAGCTCATACACAAGTTCCTCTCTCATCCCAACTCAAGAATCTCACAAGGATTGCTCAAATCTCACAAAGAGAGGTTGTGGAGAGCTCAGCTGGCCTCAAGAAGGTGTTAGGGACGCACAGAACCAGCAGCCCCTCAAAGAGGAGCTCTTGGCTATAAATACCCATGCCCAACAAAATTAGCCGTTATTCTGTCAGACAAAACCGGTCAGACCGGTTTGCCAAATCGGTTAGACCGGTTTTCAAACTCAACTAGCCGTTAGTCTCTCGGAGGCCAGGAACCGGTCAGACCGGTCCCCAAAACCGGTCGGTTTTGGCCAGACAACCCCACTAAGTTAGATTTCACTCGGTTAGACTCTCATGGGTTTGACTTGAGCACTTTCAGTGAATGTCTATCAACCAATGTTGCATCCCTCTTGATAGTATGGCATACCTATACTCAAGACATATAAATAAATCATATTTCAATCACTTGAGCTTGTATGTTGAGAATAATGCCAATACTTGAATATTCTTTACTTGAGGGCTTTCAACATTGTCCATTATCTGAGCAGATCAACCTTGAGCTAGTGACTTAGGATTTTCCATAGCTTATGTTTGAATTCACTTTAATCCTTAGGCCACTTCCTTTATCAACCGTAACATACAAATGCATTGCAATGCCTCTCATGATGATACTTGGATATGATACTTCGAAACCCCCGGATACTAGATACTTCACCTTAGCATTGCGCACATAGTCATAAGTCGTCACTTAGCCAAAGCTTGCTTAGTCCCTTGCTCTAGTCATCTCGATTTGTTTCTTCACCACTTACCCTTGCATCATCAAGTTTAACTTTGCTTTGCCATTGAATGAATTCCATTTGAAAACTCTTCAAATGCTTGTTTTTGATTGATAAAGAATATCTCACATAATGTAAGCTTTCAATCATGAAGACCAATATGTAACACATATGCTCATGTCCTTTTATCATATATACATGAAGTCTTGCATATCATTTTTCTATGTCAAATAAGTCATCTTATAATTTTAGAGACCCACATAGCATATCCCCAAGTCATTGCTTCATCATTGCTTGTTTTGACTTGACACCTGGCTGAGCCAACTTAGCTTCACTTTATCTTTTTCAATGAGCATTATTTCTTCACACACTTGCTTGCTTATATCAATGAATAACCATATATCATGATGAGCACATTAAATACAATGAATAATAATAATAATCCCCTGCTCATCATCTCAAGCAAACAAGTTAGTCCTTTAATCATTTTGTCATTAATCTCACCAAAACCCACATGGGGCCTAGATGCACTTTCAGTGCTCGGGCCGTGGGAGGTGCAGCAGTGGCGGCCCCCTGGGAATGATGCCCGGCCGTGGGAGCGCTCAGAGACCGAGATGGCCGTCTTCGCGCCCTTCTTCGAGCGTGGATTCGGACTGCCCACGGGGGACTTCTTCCAAGGTCTGCTGCATTTCTATGGTGTGGAGTTAACTCATCTTAACCCCACATCTATTCTGTTAATTTTTGTATTTATCCATCTCTGTGAGGCCTTTCATGGGATTCCGCCGCACTTTGGTCTATGGCGGCGCCTTTACAAGATGAAGCCTGTTGGCGAAGATGCCGGAAAGGGTCTGGCTAGGATCACCGAAGGGGCCGGGTTCTCTTTGAGGCCCGACATGTCCAAGAAATATTTTGTCTTGGACATGAACGACTCCAACAAGAATTGGCGGTCTGAGTGGTTATATGTTGCAAACCATCCCTCTGCTCTGCCTACTCGGACTGGGCACCGGCCAGAGAAGAAAGGCAAATGAGACTCACTCCCAGAAGGCGAGGAGCTGCAGGAGGCCAACGAGCAGCTGCAGATGATTGCTGAGGTGAAGGAGAGGACGTTGACCGCAGTAGTGGTTATGATCTCATTCGTCCAGCGTCTGACGTAGCCCATCAAGGACCGGGTGCACCCCGGGTATGAGTTCTCCGGCGGCAAGGACCCGACGCGGGAGCAGGTCCGGACAGTATCCATCCTTGAAACGATGGAGGGGGTCTCTAGCTTTATGCGAGGTGAGATCTTCAATGAGGGGACACCTGTCCCTTTTTCTTTGGATAATCCGCCTCCACCGGTCGGTACTCTTGTTGCTTGTATGCTGTATATCTGGTTGCTCAGCTGGTCTACTTTGTCTTACAATTTTCTGTTCTGTTGCTGTTTGGTTGTCTTGCAGGAGCGAGCAGTGAAATACTACCGCCCGGCTCACCTGCCCGAGGGCGATGTCAGGTTAGAGAAGCTCATGTCGGTGGAGGAGGCAGCCCAAGCTCCTCGCGTCGTGGATGAGGGGTAGGCCGAGTGGGAGGTTGCCGACTTCATCCTGGCTCCCCAGGAGGAGTCGGATGACGGCCAGGTGGCCCAGGTGCCTGCTACTGGCTCAGGGAGGCCAACGCGCCAGGTTGTGCACAAGGTGACCCACTCCCAGAGGGTGGCTCGAGGGGCTTCTCCCAAGCCGCCGCCGAAGTTGGGGTATGCTGCCCGGGCCGAGGCCGAGGCGAAGAGGAAGAGGAAGGTGTTGTCCCTGACGAGCGAGGCAGAGGATGGGTCTGACAGGTCACACTCAAGCCCTGATCTCGAGCAACCTGCCTGGGAGATTGCGAGGGGCCAAGAGAGCCTCTTTACCAAGCCGGAGCTGCGGCCGGACTCGACTCTGCTGCCGAGCCAAACGCCACCGCTGTTGTTGAAGCGGGTGGAATTTAAACGTCCGCGCAAGAGCGGGTAAGTCACCTTGATGTTCCTTAAATCACACTTGGACTTGTAGAGTTCTGATTGCTGATGGATGGGTCGTAGGCTCGGGAGCCAAGGAGGTGGTGCTGGCGTGTTGCCGCACCTGGGGGCTGGTGGCAAGATGCCGCCATGTCAACCCGCCGCCACGGAGACGGTGTCGGGCTCCGGTGCCGAGTCGGTCCTGCCGGAGCAGATACCGGCCGGCATGCCAGAGCAACCACGCACGCCGAGTCCTCCACGTATCTCCTTGGGGACAAGTTCCCCCGTGGAGGACTGGCAAGCCGAGGTGCCCGAGGCCAACGTCGAGGAGAAGGGGCAGAGATCCCTGCAAGAGTGGAGGAGCTGACCAGCGGCCCGCCACCGCTGGAGGATGACGATGATCAGCAGCTTGGGGAGCAGCTGGACGCCGACGCTGGCGTTGTCGTGGCGCCCAGGATTGAAGCCATCGCGGCCGGGCTCGGGGCCAGGATGAGCTCATCTGTGTTGATGCCGGAGCGTGATCTGGAGCTTGACATCGCCGACCACGAGAGCGAGGTCCGGAAGCTGCAAAATGTGGCCGGCGTGCTGGGTCGTTGTTGACACCAGATTTTGGCTCGGCTAAAATCATGTGTAACAGAGTCAACGCAGAGACCGAGTCCGATTCTGAGTGATTTTCGATTCCGATCGAAGTTCGTCTGATAGGAGTCCCGATCGGACACGAGACAAGGGAGGCCGGAGCGCGTACGACTATCAAGGGAAGATGTGTCTGGAAGCTTCTTGAGGGCCTCGTTATGCGGCAATTGTAGTAGTTT
>CM014274.1:72083065-72125025 GCA_004135705.1 Alloteropsis semialata
CAGTTTCGATATTACCAAAGCCATAAAATATTTGATTTGTTGTTAGCAGAGAAACAAATCAGGCTTTCCCCAAATCATACAATTCCTTCTGCCAAAGAATTAAAGAAAAAAAATATTGCAAGTGGCATAATTTAGTTTCTCATCGTACCAATGATTGCAAAGTTTTCCGCAATGAGATTCAATAGGCAATCGAGAAGGGGATTATTAAAGTTGAAACTGGCAAGAAATCGATGAAGCTTGATGGGCACCCGTTCCCTCAAAACATGGTTAAGATCGGAGCACCCGATAAGAAGTTAAAACCTAAGGTCCTCACATCGGAGAATGCAAAGAAATCGGGAGCTGTTGATCCAGATTGCCAAGTATCGGCCGATGATGTGCAAAATCGGAGTCATCAGCACTATCGGAAAATCACCGACGCAGGGAGAAGCCTAGAGTCACATCGGGGCAGCTCATTGACAAATATATGCGCCAGCAAGAAAGGGATCGGAGTCCTCCGATGAAAAGGTTCGATAATGAAGATCATTGGGATGTCCGTTCTTCAGGTTCTGCTGGAATGAAAAATTAAGGCTCCCATCGATCTACGATTGTCCAAAATGCAGTGATCAGTATGAAAGTTACAGGGATTCAAAGAGGCAGCGACATTCTGTTCATGACCGTTTGGATTTTGGGCGACGGTGCAGCTGGCATGATGAGGTAGCTTATCAACAAGAGCGCGAAGATTGGCGTGAATACCATGATCGGCGTGAGTATGAAAATCGGTGCTATGACCGATGGGACGATGATCGCTGAAGGTATAATGATCGCCAAAAATATAAAGGAGACCGTCTTTCTGTGTATGATCATCTGGTATACAGGAAAAAGAAAATTATTCAAGAGCCAGAAGATGCACAGGAATCGGAGGACTTGAGGATAAATCGGACTTGTGTCTAGGAGTCAATCCACAGTGGTGTGCTGAAGGTTTGACCAAGACACAAAAAAGAAGGGTTCAGCGTCTCCGATTCAAGGAATTACTTAAGAAAAAGCGTCAGGGAGATGAAAATTCCAAGGTTTGGAGAGCTAAGCCTAAGCGTGATGATGATGGATCATCGGCATCGGTAAACATGGTTTTTGTGCTGCCTGCTGAGTACAATGTTAGTTCGACCGATGATGAAGCCGATGAAGTTGAAGAAGCTATGGCACAGTTGATTCTGCAACCTCAACAAGCTGTGTTTGAAAAGTCAGTTGATGAAAAGTATCGGTATTTGAGGCCTTTATATGTTAAAGGGTATGTTGATGGCAAGCCGATGACCAAGATGCTTGTTGATGGGGGAGCTGCTGTGAATTTGATGCCTTATACTACATATCGGAAACTTGGCAAAGGCCCTGATGATTTGATTAAGACCGATATGATGCTTAAGGACTTTGACGGAAATCCATCGTCGGCTCGGGGGCATTGAATGTTGCATTGAATCCTACTACGTTCTTCGTCATTGACAGTAAAGGATCTTACAGTTTGCTCCTGGGGCATGATTGGATTCATGCTAATTGCTGTGTACCATCTACCATGCATCAATGTCTCATCCAATGGCATGGAGATCACATCGAGACTATCCAAGCCGATGAATCGGTCAGCATTGCTACCGCCGATTTAACAGTTTGGGAGTTTGAAGGAATGGAATGCTTATCGGGCAAAGTCTGGGAAGGTGACTTTATTCAAGTGTCCGATGATGGATTGAAGTCGATCCAGGCAGTCAGCTCTGAGAGTTTGTATTAATGAATGATTTCATTGAAGACGAAGGAAAACTTGGTCAAGGATTTATGTCAGCCGATGAGTTAGAGGAAATAGATATAAGTTTAGGGGATAGACCTCGGCTAACATATGTAAGTGCAAAGTTAGATCCTGAGTTTAAACAAGAATTAATAAAGTTATTAAAAGAGTATCATGATTGTTTTGCTTGGGAATACTATGAAATGCCAGTTTTAAGCCGATCTATTGTTGAACATCGGCTCCCGATCAAACCAGGGTATCGGCCTTTTAAACAAGCGCCGAGACGATTTAAACCTGAGTTAGATAAAGAAATAACCGAAATAACTCGGTTATATGAAGCTAAATTTATTCAACCTTGCCGATATGCTGAATGGATATCTAATATTGTTCCTGTTTTCAAGAAAAAATGGGAAATTGCGAGTTTGTGACGATTTCAGGAATCTTAACAAGGCGACTCTGATGGATGGGTATCCGATGCCGATTGCCGATATATTGGTCGATGCAGCCTCGGGACATAAGGTGATTAGTTTTATGGATGGTAATGCAGGATATAATCAAATTTTTATGGCAGAAGAAGATATTCCGGCATTCCGATGTCCTAGTGCACATGGATTATATGAGTGGGTTGTAATGACTTTTGGTTTGAAAAATGCTGGCGCCACGTATCAAAGGGCAATGAATTATATATTTCACAAGTTGATCGGCATGATTGTTGAAATTTATATTGATGATGTAGTGGTGAAGTCCGATGGATACAAGCTGCATCTGGCCGGTTTGCGAGAAACTCTGGAATGTACAAGAAAACATGGTTTAAAGATGAATCCTAATAAATGTGCATTTGGAGTGTCGGCTGGACAGTTTTTGGGTTTTATGGTTCATGAAAAAGGGATTGAAGTCGGACAAAAGAGCATGAAGGCTATAAAAGATGCTAAACCACCCACCGATAAAACGAGTCTCCAGTCGTTAATCGGTATGATTAATTTCGTTAGAAGATTTATTTTAAATTTATCTGGGAGAATTCGTCCCTTTTTCCCGTTGCTGAAATTGAAAGCCGATGAAGAATTCGTGTGGGGAGAAGATCAACAAAAGGCGTTTGATGAAATAAAACAATATATGATGACACCGCCAGTTTTGATTCCACCTCGGAGAGATAAACCATTCTGATTATATTTGTCGACCGATGAGTTGTCAATCGGATCTGTTCTTATACAAGAGTTTGGAGGAAAATAAAGGGTGGTTTATTATTTGAGTTGAAAGTTGATTGATGCGGAAACAAGATATTTGCCGGTTGAAAAATTATGCTTATGCTTATATTTTTTATGCACTAAGTTGAGACATTATTTGTTATCTTCTGAGTGTACAATCGTTTGCAAAACCGATGTGGTCAAATATATGTTGTCTATGCCGATGTTGAAAAGCAGGATCAAAAAGTGGGTGTTGGCATTATCGGAGTTTGATTTGAAGTACGAATCGGCTAAGGCAGTAAAAGGACAGGTGATGGCTGATTTTGTAACTCAACACATCGGAGATCAGGTTAAATTGGTTGAGCCGATGCCTTGGACGTTATTCTTTGATGGATCTTCATGTGGCCAAGGATGTGGTATCGGAATTGTTATTGTTTTGCCTCGGGGGGCAAATTTTGAGTTCAGTTATCCGATGGATCCAAGTTTCACCAATAATCGGGTTGAATATGAAGCGTTGCTTAAAGGATTAAAACTATTGTTGGAAATCGGAGCTGAAGCTATTGAGATTTTTGAAGACTCCCAGTTGGTGATTTATCAATTAATCGGTAAATATGAATGCAAGGATGATATTCTAATTCGTTATTTTGAAGAATGCCGATTATTGTTAAATGAGTTTGTGATGGTTAATATTGAACATATCTCCAAGGCTCAAAATCAGGAAGCTAATAATTTGGCGCAAGCTGCTTCTGGCTATCGGCGTTTTCATGAGATTATGTCGATAGAGCCAGAAATCGGAGATTGGAGGTATGAAATTATAAATTATCTTAAGGATCCATCACAAAAGGTTTCCAGAAAATTAAGATTCATGGCTGTTAAATACGTGTTGCTTGATGATCAATTATATTATAAGACGATTGATGGTGTATTGCACCGATGTTTAAGTAAATCGGAATCCAAAGATATGATGGATGAAGTACATGAGGGAGTTTGTGGTGCACATCAATTGGTTTATAAGATGAAGTGGATTATTAGAAAGACGGGTTGTTTTTGGCCAATAATTTTGGAAGATTGTTTTGAGTATTACAAAGGTTGCCAAAAATGCCAGAAATTTGGAAATGTGCAAAAAGCGCCTGTATCAGCCATGGATCCGATTATTAAACCATGGCCTTTTCGAGGATGGAGAATTGATTTGATCGGACAAATTTATTCATCGTCAAGCAATGGTCATAAATTTATATTGGTGGCAACAGATTATTTCACTAAGTGGGTTGAAATGATTCCTTTGAAGGTTGCTGATTCCAAAAATATGGTGGAATTCGTCAAAGAACATATTATATATCGGTTTGGCATTCCTCAAACTATCACGACCGATCAGGGAACTATGTTTATGTCTAACGAATTTCAAGATTTTGCTGCCAGTATGGGTATTAAATTATTAAATTCTTCTCCTTATTATACGCAAGCCAATGGTCAACCAGAAGCATCAAATAAAAGCATTATCAAAATCATTAAACGGAAGATTGATGAACAACCAAGACGGTGGCATCTAATGTTGACTGAATCGTTATGGGCATATCGGATGGCGTGTCATGGTTCTACTAAATTGTCCCCATATCATTTAGTTTATGTACATGAAGTTGTTTTGCCTTGGGAGATCAAAATCGGATCAAGACGGATATCGGAACAAGGAAACTTGACTACCGATGAATATAAAAGTTTGATGAGTTTTGAGTTGGATGATTTGGCTGAAACCCGTTTAAGAGCTTTGGAGAACAATGAAAATAATAAAACGCGTGTCGCTAAATATTATGATAAAAAAGGTTAAGCCAAAAGAGTTCATCGAAGGAGAATTGGTTTGGAAGCTGATTTTGCCGATAGGGACTAAAAGTTCTAAGTTTGGAAAATGGTCGCCTAATTGGGAGGGTCCCTATCGTGTGAATCGGTGCGTTCCTAGAAATGTGTATATTTTGGAAATGTTGGAAGGAGAAGAATTTTCGAAAGCGCTTAATGAAAACTATTTGAAGAAATATTATCCAAGTATTTGGGTTGATTCATAAAGCCGATATTTTAAGTGATGTCGTCTGAGATAGCCGATACGATACGTATCGCCTTAAGGGCAAAAATATTTACAAATCAAGTGTTCATCGACGATCAACATCGTCGGATCCAACTAAGTTCATCGATGATCGATGTCATCGGAATTTGCAGATCATTTCGATCGCGCCCAATCGGATGTTGTCAATTTTCTGGATTTCTTCCAGATCTTCCACATCGGAGCCGAGAATATCCTTGATGCTTCTATGAATTTGGCGGACTTCCTCTAGACGTTTGTTCAAATTTTCCCTTATCGATGTGATAGAAGCTGGGATCTGATTGATCTGGTCTTGGGTCTCCGACATCTCTTTGCGGACTTCATCAAGCCGTTTAAGCAGTTTAGCTTCAATGCCTTGGAGATTCTTCATCTGATTTTCTAGCTGCTTTGGTTTGGCTTCTGGAGTCTTGATTTGAGCCTGCATAGTTTTCAATTCATCTCGGCCGTCGTCGCGTTGCTTGGTTAAGTCTTGCTGAGCCAGTCGCTCCGATATCCTGTGACGAGCAGCAAAGACTTGGGGTTGATGACCCTCGATAAAGGTGGCGGAGATGATTGCATTTTCAAGCTCCGATGGCAGCCGACCCTTCAATTCCTTGAAGATTTGGCGAATCGGTTCCGCATCTTCTACAAGGATGGCAATGCTCTTATTCAGATGGTTCAGCATTTCTTGGAGCTTTGCCTTGACTTCATCGGAGATGATAGAAGACGATTGCACAGAGCTGATTTCTTCTTCTCCGATGGCGGCATCCAGATCGAATGATGCGAAGCTCATTGCCGGAGAATCGTGCGCCTAAAACAAAACATAGATGAACAAGTGTTATTAAAATAATAAATATTGACACAAGAGGATGAATCGGTACCAGTTTAAATTGACCCTCCCGGACGTAATCGGGGATTATTTGAGGTTGAGCGACGTTTGCACTGGCTTCTATCTGAAGCGTATGAGCTGGTTCAATCGGAGGAGGCACCGATGTTGTTGGTTGCTCAGGGATAACTTCTGATTGAACAGTTACAACTGGTTCTTCGATCTGCTGCTCAGGGATGGCCTCGATTGAACATTTGCAGCTGATTCTCCATTTGTTGTTCAAGAGTCGCTTCCGATTGAACGTTTGTGCTTGGTTCTTCAATGATGGGTTGCAAAGTGGCAGTCTATAGATTGAATCGGTCAGTTCGGGCCTATATGTTTGAAGGAAATATAAATTAGGTTAAGTTTACCTGTTGGGCCGATTCAGCTTGGGTGTCTTGGGATGGAGCCGATTGAAGATCTGGCAGTATAATATTTGTTTGCTGGAAAAGCGATTGTTATTTAACGATTTGATTCAGAAGATTATGTATGAGTGAAATCAGATTGTTACTGATACTGCGCCCAGAAGCATCCTTGCACCCTCAGCAGCTTTCTGTGCTGTTTCTTCGGCAGCCCTGAAGGTTGATTGGCCGAGAATCTTTCCGGGAGGCTGAATACAAAGAAGTTATTTGCCTAGGCAGTAAATCGGAGAGAAGAATCGGAAGTATGAGAAAATTGTACCACATGGCTTTTCTTCAATTTCTTCGGCGCAATCGCTTTAGTGGGGGCGGTTTTTCTTTTGACTTTGCCATCCATGATGTCCTTGAGAGATGGTGCGGAGGAGCCGATTCTTGGATATGGAGTCCTAACGGCATACCGAATCGGTTTCCCACTATTTCTTACCGATGGCGCGTTCTCTTCGATTGGCTGTTAGAAGTTGGAATTTAAATTATGGAAAGTTAATTTGAGTAAAAGCTGAATAAAAGAGATTTCAAAGGACTTACAAGATTTTCCATGGCCTCGAATCGGAGTCTATAAGAGTGCAATAAGTGACGGCCGGGAGCCTGAATATATGAAGACGCATCTCTTTCCACCAAGTCTTGAAGAGTCTGGATGAGAAGCTGGTGCATAGCCATTCTGATATTTCAAAATCGGCTTGGAGGGCAAGTGATAAGACTCTGTCCATTTCTAGGTCTGATGAGACTGATTCTCTGTGCTTGATTTTATCAGAGAAATATAGGCCGATTGGGAGTTGACCAAATCCCAACTGACGAGCTACCACCGATGGGTTGTAAAACTCATAAGATGTGTTTTTGCTGCCGTATACAATGTTGCTACCAAGGATAGTAGGTGTGATGAAGGATTTGAGAATCGGCAGGATGGCTGCAAGATCGTTCTGGATATTGAACAGAGGCTGCTCATAATCACGATCGGGATCGGCGTAAGCAAAATAGTCGAGACGCTCCGATGCAATCCTGTGGTAGAAGCTTTCAAAGTAGGTGTCCATGTTTCTTGAGTCCAGCCTCAATCCAGGGCAGGCCGATGCTGCTTCCCCGAATGACATGCATCGGCGAGTGGTTGCATCTTCTTCTTCAGCATAATAGTTTGGGAATTGACAATCTTTGAAGTTGAATTGGAAGGCGGATCGGAATTGGGTATGCAACCAAAGCTGGATGAACCACCAGGGGCCTCCGATATGTCCGACTGCTTTGCCATCTGAAAGCTTGGCCGATATCTGGTGTAGAAGGTGATAAACTGCTCCAAGGAGGGGACGGCTAAGGGGGACCGATTCGCCGCAAGATAGTGCTTCTGCGATCGATTGCATGTTGGAGGTGGCACCAAGGGTTGGTCCGCAGAATATGAATCTTTCTAAACTCATGTTAAGAAAAGTTACATGTTCCCTGTCTCCGATAGTGCCGGTTTTGCAATGATCGGCAACGTATTTCTTCCAGCTTTTGGAGCTTGTGCCTACTAGTTTATAATTCAATTTGCCAAGGAGTCTTCTCGGGTTCATGGCATTGGTGGTGTTGAGGCCAGTCAACATGTGCACGTCCATTAGCGTTGGTGTCATCGGACCATGGCCAAATAGGTAGGCGTTAAGTGCATCGGACCAGAAGAGGGAGCTGGCGGCCAGTAGATTCTCGTCCTTGACCATGTCAGCAAGAGACAGAGTGAGACATTGCATTGGCCTATTTCTTTCTCATCCCAGAAAGCGGATTTGGTGGCTTGCATTCTGAGGAACCAGTTCCTCCATCCAGGTACGCTGCCGGGCCACGATCGGAAGGAGCCGACCCAATCGGAGACTTGCAGGTCCGATCCTTTGAACGGAATTCTCTCCGATTCCATGTTTATCAAGTCCGTCGGATCGGGGTCGCCCATTGGGCCAAGGTAGTACCCGGCTTCAACATGAGAGACGGGGATAACCAGATTGTATTTAAGATGCTACATTCGAGGGAAATAAAGTAATGAATACAGAGATGGAGGCTCCTAAGTAGTCGTAGAAGAAGAATGCAAGAATAAAGATTGAGATTTTGGGCATTTTTACCTCAGGGACTTGCGTGTTATCTGCTTTGTCAGCAGGGCCGCCATTGATGGAATAGATCTACAATGAACAATGATGTGGATGAATAGATTGAGAAAATCACCGTGGGAAATGCAATAAAATCTAGATGCATGATATGGATCGTATGCGGGGAAGTTCTTTACCTGATTCGCTGTGAGAGATTGAAGCTTGAAGACCAAACGTTTAGCCAGGTGAAGCTTTGCAGAGGTGACAATGGCGGGTGTGCGAGCGCGGTAGCAGATGCGAGTTGAGGGAGACGACGGTTCGGGTCTGCATTTATAGGGCTTATGGGAGAAGAAACCGCCCGAAGGCCAAGGCGTCGAATCCGCACGGGATTCGAGGGATGCAACAGCGGAAGGGTGCGAGTTTCCATATGCTGTTCACTGCAAAGGTCATCATTGCTTGGAGACTTTTGGAACAAAATGATATTTTATCCCAAAATTGGGGGGCATGTGTTGACACCAGATTTTGGCTCGGCTAAAATCATGTGTAACAGAGTCAAGGCAGAGGCCGAGTCCGATTCTGGGTGATTTCCGATTCCGATCGGAATTTGTCCGATAGGAGTCCCGATTGGACACAAGACAAAGGAGGCCGGAACGCGTACGACTATCAAGGGAAGATGTGTCTGGAAGCTTCTTCAGGGCCTCATTATGCGGCAGTTGTAGTAGTTTTGGTAGATTAAGATTAGTTTACTTTAAATAAATTAGAGATATTGTCGTAGCCGGCAAGTTTTAGCTAGATTTCTAGGGTATAAATATGAACCATGCGCCATTGTAAGAAATGTTCACACAACCAATCAATCAAACACAACTTTCGGCCCCACGTGCCAACAATCCTTTTTCGTTGAGTACTTCAGCAAGCAGGGCTGCATCATCTTGATCTCCGGTTTGCCTGTAATTCCGACACCCTATCGAATTAATCTAGGCTTTAGATTGAGGCGCATCGCCCTTCTTCGTTTAGTTAATTCATCAACTTATCGAGTTGTTCTAGGCTTTAGATTGAGGCGTATCGCCCTTCTTCGTTTAGACTGCTCATTATTTATCGTATCTTGTTGATTTTATCCTATCGGCTTACATCTATCATAAAAGATCTATTCTATTTTATTATTATTCAAGTTTCATAATAGATCTATTTATAGTGTTTATATAGCTGATTTAGACTTAATAAGCAAGTTACAAATATATCTGATTTAAACGAGTTCTTTGATGTATATTAACCTATCGGAGTAAGCAAGCTAATCGGTGCCCTGCTAGCAACGCTGTCTCGAAATCGATCCGATTGTTAGTGACACAAGATTTAGTTTGTTTATCGCCTTTGGAAAGATGCATATTAAAGAATGAGTTTAGATTAGATCTATCTCCGATTCAGTTTTCATAGCCGATGGTTTATTTCAATACATGTTATATTCTCACAAATCGGACTCAAGGCCGATGGTTCATGCTATCGAAATCGGACTTCCCTTTATACTGATCTGATTTCTGGAACGAATCGGGGCCTTGGCCGATGAGTTCCTTATTGTTTACTGATTAAACTCTACTTTGTCAATTTCAGGTCAAATTGACTGGCACGCCCCGAACCTCAAGGTTTTGGACCTGCATTCAAGTGAAGCAAATCTTCCAGGCCATGGTGTTAATTTCCGAGAGTCAATGCCTGACTTTTTGGATGTCAACAGTCATGGTTTCACAACTCGGTCTGTGAAAGACCTTCCTTCAAGCAGCAGGCCCTGGAGGACCGCCGAGCCCTGGCCAGCATCCGGGAGGAGCACATCCGGGAAGCCAATGAGGCCAGGGAGTAGCAGATGAAGAGGGAGCGGAAGATTGCTGACGTGGTGAAGACCAACAAGAACCTCATGAACGACATGAAGGTTCTTACAGAGGGTAAGTTCTTGTGTTTTGCTTGTACGCGTTTCTGTCCGAGTAACCTGTACTCATGAGGCTTTCTGTGCAGAGGCGAAGAAGAAGGAGGACATGCTCCAGGGGAAAGTGGATGAGTTGGCCGGGGCCAAGCGGAAGCTGGAGGAGGAGGTGCGGACGCTCAAGGCGGCCAACCTTCGCCTAAAGGTCGAGTCCGAGCACCTGGTGAAGGCCAATCAACTCTTGAAGGATACGCACGACCAGGCCATGTATGGTGAGTGTCTCTTGGCGGGTCTTCTGTAGCTTTGATCAAGTCGGAATGCTTATGCAGATGCCTTTTTGCAGGGCTTCGAACCGAGCTGCTAGAGCTGTGGCAAGCAGCCGAGTTCAATGCCAACTCATTGGTGCCTGCCGAGTCAGGCCCGATGACGTTGACGCTGGTCCAACGGCTCAGGGCCGGTTCTACCCGAGCCGCCCAGTTGGTGCAGGAGACCATGGTTGGCTACAGTAGTCAGGTCTTGGCTTTGATCCGTTTGTACTTCCCTTCACTCAACCTCTCTCCGATCGGCGAAGGCATTCCTGAGGGCGTGTCGGATGAGCAGTTTGACACCTTGGTTGAGGAGTGCGCACCCCTAGCTGAAGCTGTAGCCAAAGAGATCGGCATGTAAAGACAATTGGAGATGTAAACTCCGTATTGTACTTGCGTATGTAAAGTTCTAAGTTAACTTTGAACAACCTCTCTCCGATCGGTGAGGGCATTCCTGAGGGCGTGTCGGACGAGCAGTTTGACGCCTTGGTTGAGGAGTGCACGCCCCTGGCTGAAGATGTAGCCAAAGAGATTGGTCTGTAAAGACAGTTGGAGATGTAAACTCTGTATTGTACTCGCGTATGTAAAGTTCTAAGTTAACTTTGAAGCATTGATGTGCTGTAGTGTGTTGTTGGGCCCTGTTTCCAACCGACTAAGGCTTCGCGTCACCCGACTAGTCACTGCCTTGTGCCGTTTGAGCACCCTTTTTACCCACTGACCACTGCTCACGGAGAGGATGGCTTACCCCAGACTACACTGCTTAGTGGGGAGGCTTAGGTGTAGGGGGCGCGTGTGCTAAGCACGAAGCTCAGGGTTTCACAGTTGGGGACTCGGACCGGCTGAGTTAGCTCGGCTGTCGCCGGGGGGAACATGGGGCTGGGCAAGGACACAGAAGTCGGAGTAACCAGGTACTCCCCCTCTGATCGTGATGAAGAGAACAGTGCCTAGGTCGGGTCCAGTCCCCGAGCATCAGCATGGATGTCGGGTGAGAAGACAACGAGCCATGTAGTAAGGCAAAGACATTTTTATTAATATGAGACAAGGGATACATAGCTTGTTGTAATTTTCTATGGATAGAAGTTGACGAGGTGCTGGATATTCCACACGTTCGGGACGGGGTCACCATTGGCCCACTGGAGGCTGTATGTTCCTGGCGAGATGACTTTCTTGATGATGAAAGGGCCCTCCCAGGGGGCCGATAGTTTGTGTTTGTCCTTGGAGGACATGACTCGGCGCAAGGCCAAGTCACCGACGTTAAGGGAGTGTTCCCGGACGTTCTTGTCGTGATACCGTCGCACCTGCTGCTCGTGTCTGGCATGCCGGACCAGTGCAGCAAGTCGATGTCGACCTGGCGGCTTATTTCTGCTTCACCTTCCTAGTAGTGCTGGATGCGCGGAGCACCATGGGCGACGTCTGCTGGAAGGACAGCTTCGGAGCCATATACCAGGAAGAAGGGAGTGTATCCCGTTGCTCTGCTCTTCTGTGTCCGTAGGCCCCATATGACATGGGGTATTTCTTTGGCCCACCGGCCAGCATGCATGTTTAGTCCATCGTACATGGCTTTCTTGAGCGAGTCCTGGACCATGCCATTAGCTCGCTCAACCTAGCCATTGTGCCTGGGGTGTGCCGTGGAAGAGTAGAAGACGTCGATGCAGTTGTCCTGGCAGAAGTCGCAGAACTCGTGTCCTGTGAACTCGGATCCGAGGTCGGTGACAATGCAGTTTGGGATGCCGAACCGGTGGGTCAGCTCTGCGATGAACTTAGCGGCTGTGGCGGACTTGGTGTCCGTCACCACCTTGTACTTGATCCACTTGGTGAATTTGTCGATCGCCACCAAGAGATGCTTGAATCTGCCCGGAGCGGTTTTGAAAGGCCCGACGTTGTCGAGTCCCCATATGGCAAATGACCAAGATGGGGGAATGGTCCTTAGCACCTGAGCCGGCAGGTGCTTTTGCTTCTGGAAGAACTGGCAGTTGGTGCAGCAGCGCACCAACTCTTTTGCGTCGGACAGGGCTGTTGGCCAGTAGAACCCTACTCTGTAGGCTTTGCCGACCAAGGTTCCGGCGGCTGTATGATTGCTGCATGTGCCGGAGTGGATATCCTGTAGGAGGCTGATACCTTCGTCACGAAGGACACACTTCATGAGTATGCCTGTGGAGGCGGCCTTTCTGTACAGGTCGTCGCCGATGACGACGTAGTTTGTCGCACGTCGAGTCAACTTCTCAATTTCTTCCTTCGTACCCGGTGACCAGCTCTCTGTAAGGAAAGCAATGAAGGGGGCGCGCCAGTCTGCTTCCACCAGAAGAACGTCGATGGGCCACTCAGGAGTGGCTCCGGGTCGGGTACGGGGCTGCCGTCCTCAAGCATCTTGATGGACGGGGTGCGCAGGTCTTGGACGAAGACACCGACTGGTACCTTGGCTCTGGTGGACCCTAGCTTGGACAGGACGTCGGCGGCGACGTTGTCCTCTTGGAGGACGTGATGAAACTCGAGCCCATAGAAGTGAGCCTCAAGCTTGCGTACCTCAGCACAATATGCGCTCATGGTTTCCTTGGTCGTGTCTCAATTCTTGTTGACTTGCTCGACGACTAGCTTGGAGTCGCCGTAGCACATCAGCAGCTTGATGCCAAGCGACACCGCGATCCGGAGATCGTGGATAAGAGCCTCGTACTCGGCCCCATTGTTGGTGGCCTGGTAGTGTATCTGGAGAACATATTTTAGGTGCTGCCCCTCCGGGGAGATGAACAGCACTCCTGCGCTGGCTCCTTCGTGGTTGAGGGCGCCGTCGAAGTACATCTTCCAATGCACGGGCCGTTCCACTGGGGTCGGCGTCTGTATCTCCGCCAACTCGGCCACGAAGTCAGCCAATATCTGGGACTTGATGGCCTCCCGTGGCTCGAAGTTGATGGCGTGCTCGCTGAGTTCCATGGACCACTTGACTATGCGGCCGTTGGTGTCTCTGTTGTGGAGGATGGCTCCAAGCAGGAAATTTGAGATAACCCGAATGACGTGGGCCTGGAAGTAATGACGAAGCTTCCTGGCGGTGATCAGGAGCGAGTAGAACAACTCCTGAGGATGGGGGTACCGGACCTTGGACTCGCTGAGTACCTCGCTGATGAAGTATACAGGGTACTGGACCTTGTATGGGTGGCCTTCTTCTGGTCGCTCGATGACCAGGGCGGTGCTGACTACATGCGTGGTAGCCGAGATGTATAGTAATAGCTCTTCCCCGGGGGTTGGACCCGTAATCACCGGGGGGCTGACTAGGAATTCCTTGAGGTCGGCCAAGGCCTTGCTTGTGGCAGACCGCCCCAATTAATCCGGCTTAAGAGCATGGGACCACTATCACAGCAGTGCGCCACGCCCCTAAACCGAGTTAATCGTGCAATCCGTCGGATACCTTCCCGATTACACCACATTTTTCTCTCGACCGAAACAAAATAGCAGCAGTCCCACTCGAAGGTGGGCTCAGGCAAGTACAACTCATCGCAAATATTACAACACGGGGTTTACATTGATAATTATACAAATACGGTGCATATGTTTTCGTTATTACAAACCAGAGTTATAAACAGCGGAAGTCTACACGGCGATTACACAAACATCACATGGAGCCCTCATATGACATTTAATTCCCACGGCCTGAGTCGGACTCAGACGGCCCCCACTCAACTGTCCAACCATCAGGGAGCACTCCAGGCCAAGTCAGAGCAGCAACAGGGTCATAACCAGCAACATCATCTGAAAAAGATAGCCACAAGCAAGGCTGAGTACTAATTACTCAGCAAGACTTACCCGACAAGGTTGAATACTAGACATGCAAGGCTTTTTGGCTCTGGGGTTTGTTTTGCCAAAAGCGTCTACAAGTTGATCCCTATTTTTAGTATTTTAGCCAAGTTTTAAAGTGAACTAATCATTGCTAGGTTTGCCAAGCTATCCAACAACATTCAGTGTCGAAAAACAATTGATTAACATGATAACAATGTTTCTCATCCCAACACCCCTTTCTAAACCCATTGACCAAGCCACTGATGTGCGACAAGCGATCAAGCAGCTTCATGTAACCGCGAAGGACGGACAACTCGAGTTGATTTTTACCATGCATGGGACAACCTAATCGTACGACCCGTGAGAGACACCCCGGACCTCACGAGGCAACCTTTCCCATCTCTCCCTGCCATCTGCCATCAGGGACCACTCCGCCCGAGTGCACGCCCCAACGGACCCCAGGTGCCCCAGGCAAACCTGTGCCGCGGCCACTGCTACACTCGCCACAACCCCTCGCCCAAGGGAGTGATAAAACCCGTCAGACGTCAGTTTGAATCAAGTACTAGGTTTACCAGTTTACCATATTTCCCGGCATACGATTAGTACCTTCAAAAGCTTGACCAACAACGCCACACAAGCAATGCCTTAGCCAACAATCCTCGCCCAAGGGAAGTATGGGGAATCTATTTTGCGAATTGGTTTGGGTGGAGGACAAGCATGGAGCTACGACCATGGTGGAGTTGAGCTCAAACCGAACCAAGCAATGGCGGCCGGAATTCTCGAATTCCCGGCGAGTTGGTTTATGGCGGAGTACTCTAGGAGATGGAGAGCGGAGTGGGCGAGGTGGGCGACGCCCAGGTGAAGTGAATCGAGCAGAGAGTGATTGTGGGCAGTGGAATTTGGTGAGTACTAACTGAGCTCGGTAAATGGAGGATGAGGAGTTGGCAGCTCGGTTTTCCTTGCGTGTACGTGGATGGACGGCAAGGCCGGGACAACTGGCACGGCCACGGGGACGGGGACACTTGTCTGGACAGCTGGAGGCACGACTTGCAGCGTCGGAGACGCCGAGGTCGTCGGCCTCCTGACCGACGCTCTGCTGATCTGAACGTTCAGCCGATTCAGTTAAAAGGGCCGAGCGACGCAGCTGCATTCCTTCGCTTTTTCTCATGATTCCGTGTAGAAACTCAAGGAGCAACGAATACCAACTTTGTAGAGGATTCATAGGGCTACAATTCTTACAAAGGAACTTATACCATTTGCTCAACGGTTTGGAAGTTGCAAGGCCGTAAATCTCAGCCAAAAATTCGAATTCCAAAAAATTCAGAGTTCAAGGACAGCTCACGGGTCCAACTTCATCTGCCTTAAACTCCACTTTTTGTACATAAAAAGTTGATTCGACCAATACGAAAGTTAAAGATGGTACATCAGGCTACAACTTCTACAAAGGGAGTTATAGTGTTTGACCAATGGTTTGAGAGATAAATCATGGAGAAGTCGGCCAAAAATGCTGTTAACTGACGAACTGAATATGTCCAAGTCTGAATCGAGTGTTTAGGCCCGAATTCGACGACCTTTTTCTCTAATATTTACATACAAATATTAAGATCGTCCAATACAAAAGTTGTAGCTGGTATATTAGGCTACAACTCTTACAAAGAGTGTCACTACTTTTGGGCCACGGTTTGAAAGTTACGGGGCAACGAATATGGGCAAATAATCACGTTCTCAGTAAATGCTGAAATTGCTGGTTTTGACCCGATTTTGACCAAGATTATGAGTGATCAAACAAAGTTTTTCTTGATCCACATTCCCACCATTGTAAAGAGGGTACTTTGTACTCCAACTTTTATATTGGTGGAATTTCAAGTGTTTAGGCAAAATCTAAAGATATTAGCCGCTCGAGAAGGGTAAAAAGTGAAACTTACAACACATGAAATGACGGTCAAATGAGTTAAAAATTGAATTTTGAATTTTCGTTTGAACTTTCTATACTCAATTGAGTTCATGAACATGTATTTGACATTATTTTTGACATTTTGGTATAATTTTTGTATTTTGACTATTTTGATTATTTTGGTTGACCAAATCCACCCATACACACAAATGCACAAACAATACAATTATGGAAAGATGCATGCCATTATGGGTTTAATTAATTTAATTAGGGTTTCTAATTACGATAGTAACACCAGGGGTGTCACAGCCCTCCCCCCCTTAAAAGAATCTCGTCCCTGAGATTCCGGTGCTAGAATTTAGTGCGGAAAGCTAGATACTTAGACTTAATTTGCGAGACTTAGATAACTGGTGGTCAAATAAAATCATAGTTTGCATTTGAAGAGAAAACTACACTCGTCATAACTGGTGCGCCTCGTGGAAGTTGATCCATTGTTACAAAATTGACTCTTCCTTGTCGAACAAGAGCCACTTGCTTTTGACCTTGTTGATTAGTTTAAAACATTATCCATGGCGTTGAGAGCCAAAATTCTGACTTGCTGAACAATGCTTAAGGAGCTACCAAAGATTGAGTTCACCAATGGAGTGAAATCTGGTATGCTAGCAATTTCAGTAGTGAAATGAAAATGTCATATCTTGAGTTCTGTTAACCCAAAAATTCTCATCCTTTGCCAGCAGAGAGCTTATATACTACGCTGAATTTTCTTTATTCAGTGGAAGGGCTAATTCCAATTGGAAGGAAACAAACTTTCGACATATTATCTGTCTGTATTCTGAAAGTTTCAGAAGAACCTGCTATGGTATTTTGACCATAACTTCGGTTGTACTGCTCCAATAGAGTTGAATTTTTGACAGCAATTTGCTTAGCAAAATGGTTGAACTAGTTCCTCAATTAAGTAATCTGCCAGAAATGCCATTGTGATATGAAAATGATAATGCAATGCATCAGTTATGGTGCAAATGCTTGACTGCAATTATATGGTGCACTCATGAGATGCATAGTTGCAATGATGCAATGCATCGATGAAATGACCCATGCAGTAAATGAAATGGTGATGATGCACTGCACCGATGAAATGACCAATGTAATGATTGAAATGGTGCATATGGATGCATATGCATAGTACGTCATGATGCATACCATGCAATGCATGTTAGAATTTGTGTGACGTGCATACACTCATGCCAAGTTCCCCCGTGGTTTCCACATTGTACCGAAGAAGTCAAGAGGATATAAAACATTGGTAAGGGTTGCACAAAATCGTAGTGAAATCACACCCACACATCTCCAGGCACCAGTGCGCCCCTAGTGGTTGACTCATGTGGCTGCAGTCCACGTGAGGCCCTAGCTTCCAACACGGCATCCTGGTTGTGTGGCAGATGTCACCTCTAGATAAATCAATACATAACCGGCTTAGAGTAGAAGTGGCAGCAAGAAAGGGAATAGAGGGAAACAAACATAAGTGGTATTAAAAACAAAATATACCCTGTTAGTTACTCGACAACTTTCCCCAAGATGCATATGCTCCCTCATGATACTGGTTTAAACATGTGATATGCAAAGGTGCAACATGATGCTATGCATGACATGGTAGTGATGATCGTGTTATGGCCAGTGATCCAATTCGGTGTAGTCAAGTGTTATCTATATAAGGAATAATTCAACAGGACAGATTCTGTGCTAAGCTAGAGAAATTCATAACTCAGAATTTATTGAGCCAAAAATTCTCAAATTTGGCCAACATATTCCTAGACAAGTTATCTACAACTTTGGTATTCTAGGACAAAGCTAAATACATCAATAGGATGTTCAAATCCTTAGAGTTTGATAACAGGTGCATGCTGGAATTTCAGCAGAACAGAGAGGTAGTAAAAAGACTATATCTCCCTATCCACTGGGCCAAATGACCTGAATTGTTGGCAGAGGACAGATACACAAATTTGGAACAACTTTCCTATTCATGAGTTTCAGAGAAAACATCCCTAAGACAGGCCAATCCCAGCATTGAGCAGAATGGTCAGATTTGGACAGAAACTAACCTGATGGTAAAACAATCATAACTCTCAATTGGCTGAGCCAAAAATATCGAAATTTTCACTGCAGCTGGATAAAAAGATTTGGAACAACTTTTCTAATATGAACTTTTGCAGCTGAGGTGATCTTGTTGGTCGAAAAATTCATACCAACAGGGAGGTCTAAAAGACAATCTAGGATATCGTTAGTGAGTGCGAAATTTCCTTTCGGTCACCAACCTTACATCCGTCCCTTAACCCATAGTTTAGGTATTTTGTGCATTAACATGATGCATGCATGATCGACCTATTCATCCTCACAAAAGAAACAATTGCCAAGTAACCTTGGTCTTACGCGGTTAGTCACGGTGGCACATAAATACGTCTCTCCTTATAATAACTAGTCGAAATTCTATCGATCACACACCTAGGGTTTCGCGGTTAGTGTACCTGCAGAAAATTTTCATCACTGAACCGTTTGTGCCAGCACTCACAAACAGCCCCCATGTACCTCACGCCACATGGGTGACGCATATGCGGTTGCCCGCATATGATAACCACATCCTGTTGCTCATTATAAAAGCAACAGTTCAACCAGTAAAGTAAAAGCACTACAGTCATTATAACACTAAAGATGTTATATTGACTGCACCCCAAGTAGGCCACTGCTTGGGGAACAGCGTCCAGTAATCACACCCTCTGGCGATGGGCGACCATTACTTACCTGGAGTCGTCGGTACAGAAAAGTAATGTGCTGGAAGTCAGTAGTATATATAACATATAAGCCACCTGAAGACTACCCATATCAACCCTAGGGCTCACGTTCTAGTCTTATCAATCCTAGCATAACCAACGAGGTTTTCAAAAGTCCAGTTTAAGTTTTGCAAATCAAGAAAACATTTTTAAGACTCGTCATACCACCCGCTGCCTATTTTTTGGCTCTGATACCAGCTGTGGCAGACCGCCCTAATTAATCCGGCTTAAGAGCATGGGACCACTATCACAGCAGTGCGCCACGCCCCTAAACCGAGTTAATCGTGCAATCCGTCGGATACCTTCCCGATTACACCACATTTTTCTCTCGACCGAAACAAAATAGCAGCAGTCCCACTCGAAGGTGGGCTCAGGCAGTACAACTCATCGCAAATATTACAACACGGGGTTCACATAGATAATTATACAAATACGGTGCATATGTTTTAGTTATTACAAACCAGAGTTATAAACAGCGGAAGTCTCCACGGCGATTACACAAACATCACATGGAGCCCTCATATGACATTTAATTCCCGCGGCCTGAGTCGGACTCAGACGGCCCCCACTCAACTGTCCAACCATCAGGGAGCACTCCAGGCCAAGTCAGAGCAGCAACAGGGTCATAACCAGCAACATCATCTGAAAAAGATAGCCACAAGCAAGGCTGAGTACTAATTACTCAGCAAGACTTACCCGACAAGGTTGAATACTAGACATGCAAGGCTTTTTGGCTCTGGGGTTTGTTTTGCCAAAAGCGTCTATAAGTTGATCCCTATTTTCAGTATTTTAGCCAAGTTTTAAAGTGAACTAATCATTGCTAGGTTTGCCAAGCTATCCAACAACATTCAGTGTCGAAAAACAATTGATTAACATGATAACAATGTTTCTCATCCCAACACCCCTTTCTAAACCCATTGACCAAGCCACTGATGTGCGACAAGCGATCAAGCAGCTTCATGTAACCGCGAAGGATGGACAACTCGAGTTGATTTTTACCATGCATGGGACAACCTAATCGTACGACCCGTGAGAGACACCCCGGACCTCACGAGGCAACCTTTCCCATCTCTCCCTGCCATCTGCCATCAGGGACCACTCCGCCCGAGTGCACGCCCCAACGGACCCCAGGTGCCCCAGGCAAACCTGTGCCGTGGCCACTGCTACACTCGCCACAACCCCTCGCCCAAGGGAGTGATAAAACCCGTCAGACGTCAGTTTGAATCAAGTACTAGGTTTACCAGTTTATCATATTTCCCGGCATACGATTAGTACCTTCAAAAGCTTGACCAACAACGCCACACAAGCAATGCCTTAGCCAACAATCCTCTGTGCAAGCGGGGTGTTCAACCAAACATAAAAACCGCACAAGCCCCGCTTGCCGAATCTCATTAACTGATAAATAAAGTAAAACCTATAACTCGCGAGTGACAAGGCAATCACTCGACTTCTACCGATCCTAATTAAGCATGGCAGTCTAAACGACCTACACATACTAGTATTAGGACATAGGTACCTAGGGATCATGCAACTAGGGTTTCATTCAACTCCTCAAAACTTAAATGCATAAATTCAGGCACAAAGTAAAGAGAGTTAGTTGTAACAGTGGGTTATGCTCCGGTGCTTGCCTTCCTGATCACCACTGGCCTTGGGCCCTTCCGAACTTTGGTTCGGGTCTTCTGTAGCAGCAACATTCAATTCGGCAGTAGTGGGATCGTCCGCGGGCTCAACCTCGAGCTCGTATATCCCGTCGACAAGGGTTTGCTCTACACGAAAATGCGGATGCATGAGATGCAGTAGTGCGACAAATCAATTACAGAATTACTGCAACAACTCACTAATACATCACTGGACAATCATTTATGGAACATAAACAAACTAAGAACTCAAAAGAAAGCTGGGTGGGTTGCTTTTAGTTGCTAATTAAACTTAACTCAGCTCTGAAATAATATATAAAGAACTCTTATTAACTCTTTTTAAATGTGTTATAACCACTTAACTTACTACATAAATTAAACAAAACATCTATAAATAACCACTAGTAATACAATGGAGTTTCAATTGCTAAATCTAACATTCAACATTCCTGGTTGCTGTACATTTTTGCAAAGTTATTTTTACCATAAGAAAACTATTTATTAAATAAGCATTTCCTAACTAGTTCTTACTAAATAAAGCCTAGAAAATACATTTTCATAAACACAACTTAAGGTAATCATGTTTCTGTGTTCTTGACAGTTAAACATAATTTTCAGGAATTTTCCAGCATTTTACTTATTTATTTGCTATTTTTCTTAACAGCCCACATTTATCACCAATCAGAAAATCATAATAAAATCTACAAAAGTGTTCTGCAGCTGAACTTTTTACTGCAACTACCATTCCAATAGAGGCATTTTATGTGAATTTTTCAGATTTTTCTAAGTTGTATAGAATATTTGGTAATTTAACCATTCTCAACTAGCTTTAATCAACTTAAATCTAAATCTACCAAAATCATGAATAAACTGTGGCCAACAGATACTCACTTCAACTCCACTGGTTATAACAGATCCAACAAAAGTGGTTTTACATTTTTATCACATTCCTATGATTTATAAAGCAATAAACATCCTCTCAAGCACATCTTCATACATTCCAAAAATACATTGGGATTCGCAAAGATTATACATGCATATGATACACCACTAGAAAGATAACTTCTCAAGGATTCCAGAAAGTCCAAGTTTGTGATTTTTTGATTTTTCTGTGATTTTTGGCGATTTATTGAATCTCAGCCGAAATCAAAAGAAAGAAAACCGTGAATAGTGAAATCGAGATTTACATCCGGGTCCCCGAGGATCTGAAAGTAATTGCAGATCGATCCTTTCCTCGCGAATAGGTCCTCAAAACTTACAACCAGGTCCCTGCAAGTTTTTCACCTCACACATAAGTCCTTGAATCTTATGGAAAACCCCCTATAGTTTCTATCTTCTCACCTTTCCATCCATCTTCTTCCTCACGTACACAGAACAGCACAACACAGCATCGCACAGCACGGCACGCCGGCGGCCGGCCTGGGAGGCGGCCCTGCTCGGCCTGGAGGCCGGCGCAGCTTGCTGGGGATCTGCTGGCGCGGCCAGGCCGCCCAGGCCCCTGGCCGGCTTGCTCACCAGAGCAGCAGGGGCGCCTGCCCCCGGCGCCCTGCTCCTGGCGGCCTGAAGGTGGCCGGCCGGGCTCTGGTGGTGGCTGGGAACAAGGGGAAATAGGCCGGGAATGCTCAGGGAAGTATGGGGAATCTATTTTGCGAATTGGTTTGGGTGGAGGACGAGCATGGAGCTACGACCATGGTGGAGTTGAGCTCAAACCGAACCAAGCAATGGCGGCCGGAATTCTCGAATTCCCGGCGAGTTGGTTTATGGCGGAGTACTCTAGGAGATGGAGAGCGGAGTGGGCGAGGTGGGCGACGCCCAGGTGAAGTGAATCGAGCAGAGAGTGATTGTGGGCAGTGGAATTTGGTGAGTACTAACTGAGCTCGGTAAATGGAGGATGAGGAGTTGGCAGCTCGGTTTTCCTTGCGTGTACGTGGATGGACGGCAAGGCCGGGACAACTGGCACGGCCACGGGGACGGGGACACTTGTCTGGACAGCTGGAGGCACGACTTGCAGCGTCGGAGACGCCGAGGTCGTCGAGCTCGGCCTCCTGACCGACGCTCTGCTGATCTGAACGTTCAGCCGATTCAGTTAAAAGGGCCGAGCGACGCAGCTGCATTCCTTCACTTTTTCTCATGATTCCGTGTAGAAACTCAAGGAGCAACGGATACCAACTTTGTAGAGGATTCATAGAGCTACAATTCTTACAAAGGAACTTATACCATTTGCTCAACGGTTTGGAAGTTGCAAGGCCGTAAATCTCAGCCAAAAATTCGAATTCCGAAAAATTCAGAGTTCAAGGACAGCTCACGGGTCCAACTTCATCTGCCTTAAACTCCACTTTTTGTACATAAAAAGTTGATTCGACCAATACTAAAGTTAAAGATGGTACATTAGGCTACAACTTCTACAAAGGGAGTTATAGTGTTTGACCAATGGTTTGAGAGATAAATCATGGAGAAGTCGGCCAAAAATGCTGTTAACTGACGAACTGAATATGTCCAAGTCTGAATCGAGTGTTTTGGCCCGAATTCGACGACCTTTTTCTCTAATATTTACATACAAACATTAAGATCGTCCAATACAAAAGTTGTAGCTGGTACATTAGGCTACAACTCTTACAAAGAGTGTCACTACTTTTGGGCCACGGTTTGAAAGTTACGGGGCGACGAATATGGGCAAATAATCACGTTCTCAGACAGTGAAATTCAGCTAAGTGCTGAAATTGCTGGTTTTGACCCGATTTTGACCAAGATTATGAGTGATCAAACAAAGTTTTTCCTGATCCACATCCCCACCATTGTAAAGAGGGTACTTTGTACTCCAACTTTTATATTGGTAGAATTTCAAGTGTTTAGGCAAAATCTAAAGATATTAGCCGCTCGAGAAGGGTAAAAAGTGAAACTTACAACACATGAAATGACGGTCAAACGAGTTAAAAATTGAATTTCGAATTTTCGTTTGAACTTTCTATACTCAATTGAGTTCATGAACATGTATTTGACATTATTTTTGACATTTTGGTATAATTTTTGTATTTTGACTATTTTGATTATTTTGGTTGACTAAATCCACCCATACACACAAATGCACAAACAATACAATTATGGAAAGATGCATGCCATTATGGGTTTAATTAATTTAATTAGGGTTTCTAATTACGATAGTGACACCAGGGGTGTCACATTGCTAGCCTCAGGGGTCCATTCGAACTTGTCCGCCTTGTTGAGCATTTTGAAGAACGGAAGTCCCTTTTCGCTGAGCTTGCTGATGAACCGGCTTAGGGCCGCCATCATTCCCGTGAGCATCATGATGTCCTTCTTACACTTTGGTTCCTTGAGATTGCGTATGGCGTCCAGCTTGACTGGGTTCGCCTCGATGCCGCGCTGGCTGACCAGGAAGCCCGGGAGCTTTCCTGACGGCACCCCGAATACGCATTTCGTGGGGTTAAGCTTCCATCCGAAGCGGCGCAAGTTATTGAAGGTCTCTTGGAGGTCGGCGATTAGGGAGTCAGCGTCGTACGTCTTGACGACAACATCATCCACGTAAGCCTCCATGTTACGGTCGATCTGGCTTTGTAGGCAACCTTGGATGGCCTTCTGGTACGTGGCGCCGGCGTTCTTCAGCCCGAAGGTCATCATCTTGTTGTAGTAGATGCCATGCGGGGTAATAAACGCCGTCTTGTCCTGGTCGAACGTCTTCGGGGCTATCTAGTGATAACCCGAGTAGCAATCGAGAAAGCACAGGAGCACGCAGCTGGACGTAGAGTCGACGACTTGGTCAATTCGCGAGAGAGGAAAGGGGTCTTTAGGGCAGTAGCGGTTGAGATCCGTGTAGTCAATGCACATTCTCCATTCACCGGATTGCTTCTTTACAAGTACAGGATTTGCAAGCCACTCAGGGTGTTTGCATTCTCTAATGAAACCGGCAGCTAGGAGCTTATTCAGTTTTACCCTAATGGCCTTCTTACGATCTTGAGCGAATCGGCGCAGCTTCTGTTTAGCGGGCTTCGCGTTCTTGCTCAGTTCCAAGGAGTGCTCAGCCTTCTTCCTCGAGATGCGTGGCGCAGTCCTTGACAGAGTCGGGGAATATGACGGAGCGACGATCTGCCATCGAGCTAGTTGTATTGCCCCGCGATAACCCCTACCTGGCGTGCCAACTGTCGGATTTATCGTCCAGCAGTCCACCGGGGGTACCCAGATGGTTGATTTGTAGGCAATAGGCAATCGCAGGACTAGGGAGCTCGAGGTAACACAGGGACATAGGGATTATATAGGTTCGAGCTACCCGGAGGTATAACACCCTACGTCCTGTGCTCGGAGGTCTTGTATTGATCTGCTCGGTGTGGTTCCGGAGAACGACGGCGAGTTTGCGGTTACAATGGGACGAAAGATGGCGTAGAGTTGAATGAGATTGAATGATCTAAGGGGGTCGACCTAGGCCGCCTTATATAGGCTGACGGCCTAGGGTTTACAAGTCGGTTATCTCTAATCGTATCCGGCTCTGACTAGGAAACTAATCTAAGTCGATTGTCGTGTTATCTCCATGATGCCCGGGTAGGATCCAAGCGTATCGCCTCATGCCTTGCGGGATAAGTCTTCTCCAATCTTATCCATCAAGCCGAGGAACCTCGTGGGGCCGGCCTGGGGTCGGCCCACATCCTTGTCAGAGATGGGCCCAAGCCGACTACATACCCGGTCGGTAGTGGGCCCAGAGGTACCCATATCCCACACACCTATACTTCAACCATCTTGATTTATACATCCATTTATTTTTGTTTGGACTTCTTACTAGCTATAAAGATCAACCAATTGAGGTTTGAAAGAGAGAAACAAAGGGTATATCGGAGTAACTAAAAAAAGTTTTATTCCTTGGATTTATCATCTGTGGTATTTCTAAATATGTAGATCCCTATCCCCGGTGAAATCCGGGCGATGGGAGCGTTCCGGCTACTGTGCCGAGGTTTTTTTCGCGATGGGCCGCAGACTCTGCTATTTTGGCCCATCATGAGTTTTTCCTCCTGCGAGCCCGTGTGCCGCCGGGAAATGCCCGCGACCGCGTTGGCCCATGAAACGCAGACTCATCTCGGGAGGATTGCCTAGGGTTCGGTTCTCTTCCTGTCGGCGCTGTCACTCGGCCGCTGCTCCCTGCCTCGCCTGCTCTCGTGCTCTCCGCCTCCAATCCGCCTCCGACTTCGAGGGGCTGCCAACTCCGGCGTGCCCTGCGGAGGCCCTGCTACGCGTCATGCGTGCTGAGTTGCCGCCGCCGCCGGGGTGGTGTTGTTCCTCCGCCTCTCCCGTCGGTCTGCGCCGCGCCGCTGCTTCCTCCACGCCCGGTTCTGCTTCGGCGGTGGGGGCCCTCGGAGACGCCGCGCGTGGGACGGGCCGAGGCGGGGGGCGGGGGCGGCCTCCGTGTTCTCCGTCCGCCGCCAGTTTTCCTCGGTGTCGTCGCACTTCCCGTCCACCGCCACTCCTCCTCGGCGTCGTCGCCGTTCGCAGGTGTGGTGCCTTCTCTTTCCTCTTCGCTACGTTGCGCCAGGTGGACCTCATGCTTGCGCGTTCATTTGCTTCGATCTGTGCGTTCCTCATTGTCGTCGATCTGTTGTTCCTCTTCCTGTGCCTGACTGTCTCCCTGTTTTCCCGTGCAAGGGGATTGCGCTGGCCTGCTGGGGTCAGCGGGTGTTCTCGCCGGACGACCTCGCCGCTGCCTGGAGGCCGCCAGCGCTGCCTGGAGGCCATCTCCCGCCGCCTTGCGCCGTCTGGTGTTCTCTGTCGTTGCCGTCGTGGCTCATAGGTATGTTTCCTTTCCCTTTCTGTTCGCCTTGCTCCTTTACCAATCCAGTCTCCAGCAGCAGCAGCTCTCACACCTTCTCTGCTCTTTTTTGTTCTTTCCCCCACCGTTCAGGAGCAATAGAGGTAGAGAAAAGCCACAACTTTTCTCTTCCAGCCCCCTCAAATCAACGGCAACAATCTTTCTTTTTGTACTGCGAGTGCCGCTGCAACACATCCAACTGCCTACAATCCACTAGCACCACCATGTTCTCCTTGGCCCCTCCTGTTCCCATCGGAAATGGGCTTCCATGGACGATGCCCTCAGTGTGTTTGACGAAATAGGCACAAGGTATACAGTTCTTCTTCTGCTGCTGCTTCTTTTCTCTATCAATTTAGCTTATTGATTTTGTATATTCCCCATCAGTTTTTGACATTTAGTTCTGTTGTGGCAGTTTACAGTAATCACGAGAAAAGTGGAAGAAAGCCCACCATGGGAAGAGAGAGGAATGGAAGGCCTACTTGGCCTTCCACAACTTATCCTGGTTTATTTATAGGTAGTAGATAGGAAAATGCAGGGTCATTATTTCCCATCTGTTTGGTAATCCCATGTCGAGCCGATAAATTGTTTGTCTTAACAATTTCATGATGTGCTGGTGGGTATATGGGTGCAACGTATTTGTTTCTGTCTGTTTGCGTGTTTGAATGATGATATAATTTAGACCTGAGCAATTGATGCTTTTGGGAACATATCAGGTGCAAACCAACCTCTTCGTGCAAACTATGCAAACCTCAATATGGACCACATTATCTTGATCCAAGGGGGCACGTAGAGAGAGTGAGAGGGGGGATTTGCAAAATCACCGCCCACCCTTAATCACAGCAAGATCACTTTTGCAAATCCCCCCTCCCACCTCTCTCTACGCGCCCCCTTGGATCAAGATCATGTGGTCCAGATTGAGGTTTGCATAGTTTGCACGGGGAGGTTGGTTTGCACCTGATACGTTGCCTTTTAATTTACTAGAACACTGGGGCGCGCTTTGCGCACCCTAGTGATTGAAAAAAAAATATTTTAGCTATTAAAAAAACTTATGGACTTTGATAGACAAATCAATAACTAAAAATTGAGTATCCTTGCATTATCAAGTCACTAATTTCATGCAAAACAATAGGGAGTAGAATCCACAGCGTGCAGGAAGACCATAATCCTCGATGAATCCCAAGTTTTTCCTGATTCTGGACAAAAAGTACAGCTTATCGCCTCTGAACAAAAATCACTTTCTGAAAGACATAAAATTAACATTTCCTAAAAACAACAGAAAAGCAATTTTTACTGATACCAAATGATCACCTAGTTCTGATTGTACCAGACAGGGTTGCTGCTAAACTGCAGCAACTTACTTTATGATAAGAATATGGAATTACAGCTAAAAGCGCCAAATCATCTATTACTACGCTCTCATATAAATAAATAGGCAGATGGTACAAGGATGCATTCAGTTCTTGACAGTTGTGACATGCTGGCATTTGAATGACCTTTGGGGTTATGCTTGCAGCCTGTGGATTGAGTTGTTATATTTTGCTGCTCTCTTGCTCAAGACGTTTGACGTTTGCGCGCACCCACTGCTCTAGAAACAACAAAAACATGGAACTCAGGCTTTGTGAATAACTATTAGCAAGCAAATGAGAA
Source organism: Alloteropsis semialata (assembly GCA_004135705.1). Classification (NCBI taxonomy): domain Eukaryota; kingdom Viridiplantae; phylum Streptophyta; class Magnoliopsida; order Poales; family Poaceae; genus Alloteropsis; species Alloteropsis semialata. The sequence continues at coordinate 72,111,173 of CM014274.1, forward strand.
TAAAGGTTTATACGTAAAAAATCAATCATCAATCAAACAAAGGACTCCGACCCAGGAGAGTAAGTTGCAAACTAATTTCTAGGCTGGCTGATGTGTGTAAAACATCTATAGATGATATTATTCTTAAATTTACCAAAAAGCCAATAGCGATTATCTGACAGAACTAACCTACATTTTGGTTTTCTTGGCTTGGTGTCGAATCCAATACCTTGGCCAGGCTTCTTTCCTTGACAAAGCTGATAAAAATAGCATACAAGATTCATTTAAGTATTCACATTTCAGACAATTTTTTTGGGATAAGTGTGGATTTAGTCTGGACAAGGAGATGCATGTAGCCTACTCCCAGTGGACAGTCATTGATTCATTATTGTCAAAAGATTTATTTCTCTTCTCCAAAGAAGGATGTCCACCAAATCCAGATATATAGTTTAGGTTCTTTAGGACAGGTGATGGTGAAGCATGTAGAGGCACCAGGGCAAATGCCTGATCTGTAGAGACATAGCAAACAGATGCATGGTAGTCCAGTGTCATGCTATACACATAGATATATCTAGCACTCCAGTGCAGTGCTAACTGAACAGTATTAGATGCATCATATTTCGGCTGACATTTAGGTCACAGACACTTACATTTTTTCAGGTTTCAGTGTTAGCAATTAGTCAAAGGAATTCAGCCTGAAGCTGCACATAAACAGCACATGCAGCAGCAGACCATCAATTTGTCTGATAAATCACAAGGTCAACTTGTGTGACAAAAAAAAAGAGACTCTAAAAATGTTAGTATTGATCTAACCATTGGAACTCTAAAATGTTTAGAGACTTGATATGGATAACAAAAACAGGAAATGCAAAAGCCAGATAATCATATCAACATATTTCACAAGATGCAAATGTAGGCTAGGTAATTTATGTCGAAGCACCAGGACCCTTCAAAAATTTTCTACTTCAAAAATTTATTTTTACATAGAAGATTCAGAGAGTAAAGCAATTGCATCTGGAAATCATTCATTCTTTTTTTCAGCTTCTTTTTCAATGCACTGCAACCAAATTTCAGTACATTGGAGATTTAATAAACTGACCAAAAATGTTACATAGGAACTTATTAATAACACCACAAAAAAATAACTTTAGTTAGTATCACTAATTAACAGATTACCAAATATTTGTAGAGAACCATAAGCCATAAGGAAGGAGATGAACCTTCAATAAGCAGGTTAAGTATAGGTTCCCCTCTACCATTTTCGGCCATCTGCACGGCATTCTCCTCACATCTGTCCAAATTCTTCCTTCTCGGCAATTGTTCGGTTGTGGGCTTTGCTTCCAGCCACCTTGCCCAAAATAAGTACCACTCAATTCAATTCACTTATCTTTCTGCGTACTACTTCAGACTTTGAAAGGTCCCACAATGCAGAGACTGCCAATTCCTCTCCTGACAATCCTCACAATCAATGAACTTGACATTGTGCGAATGGTGTCCCCTTGTGACACAGCTTCCTGCAAAGGATGAAGATATGTTGTCAAAACCAGTATTGTACAATAGTTCATAACCAATTTTGTGGCAAGGAAGTGACAAAGATGTCTAAGCATTCAGTGGGGGAATTAATATAGAGAAGTTGTGATCTTATTGGGAAGAATGGAAAAGGCTGAATAGAAAAACAGAAAGTAGTGTATGAAGACGAACTTCATCCATGATTGAAAAATATGAGTGTAACAACATGTCTCTCACATCCCTGACTACTGTACAGCTTCCTATGATAGTACTCCATGTTCCATCCTGCGTTTCAAGTTAGCTAACTATGTTAAACAGGTAAAGTATGAATGAAGCTAATATTAGAGTGAAACCATTACAGATAAAATGTACCAAAAAACAGAGAAGGCCATCAATGTCAGATATGTGTCGTATGCAGTTAATTTTGCAGGTTTCATTCGATGCTCTATGTTGTATGTCCTGTTAATAAAATGAGCACCAACATTCTTTAGGTTGTTGTTTTCAGAATCTTTCTATGCAAACCAAAAATACAATGAGCACTGAGCATCAGCAGTGACAAAATTGGCTATATTATGACGACAAATGGAACACCAATCTATCACACATACGTACAGGAAGAGTAATCAGTGTTTAGTATCTCATAGGGACATAGGTCGTGGCGAACATACAAGAGAGACGCCTCCTTAGTTTCCAGGTGCAGAAGCTTCTTCTCCAAAAGGCGCTGCAGCCAGCGCGCATCCAATGGCAGCTGTACTGCCATCATCACTACTCACTACCTTGCGGAGCTCAAGCAGAGGGTAGGATTGGGGCTACAGGGTAAGGCAAGGAAGAAATCAGTCCAGAGGAGAACCGGATAAAAAACCAGATCGAGAACTGGAGACTCACCAGATACGGCCAGCAAGTGCTTGATGGCGTGGAAGGTTCATCAGGGGCGGACCGCGCTTGTGCAACCAGGGAGGTGGCGCGGGCAGCTGCGCGTGAGAGGGATGGCCGCGCCGCCGCACGCCCGCCCCATGGCCCTGCACCTCCTTTGCGCTGTCGGCCAACGAGTCGGGCCCGTGGCCGCGCTGCCGCACACCGGCCCCATGGTTGCCCGTCTCGCGGCGTGCGAGGGCGAATAGGGAGGGCTGCCTTGGATCTCTGGCGAGGAGCACGGGAGATCCAGCTGCATCGATCCGCGGAGCCGGGGCCGGGCAGCCTCTCGGCGTCAGAGCGCCGCCGCTCCCGCAGGTCGCCGCTCGTAACTCCCTGCACTTGGAGAGAGGCCCCGCGGCTCGTTGCTCCCGCTTCGCCGCGGTGCGGGGGAGCTCGCTAGGGTCGCGCACCGCCGTCGTGCCGCGCCTCGGCGGTGGGGTCGGGGCTGGCGGCGAGAGGAGAAGGCAGGGAGGGGCGGAGGAAGGGGAGGCGAGCGGCGGTGGGGAGGAGAGCAGGGAGAGAGAGAAAGGAGTTAGGGTTTAGGCTGATGGGGTATTCGAAAAATGCCTAGGGAGGTTTGTATAAAAACAACGGCATACTCTTCTTGTTGTTGAAATAAACTTTGAACTGAGGATCTGTACGAAAAATATTTGAACGGGTTTACTGTTCATGTTGGACAAGTTGGACTGCGGGTTAATTTATAGAAACCAGAGTACTTTTTTATAAAATTGCCAGAATTCACCCCCTGGCCGACACGTGTTCACTTTTCGGCGCAGAATGCGGTGGGAGAGCAAACAGTAGCGGTCTTTAAGGATTTTGATTTTGATGTATCCGAAAAGGTGGCAGCTCTACTCTTATGGGGTACAAATGGCTACAGATTTTTAACAGTAAGTACATGGAAATGGGAAATAGCTAAGCAAGGGCCTCAGGTAACATGCCTCCTTGATGTGCAGAATGAGTGCCTCTACAAATAGAGCATCATTATTTATTCTTCCATCTGCTCTTATATAGGCTGCCTAATCAGTGGGATTTTCTTTAACATCGGTGCCAGATTTAGTAGCTTGTGCTTCAACTTTATTGAAAACATAATAGAATTTTTGGATAGTTTGCCTTTGCTATTAATAGTCACATGTGTCTTCGATAATTCATTGATGCTGAACCGTCAATTTCTGTGATAGGCAATCCCTTATTTAAGTTACATATGAACATGTATGGTGCAGTGACGTCTTTGCCTCGGTACCATGTTCATTTCCGGTATGTAGGTTTAAAATTAATGGTGCTGAACTAAAAAAAAACAGATAATAAGTTCATATGTGGCAGTCTTCTGAACTGTCTATGCATATGATATATATTTTGATTTTAGTTTAAATCAAATTGTGCTCTATTAAGTCTGTACCTCCTTTTGAATACTGACTTGACTATTGACCAGCTTCTACAGATATGTTAGAAAGTGTTCGATCAGTATATATTTATCATATGCATATCTTTTATCCATGTCATTAGGAAAAGAAAAAGCAATGCAATGTGATTGCACAATGATGGTCGCTGCACACGGGAACGAGGACCTCATCGACAGGTGAGCTGCCCCTGCCGTTTTGTCTGTCTTCTGCTACATGGTTTCATTAGCCCGTCAGATCCTTAATTGACAATTTTGATTCCATATACCAAGTTTTTGTTGCTTCCTCTGTTAGGAAGACGGTGAACTGATGATGGGTGTTTGTGCTCAGTGGTTTCTTTGACTGTAGTTTGAATTGTTCGAAGTGTTAATTAAGCGCCCACATGTATATCATTTGATATGCTGCACCATGAACCTTATGTTATTCGCTTAATCAGTTCCTTCAATCCATAATGTAATTGTTTAGTACCTTCTCATGTGTGTCTATTAATACTTTGTATGTCGCCACTCTGCTATTTTGTGCAGCTCAAGTTAGGTTAGTGCTAAAACCCAATAATTTCACATCACCTGTGCAAATATATCTTGGCTCAACCATATCTGAGTTGTATGTTGTTAGTTGTGACTCTTAAGGGCAAGTGGGTAACCCCTCCTCATCCAAATAAATTAGTTTCTTGCATGAATATAGCCATCTCTCTGTCCAGCTGGACACTTGAGGCCCCCTCCCCTAAAAGAATATATTCATATAGGTTCTAAACACGAGGCCCAGGTATTGGAAACCATATTTGCAATTTTACACCATCAATTGTTAAAACTATTTTGTGTTTAGTTGTTTTGGCAAAAAAAAAGATAAAAAAACTCATTGCCGTGAGACTCGGCTGGTGGGGCACCACACAGATTAAGCATGACCTTAGACTTGGAGTGCCATGCTAGGGGTGAAAGGATGGATCTCTCCTCTCGGCACGAATTCTTGAAGGATTGGAATTTCAAGTCACAAAAAGATAGTAGATATATGTTTCAAAAAATGTCATTCAATATAAATTATCCATACTATTTAGATTAGGAGAACATAATATATGTTTTGTACAGATTTTTTGTTTGTAGGGAGCCATGATTCTTTTTTTTAAGACAGGGTACCATGATTCTTGGCGGGGGTCATGCCTATGATTGTAGGAACCTGGAGTTGGTGATCGTCCTCTTGCATCCTGGTACCTCTTTAAACTTCTGACCAGATGAGACACGCCAAATTTATTTGCTATAATAGTGACCAATTTGCCTCTTTCTCAAAACCAGGATACTTATTTGTTCAAATTAATATGCTACATACCTAATGGAAGCAAAATGGTAGATCGGAGCGAAAAGAATACAGGGCCATGGATTACTGATTTTTTATGGTTCAAGCATTTGGGATGCTCTGGTACAAATGCCTTTAGTCATGAGTTGAGCTATTTGCAATCCGAAGACCCATATTGTGCAAAGATGAGAAATTGTTTGTGTAGAATATGCTAGGGTCCACACCATATTGCATATGTAATCTCCAACTATCCTTGGGTGCAGTGGCTGCGTAATTGTAACTGATCACAATTCATGTTCTTTTTAGATGAAAAAAGTAACTTCTTCTATTACAGATATTGCCGTTCATGCCTCCAACTCATGTGTTTGTTGTAGCCTTAAACCTGGATAACTGATTAATAGTCTCAAAAAACGGTGTCTTTGATGGACTGTGATGTATTTAGCATCTCTTAGCATACCCAATTGCATCGTGATACAGTGTAGGGGTGCTCTACGGGCGCGGCGTTAGCGCGCCTGCTATCCTAGTGACATACATTGTCTGGGGAATTGGTTGCATGCTTATTCTTTCTGTAGGCTGAGATAAAGAACTTCCAAGTGCAAAGTTGTTATGTTTTCCGGCTACATCCTTTACTATGGATTTCAGCTGCCCTTGCCTGCCGGTGGTGAGGATAAATGTCCATAGAGTAAGGGCTTGTTTGCTTCAAGGCCTATAAAAGTTGCCTGACCCAGGCAGCGTTCCCAGGCGTCCGATTTCGGACGCCTGGGGCTGAGATGCCTGCCTGAGTCCGTAGCTGCCTGGGAGGACTCGAACCAAATAGCCCCTAAGTGACAGATGGCGAAGGGTTCGTACACGATGATTTGGAACTCACGATGGTGACTCTATGGATCATGAGCCAATTTGAAACATTGCACAACCATGTTATGTTTGCATTTAGTTAGAATTGGCAGTGAGAGGATAGTTAACTGAGGTTCTTCTGAAATTATCAAATGTTTTAAGAGCAACTACGTCGAGGATGTGGAGTTAAAGCCTTCATGGAGTTTTACAATTACTATCCCTGTTTTTGAATATATGACATCATTGACTTTTTCCTTCATTTGACTATTCTTTTTTTTCTACAAATATTTATGCAAATAAGTCTATAAGTTAAAACCATAGTATTATTGATAATAGATATATCGGTACCCATGTTACTTTATTTTACAAACTAACTAATGAAATATTGTTGGTCAAAATTGAAGTAATAAGTCAACAGTGTCATATATTTAAGATCGAAGGGAGTACGTAGCATTCTGGTCCAAAGTTACTCGAGTTGCATGCACATTGTTTGTGCATTTGTTCACTCGGACTCGTTCTTATTGCACTTCTATAAACCAGGGTGTGACTGTAACATAAGTGGAAAAACACAAGCAGTTGTGGGCCGTTGTGGGTTCAATTTTGTTTTGGTTGAGTTGATTCTTTTGTTTTGTTGCGAAACACTGGGCCAACTGTTCCAATCTTATATTTTGATGAAGTTACGCATGTCACCTACCACGAAAATAATAGCGCCAAAAATTATAAAATAAAATTAAAAAAAATGCAAAGCACTTGTGTGGGGCTGAGGACTCAAAACCCGGGTGAGGAAGTTCCATCAAAAGAAAACTAACCAACAAAACTATGATGTATTCATGGTTGAGTTGATTGTTTGATAACTCTCAATTGATTAAGTCGCTACAACCACACAATTGTAGTCCCCTTGCAACAATAATCATGGAAATGTGTAGTGCTTCTTCCTCCGAAGAAATGAGCAAAAAACTTTTCAGATGTATTGACTGATTGACCTTTTTAAAGTAAAGAGGCACAAAATAGCCGGTTAGGCCATGGCCTGCATGCGCGCCATGCCCCTCGACCATCCCACGGTCGATTTTAAGCTAGGCTGCAGCGCACGAGGCAACCGGAAAATAGAGAAGGACGCATGCGTGCGTCCAGCTCGACAACACGACTGACACGCGCGACCACATTTTGGCCGCACTCCTCCGACGCTACTGAACATCGGGACAAAAAGGTTGAAAGAAGAAGAAGAATGATTCAGAACAACTCGGCAGGGATCATGTTGGAGAGGGCGCGGCAGTTCTCGGACATCTCGACGAGCGAGTGGTTGAGGTCGCAGACGGGGTTCTTGGCGGCGACCTTCCTGAACTCCTCGTCGCAGTTCTGCATGTCCTGCACCGCCATGCTCATCGTGGCGCGGATGGTGACGCCGTCCCTGAAGCCGATGGCGCGCTTGCAGGCGCCCACGTTGTCGCCGGCGTCGAGGTAGTAGCTCTTGCAGAGGTTCAGCGCCTTCCGCTGCTCCGGGGTGGCCGCCGCCTTGGCCTCCTTCTTCGCGCGCCGCTGCGCCGACTTGATCCGCTTGCTGAACGCGTCCACCTGCATCTCCAGGACCGTCAGCGTGTCCACGGTAAGGTACTTGTCGGCGTGCTTCGTCGCCGTCCCGGTGCACAGCTCCGGGAACGGGGTGCTCTTGCAGATCTCCGCCACCGCGGGGTTGCCCGCCGCCGGCGCCGCGGCCAGCAGCAGCGCGACGGCCGCGGCGAGGACGATGAGCAGCGCGCGGGCTCCGGCCATGGTCATGGCTGTCTGCTTGGTTTTTATTAGTTGCGGCCCTCTCTCGGAGGAATGAACGTACGGTGGTGGCACTGGCCGCCGGGGAGAGGGGGTGCCGGCCGGGACTGCTCGATCATGTCGGACGGGGAGAGGAAGGGAGATAAATACTACGCGAGACGGGTGGCGGGGGTGGTTGCATGCAAGCATGGGCGACGGAAATGGCGGCTCTCCTCCGCTTGGGACGACGATTACTAAGCTAAGCTACCCTAATTAAACAATGGCGACAAGCTCATTAGATTCTCATATCCATCTGCTTTATTTGGCTCGTGCTCACTAATTTGAGATCTGCCTATTTGCTTACAGACCCAATCTGGTGATTTGAGATGGTAGCTCGGGATCAAAACATGTTGCTGCCAATGCAGTACTACTACTCATCTTCTCCATGTCAGAGCTTAGTTTCTCTCCTATAGCTTCATATAAATACGGCCCTGTTTGTTTACCACCTAGATTATATAATCTAGCTTATGGACTAAGGATATTATGGTAAAAAGTCATCATAGACCACCAAATAATCTAAAATAAGCTATCCATGTGCAGCTTATTTGAGATTATTTGGGTGGTCCATGATGACTTTTTATCATGATGCCCTTGACTCATAAGCTAGATTATATAATTTGTGTGGCAAACAAACACCCCCTAAGTCTTAGTTCCTACAGGAAAAAAAAATGTATCCATGCCTACTACCTAGCTCATTCCTAGTTTCCTACCAGAAATAACCGTCCAGGAATTTACCGTACAACTAAAGCAAAAATTGAAAAATTGAAGAGATGCAAAAGAAAATCATGATGTATATTTTGATAATGGTGCCGGTAGTTTCATTTCATCCATTCAAAAGCTTAATTAAACAAGGGCGTAGCTCTCTCTATTCTCTTCAGTCATAAAAAAGTGATGTACTAGACATGGAACCCATATATGTTGTCACTATTAATTTCTGGTAGCTTGATGGGCATAGCTCTACCCATTTCAATATTGTGCAATCTCAGATAACATAATATGAATGGAAATAAATTTTTTTTGATAAGTTGAGTGCTTATTGCCACTAGTATTTTCTGACTGCATGCCACAATGGTATTCTAGCAAAAAGATATCCACTTGCATGGCATCAAATCGACAATCCAAAAAGGAGTTGAGAAATTGGAAATCTTGTCCAAGTAATGATACAATTAGAATTTCATTTGTAAAAGTGAGGAGTTAAACATGTCACAAACCACTCCCAATTATAAATGCTTACTTTTCATTACGGTAATTGCTGCACAACTTTGAGCAGTGCTTTCTATTACATGTTAATAAAATCTATTAGGTAATGAAACTACTTTCAAAGATAATTCTACATGTATGATTTTTATGGTACTTTTTCTTTAAAAAATATGACCAAAGTTTCAAAAGTTTGATGGGGGTCATATCCAATAGCCAAACTTTCAAAACTTCGTGATTAGAGGAAGCAATGGATGGAGAACCTATTTAAAAAGGAAAATTCCAAATTTCCCCTCAAGAATGGCCAAAATCTGGTTAACCCTTTAAACTATGTTTTGGTTTAATTTACTCTCATAACTTTGTCAATTAGTCCAACTTACCCTTGATAAGATAACGTTTTTAATTCTCAATGCACAAATGGAGTTTTAAGTTAAAATTTTGTGGGGTGACAGCGAACATCGTAAATTATGTTTAAAAGTATAATATAACTTTTTGCACTTATTTTTTATTCAGTTTAAGATTAAATTATTATTAGATGTTCTATCGTATTAAAATAACATTGAAAAAATTATAATATGTTTTTCTAACATAAGTTGTGATGTTGGCTATCACACTGTAAATTTTGAACTTGAAAGTCTATTTGTGTGTGAAGAATAAAAAATCAATTGAGGGGTAAATTGAACCGATTGATATAGCTGCAGGAGTAATTAAACCAAAGAAAAGTTTAGACATTATGTAGACTTAAACTATAGTTGAGGGGGTAATTTAGATTTTTTTCTTAAAAAAAATCATGCCCAGTGCAAGTCCAAAAGAGACTATGTAATGTTCAATTCAAATGCTATCCATGTCTCATCTACGGAGTAAGACGCAAGAGGAACAGATATAAAGGAGAACATGCTGCCGAAAGCTATATATGGCCGTGTTCGGTAGCTGGGGACAATTTTTTTGTCCCCAAATACTGTCGCATGCATGGAGCCCTAAACGAAGTTTATTTACAAAACATTTTCACAGATGAGTGCAACTTTGCGCGACGAATCTAATGAGCCTAATTAATCCATGATTTGCTACAGTAATGCTACAATAACCATCCTCTAATCGTGCGGTCAAAGGCCTCATTAGATTCGTCTCGCGAATTTGCCAGGGGGTTGTGGAGGTAGTTTTGTAAACTGACTTTATTTAATACCCCTAATTAGTGGTCAAAATTGTAGAAAATATTATTGAGATAGCTTTGGAATAGGTTTGGAATAGATTCTGAATATCTTGATCTCTATGGTGGCCCTGGGTTTCATTATATAGTCCAGACCAATACAGTTCTAATTACATAATACTAAAGAGTCCTATTCAGACTATATTGTCCTAGTCCTAGTCCTATTACAACTACTCTAACATCCCCCCTCAGTCGTAGCAGGAGCGAAGCGGACGATTGCGACTGAATTTGAAGTCTTGTACTTCTGTTCTGTTGTCTTCCCTGCTTCTCTCCTCTATTCCCTCCCGCAGTCATAGCGGGAGTGTCGTGGATGACACGAACGCTTTGACTGGAGTTGTTGCCGATGAGTTGATGTAGCCGATACAGTAGCCATGGTCACATAGCCGAAGGCGCAAAATTTTTGTGATTGTTGTAAAGACGGAGCTGCATAGAAGAAGGCACCTTGCACCTGTCAGAGGTTGCCATTGGGGCATCTTGCATATGTCAGAGGACGACTTGGTCTTGCATATATCAGAGGATGCTGTTTGGGAGTGTCTTGCATATGTCAGAGGACGATGATGTCTTGCATATGTCAAAAGACAAATCTTGTTTGAAAGTGTCTTGCATATGTCAGAGGACTACTGAGTCTTGCATATGTCAGAGGACGATTGTGTCTTGCATATGTCAGAGGACGATTTGTCTTGCATATGTCAGAGGACGATTTGTTGATGCAGTCTTGCCGTCGTAGATGACGCGATCTTTGTCATCATCGATGAAGCGTCTTGCAGATTGCTGTCAGAGGACGCAACGAGTTGTCCATCTCATTGACGAAGTGGCATACGGCGGCTCAACGATGACTATGTTGATGAAGGCCATCGACGATGCATTGTCGGCGATGACGGATGAGTCTGCTGTAGTCGTAGGAGAAGATGGTCCTCGATGTAGCGGCCGGCGATTGGTCGAAGACGATCTGGTGCCCGTCCATATGCACTGGCCCGTACATGCATAGCATGCAAGCGATATACGTATAGCACATGTTGACATGCATACACTTTCATGCATGGAGACGATGGGCATGACGTGATGGGGCAGGCACGCACGCACGCCAGGCATGCATACATGCACAAGCCTGCCAATGATGTGCTCCAAACACGCTGCAAGCTCGATATGTTGTATGCCTCGGCGACGATGTACACCGGGTTGATTCTCGCCGAGTCGCTGTAGATCGCCGGGACGACTCCTCGCCGAGTGGCTGTAGATGTTGTCCGCCGTCAGTCGCAAAGTCACCGATGGTGCCGCAGGACCGTCACAGATCTCTTCTAGTGGCTAAAAAAAATACTAATACTAATCTAATCTAATGAAGGTTATTAGAGTAGGCTAATTGATGCGGCGCCCCAGGAAGATTAGGGAGACTAATCTCCCCAGGGCGACGCAAGTGGAACGTGTGGTTTCTCCTAGGATCAAGTGACGCTAGTCTTATGGCTGTGATACCATGTAGAAAATATTATTGAGATAGCTTTGGAATAGGTTTGGAATAGATTCTGAATATCTTGATCTCTATGGTGGCCCTGGGTTTCATTATATAGTCCAGACCAATACAGTTCTAATTACATAATACTAAAGAGTCCTATTCAGACTATATTGTCCTAGTCCTAGTCCTAGTCCTATTACAACTCATACTCTAACAAAAATAACATTTAATGGAGGGACAAAAAATTTGTCCCTCCAACCGAACACGGCCTATATATGTCTTGTAAGAACTAATGATGTTGGGTAGACATTGACTAATAATTAAATTCTTGCGCTTTTGTTCAAATGTGTATGATGTTGTGCGAACAAGCGGTCGGATCGTTCCACCGTTCCGGTCTTCTTGGTTCAAGAATTGATTAATCTCAGAATGGAGTCTACTAGAGTTTTGAAATGAACCCTTTGTTGCCAAATCAAGTTAGGCGTTTTCCCACGATAGCAGTTAGGTACTGATATCTTTCGCTGAAATTCACTTCCATCAGTTGAAAAAAAAAACTGACCTTGACACGGATTTTTGCCGTCTTCGCATATAGTCAGACAGTTTAAAAAGAAAGTCACGAGTTGTAAGGAAAAATAGAGGAGGTACGGATACGGCTCCTGTCATGGAGGTCAAAGCCGCTACCTGAATTCAGCCAAGGACAACGACTTGCTGCACTCCATAGAGGATCCAGTGATCCAGTCCACAGTCTCACTCTCGCCCAAAGAAGACAACGAAAAAAAAAACAAGTAAAAAGCGTCACGTCACAGCCCAAATTTAAAATCCTCTCGGCACAGAAATGTATATATACAAATATATATCTTTATATCAAATACCAGCGCTCATGGTCCAGGATCGGCAACAGCTTTGCTTTTTCCCCGGCTTTGAACCCGCTGTGGTCGTTGATTAAAGAAGAGGCAAAGCGTCCTTGTCAATCTGGCAGCGGATGGATCGATCGACTCGAACACGGGAAGGGGAGATAGACCCATGAGCACACATGACTGGAGAGTCTGAGAGGTCGACGTCGACCCGGATCCGATACGCGGCTACTGTGCTTTGTACTGGGCCTCGTCCTCGGCTGGGTTAATAAACAACTCGTAGACTGAAAGGTTAGTTTGATTTGTCCTTTTTTTTAGCATGATAGTTTGATTTGTCCTAAGCTAGTACTGGTAGGACTGATTTTTAGTTCGGCCTAGCTGCGTTGCGTGACCTATCTTTTGTTGCCTTCCACATGAGCAATGAGTAAACAATGGGGCCTATGGAACAATTGTTTCTCTCTCTCGCCTTGGCTGATTGTAATTTTTGGCCGGTGTGCATGTGGATTGGCATGCTGCATGCCTTGATCCCCGCTAAATCTGCAAGAGAGATCGTTGTAAGCAGATGCAAGACCTTGTTTGAATTTCGAGAATTTTCACGAGTTTTTTTTTGTAAGTCAATATCGGTAATCTTGGGTCACTGTTCAGGCTTCAGGCTTCAGGACGTTCTGTTCTGTGCTCTGTTCTTTTTTTTTTCCCAGCAATTTGCAGCGGCGGAGGAGCGGTCAGGCGGGGAATTTGACAGTTTGACCGCGTTCCGTTGCGTCGGCTGGCTTCGACTTGGAGTAGACCGCACTGGTGACTGGACACACTGTCCGAGCGGATTCTTATTTTCAGAGTCCGCAACGGCGAGGAGAGAAAAGTCGCAGACGAGGGAAAGGCAAAGCAGCAGCGGCGGCAGCGCAGGCGCAAAAAGCAAATCAAAGCCACCACCGGCAGCTGCCGCTCGAGACAGCCGAGCCGAGGCCGCGCCGCGGGAGGAGAGGAGAGGAGAGGAGAGGAAAAGGAAAGTGAAGCCCCCATCCATTCCACACGCCGCCGCCGCCGCCGCCGCAGCCGCCGTCCCCAAACCCTAACCCCCTCGCGGCCCTCCCGCGCGCATGGGCCCCGCCTCGCCGGCGCCGAGACGAGCGCACCGGCCCACGCCGCTCTGGCGCCGGTAGCAGCAGCAGGACTGGCGTGCGGCGCGGCTCCGACAGGGATGGCGCTGCTCGGGCGCCCCGGTCGAGGTGAGCTCCCCTGATCTGGGCCCTAGTCTCCGTGCTTGATGCCGGGCTGTGCGGCGGGTTCGAGGACTCAGGGGGCGTGCCGGTATGGCGTAGAGCGATTTGAGGTTCTGGCGGTCGGGGAATGGCGACTCCATGGCGGGGTTTGGGCTTCGGGAGGACGCGTGGGGTGGCTAACTCGGTAGCTGTGGTGAA
>CM014274.1:72133631-72153973 GCA_004135705.1 Alloteropsis semialata
CGAGGTGGTGCAGTCACTCAAGATGGTGCAACGATCTGTGGAGTTCCAGGAATCTATGCCGACACCGCCTGTCCGCCCCAACATCCGGCAGTCTTCGACTACCTATGAATCTGATGGTACCTCATCGATGTTCTCTTCTGGCCCCTTCTCAGGCCTCAGCCCCTTTGACACTGAAACCATTCCAAGAACCGCGGTTTTCTCAGAAGATCTCCATGAAGGCCGATGACCCATGGGGGAGGTTGCCTTGCAGAGCTGTTTCTCTAGAGCCTGTAGCGATGTAGTCACCCATTCTGAAGACTGGTGGTGCAATTGGCCTGACCAGTCATTGGGAAAAGGTACATGTAAATTCCATTTTTATTCACCATCTCAAAGGACTAGATTGTTACAAGGACGTTCGATGCCGGGCTATGTATGAAAGAAATGATTTTGTTCTGCTTCAGTTCATAGCTCCAGAATTGTTATGTAGAGAAATCATATGCTTTGGCTGGACCTGGGTAGGGAGAACCATGCTGTCCATGCAGCCAAACAGAACCTTGTGTGGGTGGACATGTTTGTAGGATTTCTCAGCTGCATGCCCCTACGCCTTGGGTTGCCATTGGTTCCCGGAGTAACCTCCCAGGCCTGCCGTACGCGTGCCTTCAACCCCTTGTCCCGCGGGTGTCGAACACTATCACTCTCACCCCCAAACCCTTCTCTCCCTTCCCCTTCCACCAATCGCTATGTCCTAGTCACCCATCTCCATCGGCCGCCGGACTCCCTCCCTCCCATCTGCATCTCGGCGCATGGCAGCTCGGCGCCCATTGCTGGTGCTGCTTCTCGTCGCTGGAGCCGCTGCCGTCGCGGAGTCCAAGGCGTACACCCCGGCGGACAGGTACCTGCTCAACTGCGGGTCGACGACGGACGGCCTGGACGCGGACGGCCGGAGGTGGGTGGCGGACACGAACGATAACTCGTGGCTGACCGACTCCGGCAAGTCGTCCCTGATGATGGCGGCTGACAGGATGGACACGGCGCTGCCGTCCACCATCCCCTACATGACGGCGCGGGTGTTCACCACGGAGGCCGTGTACAACTTCACCGTGAACCCGCGGGACCGCCACTGGGTGCGCCTCCACTTCTACCCGTCCTCCTACAACGGCCTGCCCCCCGACGGCTTCCACTTCGACGTGTTCACGTCCACCGGCGTCACGCTGCTCCGCAACTTCAGCGTCTACACCTACGCCAAGGCGCTGAGCCAGGCGTACATCATCCGGGAGTTCTCGCTGCCGCCGACGCCGGCGGGGTTCCTCAGCATCACCTTCACGCCGATGCCGACGGGCAACGAGACCTACGCCTACGTCAACGGCATCGAGGTGATCTCCATGCCCGACATCTTCGTCGACCCCGCCACCATGGTCGGCTTCGCGGACCAGACCGTGGACTTCGCCGGCTCCACGCTCCAGACCATGTACCGCTTCAACGTCGGCGGCCTGTACATCCCGCCGTCCAACGACTCGGGCCTCACCCGCCACTGGTACGACGACACGCCGTACGTGCTGGGCCCGGTGCAGGGCGTCACCTACAAGGCCGGCCCGCACTTCCAGCTCAAGTACCCCAGCGACATCGCCGAGTACGCCGCGCCGCCGGAGGTGTACCTGGGCACCCGCTCCATGGGCTCCGACCCGCGCCTCAACCAGAACTACAACCTCACCTGGACCATGCCGGTGGACGGCAACTTCACCTACGTCGCGCGCCTCCACTTCTGCGAGCTGCTGCTCAACCGCCCCAACCAGCGGGCCTTCGACATCTACGTCAACAACAAGACGGCGCAGTCCGACGCCGACGTCATCGGGATGACCACGGAGAAGGGCGTGCCCATCTACAAGGACTACGCCGTGCACGTCGCCGACGAGCCCGGGGACGAGGCCATGTGGGTGGCGCTGCACCCCTCCGTGGCGCTCCGCCCGCAGTTCTACGACGCCATCCTCAACGGCCTCGAGGTCTTCAAGGTCAACGACACCGACGGCAACCTGGCCGCGGCGAACCCCGAGCCGTCCAGGTTGCTCGCCAAGGCGGAGCTGGGAGCCGGCGGCCACCGGGCGCCCAAGGGGCAGAGGCACCGCAACCTGGCGACCGTGATGGGCAGCACGGCGGGCGGCGCGGCCGCGCTCGGGCTCGTCGCCGCCGTCTGCATCGTGTGGTACCAGGAGAAGAAGAAGAAGGAGCTGGCGGCCGGCGGCGGGTCGCACACCTCCGGCTGGCTGCCGCTGTACCACTCCCACACCAGCGGCAAGTCGTCGGGCCACCTCGCCGCGAACCTGGCCGGCATGTGCCGCCACTTCTCGTTCGCCGACATCAAGGTGGCCACCAAGAACTTCAGCGAGTCGCTGGTGATCGGCGTGGGCGGCTTCGGCAAGGTGTACCGGGGCGTCGTGGACGGCGACACCAAGGTGGCCATCAAGCGGTCCAACCCGTCGTCGGAGCAGGGCGTGCACGAGTTCCAGACGGAGGTGGAGATGCTGTCCAAGCTGCGGCACCGGCATCTCGTCTCCCTCATCGGCTTCTGCGAGGACGCCGGCGAGATGATCCTGGTGTACGACTACATGGAGCATGGCACGCTGCGGGAGCACCTCTACATGGGCGGCAAGCCGCCGCTGCCGTGGCGGCACCGCCTCGACATCTGCATCGGCGCCGCGCGGGGCCTGCACTACCTCCACACCGGCGCCAAGTACACCATCATCCACCGCGACGTCAAGACCACCAACATCCTCGTCGACGGGGACTGGGTCGCCAAGGTCTCCGACTTCGGCCTCTCCAAGTCCGGCCCCACCACGGTGAACCAGACGCACGTCAGCACCATGGTCAAGGGCAGCTTCGGCTACCTCGACCCGGAGTACTTCCGGCGGCAGCAGCTCACCGACAAGTCCGACGTCTACTCCTTCGGCGTCGTGCTCTTCGAGGTGCTCCTCGCGCGGCCGGCCCTCGACCCGGCGCTGCCGCGGGACCAGGTCAGCCTCGCCGACTACGCGCTCAGCTGCCAGCGGAACGGCACCCTGCCGGACGTCATCGACCCGGCGATCAAGAACCAGATCGCGCCGGAGTGCCTCAAGAAGTTCGCCGACACGGCCGAGAAGTGCCTCGGCGAGCAGGGCATCGAGCGCCCCTCCATGGGGGACGTGCTGTGGAACCTCGAGTTCGCGCTGCAGCTGCAGGACGCCTTCGAAGGGGGCAGCAGCTGCGGCGGGCGCCGGCTCCCGGGCGAGGGCAGCGGCACCGGCACGGCGCACTCGGCGGCCCTCGGGCCCAGCAACAGCAACGGGAGCACGGCCAGCGTCACGACGCTGGAGACGTCGTCCACGACCCGGGCGCACGAGCACGAGACGGCCGCCATCGTGGAGGAGACCGACGACGAGGTGGCCAACAGCGCGGCGTTCTCGCAGCTCGTGCGACCGACTGGCCGGTGACACGCGGCCGCCGGCCGGCGAGCTAGTGCTATAGAGACGTTACCTTTCCTGGAACGGAATTTCGATCCAGTTAGTGCCGGAATTAACGATGCCATCCTTGGGCGCTCCTAGTGCTTGATTAGCAAAATCACATCTGCGTCGTGTTGGTGATGTTAATTAGTTTTTTTTGGTTTTTAGTCGATTCATGTATGTATCCAATGACTTAAAAGTTTGAAGCTAGAGTTTATTAGCCTGTCATTAACAGTGTACAACTGGTGTTGATCAACGCGATGAGTCAGTGCTGTACTGCTGTTGTCGTCGTCGAGAGAAAATGGTTAGTGCACGCCATGGAGCAGCAGTAAGAACTAAGAAGCCAAAGCGACGGCCATATCTGCGGGGAATAATTTATAAATGAGTAAATTGTGTTCACTATACAATAATTTGGCAGGTGGGTGCAGATTAGTCCAACAACTTGTAAAATGCTCAATTTAGCGTAACAACTTGACAGGTGGGTGCAGATTGGTCCAACAACTTATAAAAATGCTCAATTTAGCGCAACAACTTAGTATGTAAGTGCAGATTGGTCCAATAACTTGTAAAATGCTCAACTTATTACAATAACTTGTTACATTGGCACATCTACCATCCAAAATGCTACAATGATGATGTATTTTGCAATGCCAGATAGTGGAGACAATATTCGGGCCCAAATAAATAATTAGCATCATGTAGACACTAATATTCACGATTACAATGGTGGTATGTTTGCCCAAGACAATAAACTTTGCTTCGAAATTAAAAAAAAATATACTCACGCTAGAATTGAGAGATATTTTTTCCATATAAAATTTGTTTCTTACATATGAAAACTTCCAAAGCATTATTTACTTAATTTATATGCTTTAAGTGTACATGAAGTATTTTAATTTGAATTATAACTTTGAGCTAAGAATGCTAACATGTCTTTTTTATTTTAACAAGTAAAATAGGTGAGTTAAACTATTAAGACTATGTTTTTACCATATCTCAATAATCAATTAATGAGTAGAATGTTCCCTTGGATTAATTATTATTTACTTTAAGCTATTTATTTTATAATATTTAAAAGAAATTAATTCCACAATGGTAAAATGAAAAAAGGGAAGTGGGGGAAATAACAACAAAAAATTGGAATATCATTTTGAAAGAGATGACAGAAACTAGAATTGATTTGGTCATGCTATTAAGAAACATAATTCTAAAAAGGCACAATACAAGCCATATACCCTCTCCATCCGATCTGTGTGTAGCTAAATACGTTGTTGTCGTAATGTTTGGACTGTAAATGCACCAAATTTCCAAGTTTTTGCATTAAGTTGTTGGACCAATGAGCACCCACCTGTCAAGTAGTTTCACTAAATTGAATATTTTACAAGTTGCTGGACTAATTTGCACCCACCTAACAAGTTGTTGTATGGTGGCGGCAATTTACTCTTTATAAATTATTGCATCCGATGTGTGAAATATTAGATATTTTCTCTAACAGAAACTTTGTTAATGTCATCTGGCCTAATTTACTAAATTTTAATTTTAAAATGTATAGAAATATGTGTGTTTTTAAGCAAGATAGATTCATCTTAATTTGTTCCATCACCAGAAAACAAATCCATGAATTTTGAAGGTACATGGATGTCGTTTTGTCCGACTTAACTAGGAAATGTTATAAATAAGAAATGAAAGTGAGAACTCAGTGATGTATAAGAGAAAAAGTTTCAACGAAGTAATGAAATTATCTTTCAGTGTCAAAAATAAAAGTTTCATTATTTTCTTAGTACTCCCTCCTCCCCAAAGAATGCAATTATCGCTTTTTAAGAATTCAATCCATCTCAACTTTGACCAAACATATATAAAAAATAAAAATAATTTATGGTACCAAATAATACTAGAACGATTTATCATGAAATATATTTTCACATATGCATGTTTGTATTAATAAAAGTTAATAAAATTTTCTATAAAATTAGTTAAATATAAGCAAGTTTGACTCAAGTTAAATCTAGAATTGCATTTTTTGACCGAGGAAAAAATTGTAATATTTTTAAAACGGAAGGAGTAGCATACATATATGTTTTTTTTAAAAAAAATCAGACTATCCATTTGTTCTCTGCATTGGCCCAAGCCCAACCCACGAAAGTGAAGAAGCCACACAGGCCGAATCAGAAGGCCTTCACGGTTGGAAAAGAAAGTCCAACCGTGCAGCCCTGATCTCCTCCCCTCCCGGCCTTCTCCTCTCCCCTCTTTCACTCTCTTTCGGCCTTCCTTTTCTAGCGGCGACGACAGGGCGAGCGGCGGCGCGCCGCCCTTGGCCAGTTCCTCGTCGGTCTCTTCGCCGGCGACAAGCATCCGATAGGTATGCCCTCCCATTCCCTTCCCTTCCCTTCCCTTCCTGCTGTGCGATATCGAACACCCAAACCCCTAATTTACGCTATCTGTATTCGGATCTGATCATATATTTTACCTATTAACTTCGATTGTTTTTAGAAAAACTCTGGTGTACATGTGGGTCCGCCCGGTTTGAACCCGTTCCTTGTTTATGACCTAATCTGAACAAAGAGATTTGTTTTTTTGCGGGATGGTTAGATAAATTACTAATGCCGATATTGTTAGGGTTGAGAGTTGATCGGTTGATAATGATTATTTGGTTTTGTCAAAATTTATAGCAAGATCAGGGATGCGAGTCATGATTGTGGTTGCAGTCCACAGAGCTGGTTGTCATTCAATTAAGAATGCATAGTTCATTGCCAAGTGCACATAGTATATTTTGTACAGTGGGATGTAAACCTGTGAGTGGAAATTTACTTGTTGCTTTGGGTGATTTCTTGAGAAGCCAATCCTGTTTGAGTGTCAGAATATGTGTAATTCCTCTAAAGTTATCTGGAGGGGCAAAGTAGTTGATGAGTCTGAATCTGTTCTTATGTCTAGGTTCTATTGAGACATAACTTATAATAGTACGCTGATTATTCTATAAGAATGCAAGTATCCAACCTATTGTCGAGGACTTGACAAAATGTTAGAATCACCATAGCCTGTTTTCAGCCTTCCGTTTATCTGCTACAACAATGGTGCCTTAATGCATGTGTAATCCTCTGGTTTCCAAGCTTCAATGTAGCTTGAAAATATTTTCATTTTCCTTTGCTAACTAATTTATTGTTTCCCTTGTGTGTTTGCAATCACTGTAGGTTGAGAAAAGAATTTTTTTTGCCAATGGCAAGGGAGCCAAGTCCTGAAATAGATGATGAACTTTTCAATGAAGTTTATGGGAAAGCATATAGTGGTCCGGTTGCATCAGCTACAAATAGTGTGATGCCCAAAGTAAATGATGAGAAGAGGCCCCTGACTTCTGATAAGTCAGATGATGAAGAAGAGGCCGCAGATCCTAATGCTGTTCCTACGGACTTCACTAGCAGAGAGGCCAAGGTCTGGGAGGCTAAAGCTAAGGCTACAGAAAGGAACTGGAAGAAGAGGAAGGAGGAAGAAATGATTTGTAAAATATGTGGAGACTCGGGCCATTTTACTCAGGTGCTCTTCTTTCTATTGAAATCAGAACTTGCATGGAAGCATATTGAAATAAACTAATAAAGGCATTTAATGAATATACAAAAATTGCTGCTGGTGGTTATATTATATATTTATACTGTTAGCATTGTCATTACAATGGTGAACTGATCCTATGGATTAGCAGCAGGTTTCTTTCACGATCAGCATTGTATGACGGTTTTAGTACAAAGAATTGCTGGGATTATTTAGCAGACTTGTTTTTCATGCACAGTAGCAGTATATGGCAATGCAAGGCCTTTATATGGATTGCACAAAATCGTACCTCGCCTTCTGACATCTTTATCTTATGTATTGTCCTACATGGATAGTGCAGTGGTCAAAAGTAAGCCATGTTGCCTTGCCAGGATAATCCTGCAGTTTTAGTTTTTGTTATCTGCTTTGTATTTACACCTTCTCTTTTGTGTTTCCTGGACACTCCTTTTGCTTGGTGTATACTCTATACAGTATCATTTTTATTTTATCTTCCCCTGTTAAATAATACCATAAAAGTGTCAAATACTGCTCTTCGTTTAACATTTCCTCCTTTCCAAACAGGGCTGTCCATCCACACTTGGGGTAAATAGGAGAAATGCAGATTTCTTTGAAAGAGTTCCAGCAAGAGATAAGCAAGTCAGGGATCTTTTCACTGAGAGGATGATATGTCAGATCGAGAAGGATGTGGGATGTAAAATCAGAATGGATGAGAAGTTCCTGTTTGTCAGCGGAAAGGATAGGTTAATATTAGCTAAAGGTGTAGATGCTGTGCATAAAATTATTCAAGAGAGTAAAGGTAAATGTAGTCCAAGCAGTCCAAAACGGGATCGCTCTAGGTCACCTATACGAAACACCACTGAGTTTCGCCCCAGACACTCTGATTCTCTCCGGTCCCATAGCCCAAGGAATTCTGATTCTCAAAGGTCCCGTAGCCCAAGAAATGCATCACGCTCTCAAAGTAAAGGATATTATAATGAAAGGCATCTAGATGGCCGCTTACATGACAGTATGCCCAAGTTTTCAAAAGGATCTCCACAAGGTAGGGCGCACAGGCACACTGGTCTCATCATCTATTGTATGAGCATTAGGAGCCAGAAAAAACAACAATTTGAGCTAAAGAAAATACCTTTGGTCCCTTTCTGTTGGTTATTGCCGTGCTAGAGTATAACTTGTTTGGTCCTTTTGCAGCTCGAGGTAAGTTCAAGCTTTTTGTGATCAAATATGAAGTGTTTCTACTTGATTATTGATCAGCCAAGACTATCTCGAATATGTGCCCGAATATGAGGTGTTTCTGCCTGTTATAATTGATCAGACAGCCTATCTTGAACACAATGTACTATATGTTGAAAGATTTTTCAGACATCTGAGCTGGATGGCCTGCAATTTGTGTATTGCATCTGGCATTATTCCTCCTTTCATTATACAATAAAGTCTACTTAGGTGTGAAACTATTTTAGTCATCTGGAACTAAAATGCAACATGTTGCATCTTCTTCCTTTTGCTGAAGCTTATACCAACTTCGGAGCAAAAGGCCATCCAGCCCAATCAAAATCTCCACGTCAGTCCTCTTATCTCGATGATTCCCCTAGAACACATGGCGAGAGTAACCAATTTGCTCCGCCACGCATGGCCAATAACTGGGGCTTTGAGAGGCATGGAGCAGGTGCCCGTTCAAGCCTTAAGTTTGACATGCCATCCCACCAACAGACCTTGGAAGAGCTTGAAATGGAGTTTAAGAGGGAAGCTACAGAATTAGCTAGAACCCGTGATCAAGAGGAGGATGAAGAGAACTACAAGCATCGAGAGGTAAAGGGTATTTTGTTACCATGAATTTCACTTCGTTTCTCTATCCATTTGACACTATGTAGTTTACCCGTGGCATCTAATTTTGACACCCTGTCGTCGCTGATGTGATTTGTCCATGACTAGAAAGAGTTGACAAAGTTCTTTACCGTACTAATAAAGCTTCAGAAATACCATATTATCTGTGTGACCGTTACTCTGAAGTATGATAAAAGAACATATATCGTAACATTGATCTCATCCAAATGTGAAACTGGAAGCTCAGGGTGTTATCTGTTCTGCTCATATTATAGATCGAAATATTGGGGATCCTCTTTTTTCCTCCCTCTAAAGCATACAATAGAACACCAAATGGCTTCTGAATTTTGCATTCTTGTATTATTTGCCATATCTACTTTGAATAGGGTCTAGCTGGAAGTAGAGGCTTTTCTCTCGGTTCATCTCATTTTTGCTTCGAACTACCAGAATTAGATGGCCAACTGTTTCAACTGAAAATTGGATTTGAAAGAATCCACTTAGTATTTGTGATTCCAATATGATTTTCTAGCTCTAGCCTGCCTTGTTTTACGTATTGACTGCATGAACATTTTTCCTTACTGGATGGCAGGGTGCAGTGAGTATTGGTATATTGTTTCTTTTTTCTTTGTAATAACTCCATCTACTTATGTGGTTGAATTGTGGTGGGCTGCCCAAGGCCTGATCAACTTATAATTTTTGGATCCTTTAGTTACAATATTATTCTGGTTATAGACAAATAAAATCTTGTTTTACTTTTTGGTAACAGATAGGACACAACAAATAGTTATGTTTATTAAAGTCAAGGTTGCACATTTTGTTACTTCTTCTGAATTCAAATTCAGTAATGTGTTCCACTTTGTGGCAAGCACCAAGTAGAATGCATGACATCGTAATTTGGCATATCTGTGTGTGCCTTTGTTATTTCTTAATATCGATCTTCTTTTTAATGCAGTCATTGAGAGTGATGCGAGAAAATTACATGGACAGAGTGACTACCATGAGGAATATGCATGCAAGAAAATGGGAAGAATTTCTTGAGCAAACCTTTAAAAGGCAACATCAAGCAGAGACTTCTCACACCCAAATAGGTTATCCAGGTTTTGAGCAGAGAAGGACACATATTTCAGCTGCACTTCAACCAATGGATTCAAAGAGCACATATCCATATGCTTCTGATTATTCAGGCCCAAAGGGTCATGCTGCATATGGCGAGTTTCAGCATGAGAGGCATGGTGATCTTGGGAGGACCTATGGGCGATATTAGCTGTTGACTAGTGGTGAGTTAATCATTTTAGATTTTAACGTTAAGCTGTGCAGTTCAAGTGTATTAAGAGGTAGCATTTTTGTGGTTCGAGGGACCTGACACAATGGTAGGTAAATGTTCTGCTAGTTATAGGGTTGTGAGTTGCGACTGACAATATATGTAGACTCTGCCTCCATCTTACTATGAAATGTTCCCATCCATTTGTGTCCTAAAAGCGGTTCCCGAATTTTCAGGGCAATTGTGTGAGGAATCATTGTCAATGGTGTGCTACTTAGACCCTCTTAGCACCTTATGTAGTTTGAGGAGGTAAGAATTCATATTTTGGCAGAACAGTGTTTTCCAGTTGCTCTCTTCTGCAGCTACTAGTACCATCACAATGGGCAGTGGAAACTCTTCGTGGGTTCGACATATTGTACAAAGCTGCTTTTGAATGAACAACTCAGAAATCCTGTAAAAAATGTTAACATGGTATCGGTTGTTCCTGCTGTCAATCTGCTCCACAAAAAATTCCTCTATTAAATTTGGTATATGTGAATTATTTATCTTGCTATGTTGATTGGGAATCGGCGTGCCAGATCTGCTGGCACGATAGTTTACGGTTTATCACATCTTTATTGATTGTGAGAGGTTTCTGACAAGTTTTTTTAGGATTTGTACCCAATGTGGAAATTACACGGATTTTCTGAAATTTGGTCAGAATTTGTTGACATTCATGTTTACTGGTACGTTCCTTTGGACTTGTGAGGAAAGGTTGGACATTTTTTCACGTCAATCTCAACGGTTAGGCCAGTCTCAATGGGAGTTTCATGGACATTAAATTACATGCCACATCATTTTTGCAGACGTGGCAACATCTTTATGAGGAGAGAGAAGGGAAAATCTCATCATATGTGAGTACCTAGTTACCTATCTTGGTAATAGTGCAATGAAACTATGCACTGAGACTGGTCTTGGTCTACTTCGAACGATAGGAATCAAAACATGTCCAAATGTAATGGCTATTGTGTGCAAAACATGACTCGAGATTTGAAATGCAAAGTCTGCTGGTCGTTCGAGATTGGATAGATACATCAAAGTCGTGAATAGTGAATTCGTGATGTCGACTTTAGGGGGTGTTTAGATGCATACATTATGCATAAACTTTATGCATTGGGTCATGTGTATAAAGAGAAGAAATAAACTGTTTCTAAGGTGTAAATTTTATGCAAAATGTGAGGAGCTAAACAGGCCTTAATCTCTAGCCTATCAAATTCCAAAAACAAAAAATCAATTGGGCCAAGTGGGCTTTTGTTGTGCTCAAGCCCAGCCCAAGATATGTAGAGGAATAACAAAGGCCCACTTCGCCCTCCATCCATCACCACGCCGTAGCGCCCTGCCGCCCGCCAGATCGAAATCGGAGGCGATGTCCCCGCCGGCGCCGGCGAGCCACCGTCGCCGTTCTCGGCTCCCCAGCTGGCCGCTCGTGTTCGTCGCGATCCTCGCGGTCCACTCGCTGTCCGTCTACCTGTTCACTCGCGGCTTCCTCCTCACCCGCACCGAGCTCGACCTCCATAGCAGCCGCGACGACCGCCCACCGCAGGGCGACGTCTCCACCGGGTGCGCCTCCTGGCCCCCGGCCGCCGTCGACCGCCTCGTTATCGTCGTCCTCGACGCACTCAGGTGGGACAGTCTTGGATCCCTCATCATCCACGTGGAATTTGTTGTCCACGAGTTTCTAGCTTATGCAGTGGTGCAATTTGTTGTCTCGCAGGTTCGATTTCGTGGCTCCGAGTACCTTCTTTCCAGGTGCGTAACTCTGACTCTGAGCAGCGAAATTGCGATGTTGTACTGCTGCTAATTGTTAGCTAACCGTGAGTTTTTTTTTTCTCTTCAGAAAAGCATCCGTGGATGGACAAGCTGCAGGTCTTGCAGAAGCTTGCTGCGAATGAAAAGACATCCGCAAGGATCTTCAAAGCTCTTGCTGATCCACCAACCACTAGCCTCCAGCGCCTTAAGGTGACAGTTGCATTCAAATCATATCATGATATAGGCCTTCTCCTGAAAATCATATGCAAATACTGCAATGTGATGTGATCCAAAATGGTACTTCATGGGCTTAACAGAACTGTTGCAAAATTTAACACTCAGGCTCTCACCACGGGTGGTCTCCCTACCTTTATCGATGTCGGCAACAGCTTTGGTGCTCCTGCAATAGTAGAAGATAATATAATGCATCAGGTTCATCTCACCCCATACTCAATTTAGTACTGATTGGTCTTATCTGTCTATAGCTCATGCTGGATTGATGGTGTTCTATTTCTTTGTGATCAATCAGTTGGTTAAAAATGGAAAGAGAGTAGTCATGATGGGGGATGATACATGGATACAGCTGTACCCTGAACACTTCAACAAGTCATTTCCGTACCCTTCCTTTAATGTTAAAGACCTTGACACGGTACAACATCGTCAGATCAAATTATTGTACTTCCCTTTGATGAACTTCTTAACTCTTTCACTTGGTTTCCTTTTAAGTTTGATTGAATTATAAATCATGATTGTATCAGGTAGATAATGGTGTAATTGAGCACTTGCTTCCATCTCTTCACAAAAATGATTGGGATATTCTTATTGCACATTTTCTTGGTGTGGTAAGTTATCGTGGATTCAATTTGGCCTCACCTGCCATTTTTCATTTTGAGCTGGAAACTTGTGAGATCAACTTTGTTTAGGATCATGCAGGCCATATATTTGGTGTTGACTCAACCCCAATGATCCAGAAGTTGGAGCAATACAATCAGATCCTGGAGGTCAGTTGTCTCATGCATATAATATTCTTTTCTTGTGCTTGTTTTAGGAGGCATTCAGCATTAAGTTAGATCTTCACATTCATATTCCAAGCCTCTGAATGTTGTACAATCCATTCTTATTTTCTTCTATAGGGTGTTATTGACACACTGAGAAGTCTATCCAAACCTGGCGGCACCCATGAGAATACTTTGCTTTTGGTTATGGGTGATCATGGCCAAACCCTGAATGGTGACCATGGAGGGGGAACCGCTGAAGAGGTGATCTGCCTTGTGTTTTGCTGCAGAATACACGACAATCATAACTAATCCTGTGTCAAATGTAGGTTGAAACATCGCTATTTGCATGGAGTCCAAAGACCCCACCAGATGCAGTCTTGTCTGTTCTTGATGATAGTTCGTGCAATGTTGATCCGGTATATTTATCAATTTCATTTCCACCTTAATAGCAAATCATTTTTCTTCTGATTTATGCCAATAGAAGGGTTCTCTGACTGGTTAAGATTATAAATAATTATGAACAACAAATAGTAGATCTGAAGTATTATCTACAGTCAAAAATTGGGAAAAAAAAACATTCAGTATAGGTGATTCTGTCTAATTGTGTAATTCTTTAGTGTTGCATTTGGGTGGTGGTGTCTAAAGTACTGGAGAAACATTCTTAACGCATGTTTTCAGTCTTATAAAGGCAACAGAAACAGTTTTTACTCTTTAAATACTTATTGATTTCCTTGCACTATATATCTTTTGGAACAGAAATTAAATGCAGCATCTTCTGTGCTAATATTTAGTTGCTGAACAAAATATATCTTTTAATTTGAGATATTCAAATAAGTCAGATTGCTTGCTTCTATTAGTATTTGCAGAGACATAAATGCTAACGGTACAAAATCATTTCCTTTTTGTTGATGAATTAACATCCAGCATGGGGAGAAGGTGTGCATCAGCACTATTCAGCAGGTCAGGGTTTATTGCACCTCCATTGTGAATGTTTAGTTTTATTCGGTGTTGCTTATTCTCTTCTTGGTTTCAGCTTGATTTTGCAGCGACTATATCAGCACTCCTTGGCATACCCTTTCCCTTTGGAAGGTGTTTAAGTTTAACTTGGTGCTTATTCCACGGTTTAGTTTCCAGTCACTGTTCTTACTTGATTGTAAACTGCTGTATATTCTTGTTTGTCTACCTCTTCGTCTTTACAAATCTTGTGTTGTCTCCTCATCCTTTGATGATGGTTTATCTCAATCCAATAGCTGCTAAATGAACCTCCTGTTTTTTAAATAGCATTGGGCGTGTAAACCCAGAATTGTATGCCTTGAGTACTGGGACATGGGTTAATCAAAAGATGGGTACATGTACATCGCAGAATGATCTAGAGGCATGGATGAGGAGATATGCTGAAGTTCTCTGTGTAAATTGCTGGCAGGTAGTGTGATGCTGCATTTCTAGTTCCCTTTAACTCCCTTGTCAGTTCTTGTAGGTATGTGATTTTTTATTCTTTGACATTCAACTTACCTTGCAGGTAAAGAGATACATTGACCAATATTCTGCTACTTCAGTTATTGGATTTCCATCAGAAGACCTGCAACATATCACGAACCTGTATTCAGGAGCTCAAGCAAATTGGTCAGCTACTGCTTGTTCATCAGAGACGAGTAGCCAAGAAACAACTGTGGCGGAAGGTTCAGTTCTGCCGCAGCAAATTGATGTATACACTGATTTCTTGCAGAGTTTTGCAAAGCTTGCTCGCTCTGCTTGGACAGAGTTTGATTTATGGTCGATGGGCACTGGGCTTTTACTTATGATATTGTCAGTTATCATTCAGGCATGTATGCTTGTAAAGCTGAATACCATATGTCAACCTTCAGATCAGAAGAGTGCCAGTTCAAGCATCATTCCCAATCTTTCCTTTGCTTTTGCTCTAGTCGCGATTCGAGCAGCTAGTTTCTTATCAAACAGCTATATATGTGAGTGTTAGCAGATGAACTAATTATACTGTATGCACTTCAATTACGCGTATCTGTTGATATTTTTTTTTCTGTTACACAGTGGCAGAAGGTAGAGTTGCAAATTTTCTTTTGGCCACGAGTTGTATCACCAGTGTGTGGCAGTCAATAGTGAAAGGGAAATTCCGCGTAGAAGTAAGTATTGCTGAACTTAAATTTTTTATTATTTTACTTATTTTTTGCTACAATCATCTTCTGATATCCTTGACTCTATTGATTTGCAGAACTTAGTTTTTCTTCTTCTAAATATTTTCACACGGTTTGGTATTGAGATTGGGATGTCAAAACAATCCGCTGCCCCAGCAATTACAAAGGATCACTCTGTGAGCGCCATTTGTAAAATCTTTGGTGTTAATTCTTGCAACATCCTCTTGGAGCTATTCCCCATCATATCTCTTGCCTTTGTGGCTTACATTATATTGAAGTGCCTATCGCATGGAATTTATCAGAGGTTCTTGAAATACTTTCTTTTGTGCGGAACAGTGGTGAGTTATGTATCTATAGCGTTTCATTGGGCTTCAGAGACTACTTTGTTTTCTCATGTTGGAACTGTTCAAGAGTTTGGAAGAAGTTTAGCTCCTCGCTTTGTTTATGCTACTGGAGGTCTATCACTAGCTATTTCTGCAATTTATCGGATAGTTAGCCCAACTGATCATTCCAATATGAACAAAAGGATAACTATTTTAGTAGCTGTTATGCTATGTTCTTGGAGTCCAACTATCTTGATCCTGTTGGGAAGGCAAGGCCCATTTGTGGCATTAATTTGCATGACAGGAGGTACTGTGGAAATCACTTTTTGCAGTTTGAAAAATTACAGCTTTGCATTGCAGAAGGTACTGGAAATCACTTTATTATCTTACCACACATTTTTCTGTTGCCATCTCTATTTTGTAGCTTGGTGTATCATAAAGTTACAGCAGAAACATCAGAGAGAGTCGGAACTCTCTATTTCTGACCCTATTTCGGTGATTCAGTGGAGCCTTCTTGCAGTTTGTCTGTTTTATCTGACAGGTCACTGGTAAGTTTCATGCTGTTTTCCTGCCTTTCTCTATAAAAGATATTTTTAGCATATTATGTTACAGCAGAAACACTAGAGTATTTGACATAGCTATAACACATTTGTTCACTGATCTATAGAGAGCGCACATTTGTTGTCTATGCTAATATGCATATTGGTGTGAGTTTCTGGTTTAACTGATGTCAATGGGGTCGCTAGAAATTCACCAGTGCTAATGTAAACTGGAAATTTCAGGTGTACATTTGATGGCCTCCGATATGGTGCAGCATTCATTGGGTAAGTGTGATTGTGTTCTTAATAGCATTGTGATTGCAATAGAAATTAATTCCTCCCATTACATGCACTGATGTTTGATATATATAATGCTTCAATGCACAGTTTTGATCATTTCCATATCATTCGACAAGGCCTTCTACTTTCCATCGACACCTTTGGTGTTTCTCATATCCTGCCAATTCTAAGCCTTCCATTTGTTGCCATGGTGTGGTACAATACCACAGCCAAGGACAACAAGCTGAAGGACATCATTCTCAACAATATAACCCAGGTACTAATTCTGTACGTTCTGGTCTTCTGGAAGAGGTTTGACAATACAAATCAACAAACGCGTATACAATCTACTTTCTGAAAATGTGCATATCGATGCCAAATTCAAATTACTGAACAATTAAACAAAAAATCTATGATGAAAGTCCCTAATATTCACTGTGTACTGGGAATAGTATATTCATGCAACCCCTTGTAACTTGTAGATCTAAACCTGTTGTCTGGTTCTTCGATCACTGATCCACATCACACCTAATATTTCCTGGTCAAACTTAGGTGCTTTTGATGTATGGTCTTATAACAGCAATCGCTGCTACACTGACAATCATATGCGTCACTATTCAAAGGCGTCACTTAATGGTAACTATTGATCCTGCCTTATCTAAAAATTACCTTAGCTTCTTTGTATTTCTGCTTTGTAGCTATCAAACATTTGATGTGACACACCGTTTATCGGTCAAACTTGCAGGTTTGGGGTTTGTTTGCTCCAAAATACGTATTTGATGCGATTGGGCTTCTCCTGACAGACTTTTTAATTTTCTTGGCGTCTCTCTACTACAACTGATGTTTCGTTGATTCTCAAAGTCAGTCTGCTAACCGCTAACACAGCACTGATAATTTTATCTGATGCTATTGAGTTTCGTTTGTGTACGGGAATTTTTGTAAGGAACAAGTAAGCAGAAAATATGTTTCTTTTTGTTCTTTCCAAGAAATGTTGGCTAATTGATAAGAGATACATATCATTAGAGCAGTCCTTTTCCTGCAAATACCCGCCCCTTGACAGAAGAGATATGTATCTCTCTTGTTGCACATAAAGATAGCTGATAGCAATGCCAAATCGCCCAGTCTGTGGCATAGTGACATCGTTGGAGTTCGGGCTCCTTAGTTCCCCGCATTTGTCATGATCGTTTTTTTCTTTTATTTTTACTGAGCTTTTTAATTGGTTGAATGTTAGGTTAGCATCCCTTGGGTACTCAAGAACTTGTCAATTGCAAACTATACACTCTTTTTACACGCTTAACATATATATTTAATTTTTTTTTGGCAAACCACTTGACCATAATAACCGTGCTTAGAGATCGAAGTCTCAGTCGTTCACAAGAAAAACCACATGATACCAGAGTACTATGTACTCATCAGATGAATAATGTCAGTGGTTTTTGGGCGCGGCCGGCACGACGCCTTCGTTGCCGGCGAGCGTCATGTACTTGTCCTTCCTGGTGAGCCCCGTGAGCTCGAACCCCAGCGCCCTGCCGAGCTCGCGCTGCACCCGGTTAGCCACGTCGATGCTGTCGCCGCGGCCGCCGCCGTCCGCCGGCGACGTGGCGGCGCGAGGCAGGAACTCCACCCGGTACGCCGGCCTCGGGTTCATCATGAAGTAGAAGGGGTCCATCCACTTGGCCCCGGGCTTGGTGGACGTGCCGTAGAACATGCCGACGCGCGTGTCCAGCGCGACGGGGTTCACGTCGACGCCGAGCTCGGCGAAGAGCGGGCTGAGGCGGAGCAGGTACTCCTCCCGGCACGTCGTGCCCTCGGGGCACACCACCAGGTCGCCGCGCGCCAGCAGCGCCGCCATGTTGCGCTGGTCCTTGCCCCGGTCCCGCGTCAGCCGCGCCGTGCGGATCGGCGCGATCAGCTCCGACACCGGGCTCAGGCTGTACGTCACCGCCGTCACCGGCTTCCCGAGCGCCGCGGCCACGATGATCGGGTCCAGCAGCGTGCGGTGGTTGCACACGTATAGCCTCCCGCCGCCGCCGCCGTCGTGTCCTTGGCGCGAGCCGGGCACGTGGCCGGCCACGAGGCGGTAGTGCATGCCGGTGAGCGCGCCGACGGGGAAGCAGACGCCGTACGGGAGGAAGGAGAACGCGACGGTGCGGAAGACGACGAGCGCGATGCCGAAGGGGAGGAAGGTGTACATGGCGAGCGCGGCCGGCGGCGTCGGCGCGAAGGCGAGGCGGCCGTCGTGGAAGACGAGGGGCCGCGGGTACCTGCCCCGCGGCAGCGGTCGCCGTCGCCGCGTGTCGGCCTCGCTCACAGCGAAAGTTTCCTGCAAGGACAGAGGGTGCACGTTGTGCGTAATGTCAAGGGCGCTGGCTTGTGCTGTCGTCAGGATCAGCAATTCAGCACGGTGTTAGTTAACTGCACTTGTCCCAAATTTCGGAGACACGATGAGCTTGCTATCTTTTGTCACTAATTCGGCGAGGAACATCTTGAATGCCTGATAATGCCACTGAATAAGAATAAAAACTTCATGTCTACATAGGCTACCTGTATCAGGTTCCACTGTTAATTACTACTCCATACGTTTGAAAATACATTACTGGTCCAAGTGCTAATACCTAAAAGTGTTAAATTTTAGCACTAGCCCATCTAAATATAAGCACTAATAGAAAGTGCTAAAGTTTAGATAAGACAAAAACTTTAACTAAGGGAGAAGTGCTAGCAAGGCTAAAAGTTTAGTATCTCAACTTTAGCCCATCCAAATAGGGTCGTATTTCGTTAGGACAAACCTTTGACCAATAATTACTCTGTCAGTAATTTACTCATATTTTTTACAAGTAGTTTACTTGTACACTTTATATAAATATAATTACATCAATTTTATGACACAAATTATGCATCAACAGAGTAATTATTAATTGGTCAAATGCACCTTGTAATTTTCAAATGGAGGAAGAATCTTTGTTATTTGCCCCACATAAATAGGAGGTACAAAAACTAAGTAATTATGACCAAAATCTAATGATTCTTTGTTGTACCAGATATAGAGAGCTACTGATCTATCTGACAAGCACAAAATTTGATCTAATTTTGTTAAACATTACTTAAATATTATGCTATCTAATTTAACAAACCTGAATTTCACAAAAAAAATTAACAAACCTGACAAATTTTGTGACGCACCCATTAAAACTATATTTTTGCAAGAAAGTTGTGCACATTGTTAGCCAAACCAATATACTCTTTCCGTTCCGGAAATAATATAAGGGGCTGTTTGGATCCACCCTAACTAAAGTTTAGCCAGCTAATTGGAAAAGCTAAACTTTAGCTAGCTAAAAATGAGCTAGCTAAACTTTAGCGGGGGGTGTTTGGATCCTCCAACTAATTGAAGACAATTGACCATGCTACCCCTCATAAAAATAATAAAAAAAAGAATGATGGCTGCATTAATTTTAGAAGGGGCAATCTTGTCTTTAAACATGTTCTAGCTGGTTTTAGCTGGGTTCAACCAGCTAAAGGAATAGTGCACCTTTTAACCTCCAACTAAAGTTTAGCTGTGTTTTAGCTGGCCCCGTTTGGATCCCTGCTAAAGTTTAGCTGAGGGATCCAAACGGGCCTGGCTGTGTATGTAGACAAGTGGTGTTAGTCTAGATATATAGTCCGAATTGTGCTATTTTTTAGCTAGAGGATAATAATGAAAGCTCCATTAAATTTTTTTTTCATAAGTACAAGGCGCAAAGGTTATTAAATCGCGACACGTGTGATGGATTGATGCTATAGCCTGCACTGCTACAGGCCAGGCAAAAGTAACGTGTGCAGTACAACGGCAGTTAACACCTGTAGTCGTAGTGTAGCTTTCAAGCAGCAACCTGCAACTGCCGTCCTTATTAATTGGTATGCTTATCAAAAATGACCTTTTGACGAGGTGCTGAGATCTCCTAGCAATAAAATTAGAAGTGATGTGGCCACAATTTGTTGCACGTCATTTCGAGTGAACCAGCTGATTGAGTACTGTCAACCATTAGCAAAAAGACACTGTCATGATAAGGCTTTGGAACTGAATAAAAGACGGTTACATGTACTCCAGTGAGGATAAAAAGCGATGCATCAATCCTCCATGTCAATGGATGAATCGATTTGACTGCTGGAGCACACCGATGCATAGAGAAGAGAGAGATAAATCGATGCATTCTT
>CM014274.1:72155022-72170848 GCA_004135705.1 Alloteropsis semialata
CGACGAGCGCCACCGTGGCCATGGCCCTCGCGCGCGCGCCGTCGCCGAGGAGGCACATGAGCGGGTAGAGCAGCAGGAGGAGCAGCCCCCGGAGGAACCCGCCGGCCTCGATGGCGACGAGCATGAAGTACGGGAAGGCGCGCACCGGAGGGCGCAGGATCCACGCCTCGACGTCGACCACCAGGGTCTGGCCATGCAGCCTGTCCAACGTCGGCAGCGGCGGCGGCGGGGGGCTCGGCTTCGTCGCCGCCATCCTGCCGCGGTGGTGCCGCCGGCCGGCGAGCTTCCGCAGCAGGAGGAAGAATAAGCCGAGGAATGGCTTGGACAATGACGAAGGCTTCATGACCATGGCTAGGTATACCTGGCCGGCCGGGGGTAGCTGCCTCTTGCCTTTGGCGCGCCCTAGTCTCTGTCTAGGTGTTGCATGTAGTTGTCCTCTCGCTTCGATGGGCGTTTGCATCTGCGCAGGAGCCACAAGTGGAGCGCTGGCCTATTTATACTCGAGTTCAGCCGTGATGTTTGCTTTATTTTTGCTATCATGGTTAACTCTTTTGATGCTTCAGTAAGTATGATTAACTACCTACGCTCTACTTCCATGCATGCAGTATTTTAGTATTTTATCTTAGTATAAGCATCCCCGACGAATCTCATGTGCTAGGAAATAAAAAAGCTTATCTACATGCACAACCATTGATTTTGTGGGTACAGTCATGTACTCCCTCCTTTCTAAATTATAGTTAAATTGTTAACATTTTTAAGGCATATTTGACCATTTATTTTATTTTAAAAAATTACATTAATATCATTTATTTTGTTATTACTTGATATATTATCGAAGGTACTTTAAGTATGACTCATATTTTTTATTTATTTGCACTAATTTTTTAAATAAGACGAGTGGTCAAATTTGTATTTTAAAAGTCAACAATAAACTATAATTCAGAACGAGGAAGTAGAACAGTAGAAGGTAGAAAAATGAAATACTGACATGGCATATCTTAGATGGAGATGGAAAAAAAAAATGCCATGCCATGCACCATGCCCATGGCTAGTTAACTGTCCTCTGAGCTCCATGGGTTCTTCAAGAGATAGTTTGCTTTGGTCACTGAATCTGTGCGTCTAAAAAGTAAAGTATGTTTGGATCCGCCCAACTAAATCTACCAACCTAACCGATTTTAGCTCTAACAGATACAAACGAGTCCAATTATTCTCCGCTAGCCATCTAACAACTACTGTATATAGCTAGCTAGTTGTCTGCATCTAGCTGATCCTAATTAACCATTAGTTCTAACGGATAAGGCCATAGACTATGCCATAGATGGAGTTATGGTTTAGTCTTTTTTTTTCTAGAAATGGTTAGTCTTTCTGTGCTGAAGCTAGCTCGTGGCTAGATCGATGAGTCCTTATTGTTGACTCTTTTTTTGTGTGTAACTGTTGGCTCTTGAGTTTGAGTTTGCCTAGGAGGCTAGGACTCTGCAAGTGAAAATGTGTTCTGCTCATATGCTTGAGGGGATTATTCGCTATATTATGTTTCGGTTTCCGATGTAATTTTGTTATTATATGCTGCTTAAACTTCAAAATTTCCGGCAAGCTAGTATTGTATAAAACATGCATAATACTGTACTCATACACAACACAGTTGGGCTAAGCAGAGCATGAATTAATAGATAAGACTACAATAAGGGCTAAACATATATAGTATTAACACATTCTCCATCAGTATCTTTTTTTTAAAAAAAAGCACACGTCCTCCATCAGGAATACTTGTCTACTAGCACTTGTGTAAACACATTCGATGTTAAATTGACTAGCAGCCTCTGTGAGGTGGATAGACAAGACTACAATAACTGCTAGTCTATTTGCCAAATGATGCAGAGTGACTACAAAGAAGACTACAATAACTGTTAGTTCGGCGGTTACCGTTGCAGATTATGATTCTTTGATTTCTCCCGCAGGGAATTGCCACCTGCCGACCTCCAAATTATGTTGTTATCACCAGCTTAAGTATTGTTGTTCTTGACTTTAATTAACTGCATGTTGCACATTTACACAAAGGAACAAATTAAGCTAAGGCGATGGCACGACACATTGGGACCCAACAGCATGGCGCTTATTAACGAGATTGATTTGTCGCCAGCAATTCAGATTTCTCTAGCTTGTTAGATCAACGTCGTCATTCAATAAGCCTAAGATTTGGAATCTGAAGTATAGCAAAGAAAAATGAGGATGTGTAGCTGATTCAAGCCACAGACTTAAACGTACACAAGTGCTCAAACTTCCATGGACTACGTACAACTCGGCCTATTGGTGTGCGTGGATACTTTGTCTAAACGTGTTATATTGGTAAAGGAAAGATAAGAACATCTCCAACAGATTGAGAAAACCAATCCCCTTTTCTTTTATTTCTGGTTAAAGGGAGTTGAGATGGAAAAAACCCTCTCCAACAGATCCCCTTTCTATTTTCCTTTCCCTTTATTTTTTTCTCAATCCCCTTTAATTCCCCTCCTCTCCTCTTTTTAAAGGGGATTTGCCCCTCTCCCCTTTCCTTCCCCTTTTTTTCATTCATCTCAGCCACATGATTTCTTGGCCCTGCACGAATTTTGGAGCACAATTGTCAGATGAGATAGAAAAGGGAAAGGGAAAAGGGGATCTGCTGTAGCCACTCTCCCCAATATTTTGAATTGGTGAAAGGGGATTTCTCTATAGCTAGAAAAAAGGAAAAGGGAAAAAGGGAACGGTTGGAGATGCTCTAAGAGTCCCTACCAAGGGGTACAGGAGTCGTTCGTATTCAAGTGCAATATTTGTATAGCTTTTTCTTTTGGGGGACAGAGTAATACAGCTTGTAATGGGCAAAAGTTCCTCCCTACCAACCGGTACAGGAAACTCTTGGGCTAGCTGCACAACATTGCGTGAGATAAATAAAATGAGAAGCATACAAGGAGTAAACTTTTACCTTGATCCACACATGAGTTACTACTATTTCTCATCTCTTGATTAAAAAAAAACTCAGGTAAGACAGCCCGGGTTTTTCTAAGGTCATTCCCAGTGGAGTTTCATAAAGGTTTTGTACACTTTAATTAGCATGTCACGTAGGATTTTTGATGACATGACAACAATTTTTATAAATAGAGAATAAACTAACTTCATCTAGATGAAACTACATATACACGCATACAAACTCTTGTTGAGTCATGAAATTAAATGCTAGGGATACCTAAGAAACCAAGAAATAGAGCTATCCATTGGAGAGGTAGTTTTTTATCGACCATGCCTGGGCACGTTTTTCATTAAGAGAAAAGTAATTACAACGTAGCGCCGCCGGAACCGTGCAGAGGACGGGCCGGCTTTTACAAGAAAGAGAGATTACACAAGAAACTCATTTGCGACCGAAAGCGCAACTGAACCAACATCCTGCACTTGGTATTGAAATACTGTGGCAAGGTGGGTCCACCCAGCCCGCATCCAACATCCACCCTCATCCTTGATCACGCTAACCAAAGCAGACGATGACATGGTCCGGTTGTCGAAGGTTCTTGAGTTGCGTTCTTTCCATAGCATCCATGAGGTGAGGATGACTATGGAGTCGAATGCAGCACGAGAGGACTTACTAATCTCCTTCCTAGCATGCATCCACTAGTCAGCCAGAGAGTGGCAGGCAACATGAGGCATGAGTGCCTGACCGTGGAATAGTTGTAGAATTTCAAACCAAACGACTCTGGAGAAGGAACAAGAGAGCAGCAAGTGGGATAGGTTTCAC
The DNA here is from genome assembly GCA_004135705.1 of Alloteropsis semialata. Lineage (NCBI taxonomy): Eukaryota > Viridiplantae > Streptophyta > Magnoliopsida > Poales > Poaceae > Alloteropsis > Alloteropsis semialata. The sequence continues at coordinate 72,158,780 of CM014274.1, forward strand.
GATCCTGGGAGCACAGAGCGCACCGGTCATCGTCTTGCAACCCATGTTTTTTACGTCGTGCGGCCATCCAGCAGCGATCATGGAGTACAAGCCATCCGAAGAATTTGCATCTACCTGGCGCCTTGGTCTTCCAGAGAACTTTGGCGCCCTTGATCGTAGATTGACCAATGAAAAAGCTCGAGTATGCCGATGCAGTGGTGAACTGATGGTCAGGTGTCCATTTCCACAGCCACCAATCAGGCTGGTCGACAAGTAGCCGGATATCCCGTAACAGCTGCCAGGTGCTGAGGTACTCGATGATGACCTGAATGGTGAGTGCACCAGTAATGTCACGCACCCAACTACGGTTTGTGAGAGCTTCAAGCACGGTCCTTCTCCTACGAACACGGGGTCTGACCGCTTGAACCAGGCACGGCGCGAGTTCCTCGAGGGAGTGGCCCTGTAGCCATCGGTCAGTCCAGAATAGACAACTGGCACCATTTCCAACCTGTACCATGACGGACGCATTGAACATGGCCAGGGGGATCTCCTCGAAGCGTTCGGGGAGAAGAGACCAAGGTCTGTGTGCGCTGTTCGTCTTGCGCAACCATAGCCATCTCATGCGCAGCGCGTAGCCGAAGAGTTCCAGGTCGCAGACCCCCAGCCCTCCCCCTCCCCCAGAGCAGTCGGACGGTGAACCTTAAGGCCATGCGACTAGGCAGTGACCACCGCTGACCACCTCAGTTCCTTTCCAAAGGAATGCGCGACGTCTTCTATCAATGCTGCTGATCGTCCAGGCCAAAAGGCGACGATGGTAATTGTGTGAATCGGAATGGCCGAGAGCGTCGACTTGACGAGCACTGTCCTGCCTGCTCTATTTAAGAGACCAGCCTTCCAAGTGGGGAGGGCGTTGGCTACCCTGTCCACAATAGGCTGCAAGTCCGCTTTCTTTAGCTTGTGAACCGAGAGGGGAACGCCGAGATAACGGCATGGGAAGGGTTCCAGGTGGCCGGGGAATGAAGACAACAACGTTACTGTCTTATCCAGGTCGCATTGTATTGGGGTGATCAAGCATTTTTTTGGGTTCACCTTCAGGCCAGAGGCCGCCGTGAAGATGGCGAACACACTTTGCAGGATGTTAAGGTCCTGTTCGGCTGGCATGGTAAAGAGCACGGCGTCATCCACATACAAGAAGATTCTTTCCTTGCTGTAGTTGCTACCAAGGTCATCAAGAAACCCCAAGGTCTCGGCCTTCCGAAGTAGGGCGTTCAGCGCCTCCATGACAAGCACGAACAGCAAGGGGGAAAGGGGGTCGCGTTGCCGAAGGCCTCTAGCGTGGCAGATGCGGGGACCCAGCGCCCCATTGACAATAACCCTGGTGCTTGCCGTGGAGAGTAACAAGGAGATCCAGTTCAGCCATCGGTTGGAGAAGCCCATGTGTTTCAAGATGTCTAGGAGGAATGACCAGTCAACAGTGTCAAAGGCCTTGGCAATGTCCACCTTGATCAGCACTGCAGGCTGCTTGCGTTGGTGTAAAAAACGAGCCATAAGATGGGCAGATCTGAAGTTGTCATGAATCAAGCGTCCCCGGATGAGAGCACTTTGATTGTGTCTCACGAGTGCATCCATGTGCTCGGACAATCTGTTGGCAAGAACCTTGGTAAACAGCTTGGAGAAGCTATGGATTAGGCTAATCGGCCTATAGTCGCTGATCGAGGTTGTGTCTGGTTTTTTGCGCAGCTGGACCATGTAGGCCTGGTTGACCAAGTACAGACTGCAACCGTCCATGACCCACAGCGCACGGAAAGCTCTCATCACGTCGTGCCGGATGAGCGGCCAGGCGACCCGGTAGAAGAGGCCATGAAGCCATCAGGCCCTGGCGCCTTGTCCAGAGGCATCATCTGAATCGTTTGCTTGACCTCCTCTTCAGTAAATTCAAAATCCAATGTTGTCGGATCAATTGAAGGTATGCCAATGGATTTGAAATCAATGGCGATGGTGGGCTGCTCACGATTCCTGAGCACTAAGTCGAAGTGGGAGCTAATTTCCCTCGCCTTGTCGTCCTCAGTGCAGAAAACGGTGCCATTAACCTGAATATTGTTGATGTGACTTTTGCGGCTGCGGTGACAGGCTTGGAGAAGGAAGAACTTGGTATTGGCATCCCCTTCTTTGAGGAAGGACAAGCGCGATCGTTGTCGCATGATCGTTCGCAACAGGGACGCCAACCCGAGACACTTCATCTTCATACGTCGGTGCAAACGCCTCTCCCGTGGCGTGAGGACCCGGTGTTCCTGGGCGCAGTCAAACTGAAACACAAGCTCCTTAGCAATGGCAAGTTGCAAGCGAACCCCGCCGACATGTTTGGCACTCCAACTTTGGAGCGCCCCCGCAGCATTGCGCAGCTTCCAGTCAAGCGTACGAAAGGCATCAGCGAGCGGGCAGAGACTACGCCATGCATTTTCAACTGCTTCCATGAAGCCCGGGAACTTAGGCCAGATATTCTCAAAGTGGAAGTGCTTGAACGTAGAGAGTGGAGCGCAGGTATTCAAAAGCAGGGGTGCATGATCAGAACTTTCAGAAGAAAGGGCGTGAAGGCTGTGGTTAGGAAACTCCAGCAACCAGTCACCGGAGGCGAAAACCCGATCGAGGCGTTCTAAAGTTGGGGAAGGGCGACCATTGCTCCAGGTGAAGTGGCGGCCCAGCAGGGTCAACTCCTGGAGCTCGGTGTCATCGATGAAACGCCGGAAGCGACCCATCATCCTCCGGTTAAGGCAACCGTTGTTTTTATCTTCGGCATTATGGATGAGGTTGAAGTCGCCACAAACCACCCATGGCCCCGAGCGTTCGGTCCTCACGTCCCGAAGCTCCTGGAGAAATTCAATCTTGGCGCCGTCTAACTGGGGGCCGTAGACACAGATCAGCCACCAAGAAACGGTGGAGCCGATTAGCATTAGTTTCGTGGACAGCGAGTTCTCCCGAAACAGAGGCGAGGAGGCTGCCCAAATGTCGGTGCGCCAAACGAGCAGAATGCCACCACACGTATGGTTGGCAGGCAAGCAGAAGTAATCAAAGCCGTAGACAAGCAAATCCATTATAATGGAGTCATTACAAGCATCAAGTTTTGTTTCCTGGAAAGAGACTAGGGAGACATGCTCCTGAGCGACCAACTCACAAACCATACTGCAACGTGCCCGGGCATTTAGGCCACGGACATTCCAAACTAGTATGTTCTGTGCTTCCATCGGGCAAACAACGTAGCGACCCAATGAAGCAGCACTCAAGGTGCCACCTCCAGATCCTCAACGGGGAACTCAGGTTCTTCCGTCAGGAGCAATTCATCCAAGGCGTCGCACTGATCGTCATCCAGGGGAACCTTGAAGATGGTGGAGTAGGCCTAAAATGCCGACGCGTCAGGTGGGTTAGCTGGCGTTGTTATGCCCAGCTTCTTCATCAACACGTTCTGCGCCTGGATCACAGGCTTGGAAGCGCGGTGGCGAGACTTATTCGCCAAGCGTTCGCTGCGACGCAGCGGGGTAGCAGAGTTAGCGCGACTGGCTCTTGCACGACGACGCAACGGGGAGCAGGTTAGAGCAGCCGGCGACCTCCTACGCGAGACAGCCGCAGCGAATCGTGCCACGTTGCCCGACACCGACAGTGGAGTAGCATCAGGGGGGGTAGAAGGGCAGGGCCTCGCGAGACCCCCTGGAGAAGCATACGTTCGTGTCCGACTCACAGATTGTAGGTGGTAAGTCAGTGGTTGGGACATCGTCAAAGCGCACCGGCTCCAGCGAACACGAGTGAAGAGTCGGCCTGACATCCAATGGCCCAACCGGCGCGCCGTGAGCCAACACATCCAGCGGCCCAACCGGATCGCTGTGAGCCAACACATCTAGCGGCCCAGCCGAATCGCCGTGAGCCAACACATCTAGTGGCCCAGCGGGTGGTGGGGGAGCAGGCCCGACGGTCAGCCCACCCGCCACCTCCTCCAACATGGGATCGGAGCGACTCGAGCGGGGACAAGCCAGGGCACGTAGCGGGGGGAAGGCGAGCAAGTCAACAGCGGGCCCATAGGTCTGGTTCCCCTGACGTCGACCAGCCCCCACCGGACCCGGCTAATCTCCAGCAGCATTGGGTCGAAGAAGTCATCCAACCCCATGTGCGCGCGAATCCTGCCGGCAGGAATCAGGCACGCCATGTCATCGCCCATACCTAGCGTTCCTGATGAACCGGTACGGTCGACGAATGGGCGAGCGACAACGAGCTCGTCCCTAGGTTCGCGCGCTGAGGCCATGCAAGCCTGTGCACGTCTCCCGAAGCAGATTAGAGAAGGGAGCGACCAGCCAAACGACACCGACGCCGGACCGAACGATGGACGTCGGGATGAAGGAGCGGTAGCTGATCTTCCGCCACCGCCGTCCGAAGGCCTGGGAGAGGAGGATAGCTCACCACCGCTGCTGCCGCCGCCGACCCCGGTATCGGCGTCATTGTTGGGGGGGGGGACGGAGGACGGTGCGGAGAGGCCAAGGCTTGGTCCGGCTGCTTTGACAGAAACTGGGGTAGTCGTCCTCCGATTCACTCCACCATCGATCCGGCGCATGACCCGGATCAGCCGAGTCCGATGAGGGGTAGTGCCAGTCTTGAACCTCAAGGATGTCAATCTGAACTCGATAGCGAAGCGTGGGGAGCTTGGAGAGCATGAGTTCCTCCGGGTGCAAGTATAACCCTTCCGCGAAAGCGAGGCTGATTGGCTCAGGGATGAGCATTAGCACCTCATTTGGGATGAGGTCAGGATCCACGCACCAGGTGACCACCTCATAAGATTGTAGATCGACCCAGGTGGAGGTATTTGGTGTGGGGTGTAGCTCCGCGCAAACGGTGCCCAGAATGGTCTGAGCAGTTTCAACCGACCGAGCATGAGCAGGGATCCCCCACAGCTCCACCCTCGCTTGGTAGAGCATATCTTTAGCGCTGGCCATGGACTGCCGGCGCCATGGCCGAAAACGGAGGACGAGGTCCGCGACCGGGAGCGGCGGTGCATGCAACACCGGCTCCAAATCAGCCCTATCCGAGAAGATGATGAGGAAGTCCTCGGGCTGGTAACGGTGAAGGGAGAAGCTTTCCCTGGAGGGCTGATAGTTGGCCATGAGAAAACTGCGGATCTCCAGTAGCGACACTGACGGAGGGGTACCCACGCCCAATGCGACCAACGCCGTAGCAGAGAGGGCGGCATCCGCCGCCTTGATGTCACTGGAACAGGGAACAATGTGTAGCTCCAGGTTCGGCCGACGAGAGGGGTGACCCTTGGGGTGCTCGATGGCCGACGGTGAGGTAGGAGGCGAGGAATGGCGACGAGGTGGGGAGGCCGCGCACCCCGGCGGGGGCCCAGAGTAGGCACGACCCGTGGATGCAGATCCTGAAGTCACCGTGGAAGCGGAGGCCGCCGAATGAGGGGCGCGATGCCATGGCAGTGTCTCGGTGAGCTGCTTGCCGACAGACTGGGCGACCACGGGGCAGGGGAATTGATACCTCCGAGCGCAGGCGCTTGCAATTTCGGGCGGCGTGGCCCGTCTCCTGGCAACAAAGGCAGCGCGACAGAGAGGTGCAATGGGCTGCGACATGAGAACTGGAGAGGCAGTTGAAGCAACGTCCAACCAGGTCCTCGGGGACGGGCCGCCGAGGCGGGCGGCGGGGGTGCGAATCCGCCGGGCGCCGCCGACGCTGAACTAGCTGGAAACTGTCCTCATTGATAATGGTGGGAGGACGACGTGACCGATGAGCAGGAGGGATGTGGCGCGGCGGAAGAGCAAGAGGCCGCCGCTCCAGCGAGGCAGCGAGGGGCCCGGTCCGGCGAGCGTCGGCCATGATGCCTGAGACCCGGGCCCGCGGCGACCCAGGCGAACGCCGCCGGGCAGGGGGAGCAACCTCTTTTTCCTTTCCCTTGCCGACAGGGGCAGGACAGGGAGTCGACTAGAGAAGCTCTTCCTCCTCGTCATCGTCATCGGTGTCGAAGAAGCGAAGGCACTCTGGTGGTGGGCGCGACGGGCCGGCGCCAGCAGTGGACGGCGTGAAGGGAACGACATTGGGGTTGAGAGGGCCAGATCAGGGGGCGGAGGAGCTGCCTGGGGGGTCGATCCCATCCGCGGTGGGTGGGATGGGTGGGCGTGGCGGGGAGGGGTCCATGGTGGACGCCGAGGCCGGAGTGGCCTTCGGCGGGCGGCTCTGGAGGTGGACGCCGGGGCCGGAGTGGCCGCCGGCAGGAGGGGGGAAGAGCCCGTTCTCAGCTAGAGAGAGCGCCTCTCGTTGCTTTCAATCGGTCAGTCATTTTGGAGAGATAGTTTCAAACATCATTTCATTGCTTCGTTGTTTACATGGCTATCTTGGAAACATCAACATGAAACCTCCCACTGGTATTGGTCTAAGAGAAGGATTTTCTCACGTAGGTCGAGAAAACCTTCGAACTTCTGTCTCACCCTTACACAAGGGCCCGTTACTCATTGTGAGACTACCACTGCAACTACCCCGATAGGAGGGCCCAAACAAACTACAGCTGCGACCTAGGTCACGTGATTTTTTTTTTTGCGTGAAATATGTTATCCAACCAGTACTAAGGCCTTGTTTAGTTCGTGGAAGTTGGTTGAATTTTCTGTAGAAAAAGTGCATTGGGAAGCGTGTTGCAGAGAGAGGGGGCGCACGTTTTCCAATGCGTTACTTTTGGTTGAATTGCAGAAACTTGCAGAAACTAAACAAGGCCTAAATGTATTTGTGCCAAAAAAATTAATCACAAGCAATCAAGCAATTTATTGTCGCGCGAAATACGCACATGCTCTATTCAGGATTCAACTCGGGATCTCTTATTTCGCGTGCTGATTTCTTACCATCTCACCTACACACCACAACTGATCAAATCTTTGGTGTTTTTTTATTGTAAGTAACATGTGGAGTATCTTTTCATACCGGTTGGTAAGACGCCCCATCGGTACTTTTTAGTACGGGATGATGTTAACACCCTAAAATTTCCCCCTTTAGTACCACACAGTACTAAAAGGCTTTCGGGGCATCCAAATTTGGACCCGCTAGGCATCAGTGCCGGATATAATTTGTAAGATACCTATATCCCTGCGGGCTTTTATTACGAGATGGCATGTATACTTTCCCATTTTGTAATTTGAATTTTAGCTTGTTTCAAAAATTCATAACATTTCGACACGTACATGGATGAAGACAAATTTTATATGTGCAATTTCCTATGTGCTTTTCAATAAGCAAATTCCTTCTCTATCTTCCACTAAAAATGTCTAGGTCTCTTATGTGCCATCAGTTTAATTTTTATTTCCCGCCTTTGCATAACTGCCGCCTAATGGTTTACAAAGGGAATTGACTCAACTTTATATGGAAGTTGTTCGTTTTGACGTGTGATCTATGAATTTCTCAAGTTGATTTTTTTGAAGCCTTTTAGATGTTTAAATTAGTTTATCATTATTTATTAGAGAACAAAACCTAAAATGGTTAAAACGTCCTATTACATTAACAATGAAATATAGGTCAGAATGATAAGATAGATCGTACAAAGAGAGAACGTCTGGTTCGAAAACAAGGTCGATGAACCACAGATCCTAAAGTGCGAGTCAGCAACAAGACTTGGGTAGTATGAACCAGTCATACGCATAACAATTTCCTTAATAACACATAATGCTGGTGGTTCTTGATACTCCCTCCGTTCATAAATGATATCGGTATTTTCATCAGTAAAAAATCAAGTTATATAAAGTTTGACCAATGATTAATCAAATTATATGCAAGTTTAGGTATTAAGACTTGTATCAATAGATTTATCTCAATAATCTCTTTAAGATGACATTGATTTTCTAGAAATTAAAGACATATTCTAATAGAAATTAAGAGCCAAAATCTATTTTGTTTGATTTTTTCTGATCAAAATATCGCTATCATTTCTGAACGGATGGAGTATTTCACTGCAGTGACTTTATATCCCAAGTAATGTTGATAGAGATTGGCTGATGGGAGGCTGAGCTTGTAATTACTCGTGGCATGGGCATAACTGAATGTCGTCAAAGAACACGTGCAGCTAGTGGTGGTGGTGGATACTTCGTCGGTTACTATTTCCAAATCATAGTCTAGCAACCTTGTTCCAAGCAACTTTGGATTTCTCTATCCCTATCGTTGTATTCATGTGAATAACTTTCCTGAAAGAAATCGATCTAATTAATTGATTTAATCTTGAAAGCACCTTTGATGCCCACTTTAACACCATGCTCCTTTTTTCATTTAAACCCTTAAACTTTTCTTCACCTAATAAGCCTTGATATATTTTTTATGCGAAATATAAACCTTGATATATTAGAGTGTGTCCTCGCCCATCACCTGCCACTACTGCACGACACGGTTTGGTACTAATTAAAGCGGGTTATGTGGCATATTGATATTGTGGCTACAACAGTAATATTACCGCTGTTTGAAACATGTGTCAAAAGAGGTAACTTTTGAACTAGTGGTCTCGTGTCAGATGTTTATGCTACAAGAAGAGAAATAGATATTCAAGAGGTTTAATGAATGTTTCGTCTTTTCAGGGAAAGTGTATAACATGTACTTGCAAAAAGGCGTATATGCGATATGAAAGCCCCAACGCTAGGAGGAAGGCTAGTATATGCGAAGTTCAGTGACATGTGTTAGCAAAAGGTCTCGCCGTCACTCGTTAGTCGAGCAATGTTCTTCCTTTTTTTTCTAGTCTTTTTCTTACTGCTCCATTGGTGCGATTTCATTTTTGCCAACTCTTTCCAGCTAATGAAATTTGAAATTTTATATATCTCTATATCTTAATTTGGCACTAAAAGACATTATTGAATCTCAGGTCCGATATTCACACAATCACCCTCAATGCTCCATGCTCCACCTATAAGGGGGGGGGGTGAAATTTTACAAAAAAAAATGCTATTATAGGATAACTCATTATAGGAAGCTTTAATGTATCATCCCAATGCAATTGGTTTGCCTTCGAGTTATCCAGAAGTGTGTGTGCACACGTAAGGCCAGTTTTAGTGGAGTTTGATCATTAAATAGCATGTCATATAAGCAATTTTGCTGACATGGAGAGGTCATGAGGAGGAGAGAGATTTTCATCATATGTGAGAGCAGTTTCATCCCCATGAAACCCAGCAAGCACAGTTGCCAAGATCTCGATCCTGATAATTTTGCAATAAAATTACGCACTGAGACGGACATAATATTAAGGAGACAAAAGGAATTAAAAGAGCATATTGAACTTTTCATAGTAGCTTTTATTTTTTTCAAATATTGGAGTTCATTAACCTTATTTTCCATAATTAACCAACCATTGTTCGGGTTTTAGCCTGATTCCCATGATATGGGTCAAATGTTTCCTACATGAAGTCTTGAAAAGTAGCGCTTTATTTTGCTTTTAGTTAAAAAGAAGGAACAATTGTATTTTTCATCTCTCAAATAGTATCAAAGTGTGGCTTTCATCCCTTAAGCTTTACTTGGTGCAAATGAATCCTTTAACTAATTAAATCGGTGCAGTAATCATCTCTATCTTAGGTTAACGATGGTTTAGTGCCATATGATAGCAGTTTAAGCCACATAATCATTGGACTAATCACTTCTTAATCACATCATTTTTGCTAGAGTGAAATAAGTTTCTTCATGCACTTATACTAATAGGAAAAAAGAGATTTCACTAAAATATTTTTTGAGCTAAGTTGAACAAACTAGTATAACAGTCTAGCGCGAACCGGTCTCATTATTTTTTCCCAAAACTCCCCATTTGCCTCGCTTGCCCTTGCTAACTTGTCGGAGAGAATAACAAGCAGTCACCCATGCCACATTGTTTATTGTCGTCAGGCTGCGGCTTATTGGACTTGGCGTAAAAGGTGCACTCCTCCTTGGATGGTGCGAGATGGCATACTACGCTCGGCTTCAAGTCTACGAGATTTTGTCATGGCAACCGCGTTCAACCTCATTATTTTTTATAACATGGTTAAGCACTGATTAAAGATATCATATAAATAAAAATAAAGAGAATATCATATAAGATATCGATGGAGACATTGAGTTGAAAACTCATCAAGAGCTGCTCCATGATCAGTAGGGAAACTAGAATAACTTTTATATTTTTGTCACGATCTAGAATGAGATTTTTGCGTCTAATCAGATTTGAGGCCAGGGGCGGAACCCTAGATTCTACTGTCTCCTTGAAATGTAAGGCACATGCAACCCAAGATTCAAATATTTAAATATTGACCAATTTTTAATTTAAGGATTTTTACTACCATAGACGAGGTGACTGACCTTAGGTTCTGCTCTTTTTTTTCTAAAATGCAAGACCAATGAAAAGCACATTCAAATATTTTGGATAGTCTAATTTAATATTTTAGATAGGTTTCTCTCATCTTATTTTAGCCACTATCTACTACCCCTATAGTACAGTGTATGGATCTCAAATACTAGAAGTTGTATAAACAAGATGGACAGAAAATCCCCATGTGCACCATGTACATATGATTTATTCCCTTTGTTTTAAATTGTAGTTCACTGTTTACTTTTAAAATACAATTTCGATCATTCGTTTAACTCAAAAAATTAGTACAAATAAATAGAAATATGAGTCGCACCCAAGTACTTTTGATAACAAAACAAGTACAGAAAAATAAATGATACAATATAAATTTTTTTGAATAAGATGAATGATTAAATGTGTGTTAGAAAAATAAACAGATGATGTGTTAATTATTGCTCAACTTGCAGATTAGACGGTTGTGGAGGAAGAAGAAGAGGAAGGAAAAGGCCCTGGCCCCTGGGGGCAGATGGGCAGTTGGGCCCCTGATGGATCACGGCCCGTCACCTGGTGGTTGACCACGAGCTCGCACGGGCCACAGGATAACAGATATGCGCGCCAAGCTCGCCGTGCTCGCCGCCGGCGCCCCTCCGCCACCGCGGCCCCCACACCCTTCGCCGCGCCAGCGCCACCCCGCGCACCTCCGGTCTCTCAAACCAACCCGTTCCCTGCTCGGCGGCGGGCCGCCGTCGCCTCCGGCCCCAGCTTCGAGGCGGCGCGCCTGGCCGGCCGTCTCGGCGGCGCTCTTCGGCGCGGGGTTCCTCCTGGGCCCGCTCCTCGACGGCATCCACTCCCGCGTCGGCCTCCAGGTCTACGGCAACGGCGCGCTCGACTTGGGGCCTCTTCACACCAACATCCTGGTGCCGCCCCTGCTCGGCGCGTTCTACCTCACCGTCGGCCTGCTCCACCTGGCCTTGGACGAGAGGGCGCCCCACAAGTCCAAGGCCACCGGCACCGCGCAGAAGACGGCGACGTCTCTGCTGTAGGTTCCAGCTCCACGCCGCATCCACCGGTCCCCTATCTATGCTTATTGTCTGTGCTACCCTGCCATCAAATGATTCATCGATTATGCAGTGTTCTTGCTCTGTTCATCGAGCTGAGCGCGGAGCTGTACAAGGCAGGCGTCCCAAGCAACGTGGAGGCCTACGTCCTGTTCGCCGCCGCCGAGTTCGTGTGGCTGTTCCTCGACGGCTCCTGGCTCGGCTTCGCCCTCGCCTGCCTCGTCGGCACCGTCTGCCCGCTCGCCGAGATCCCATTGATCAAGTGACACCACTCTTTCATTCAGATTTATCACTTGCATTGTCCCTGTGCTCTTTTGCTGACACTGCCGGAATTGCATATGCAGGTTGCTGGGGTGCTGGAGCTATCCGAACGCCGACGTGCACCTGCTCGGCGAGGTACGTTTTCCTCTCCGGGATCGCGCATCTCTCCGTGCCCTCTGTCAGATTGTGCACGTCACGTCGTCCCCGTGCGGGTTGTTCAGGGGCTGGTGAGCTGGACGGCGACGTGCTACTTCGTCTACACCCCGTTCCTGGCGAACCTGGCGAGGTGGCTCGACTCACGGCTGGCACCGGCGGACGGCGGCGGCGCGGAGGGAGACGACGCGGCAGCTCCGTCGTCGTGATCACACTGGGAACATCGCCGTGCTTGTGCCTCCGTTAACCTTGCCGGATTCCCGACTGAAATCAAAGAACATTGTGCAAACCATCGTGCAGTTGCTT